>CM046044.1:21779429-21984429 GCA_025215565.1 Flaveria ramosissima | reverse complement strand
TTGTGATTGGGGATTACGATTCGAGTTTACTTGATAATGCGGGTAATGAAAGTACGGTGGATAAAGGAGGTGAGATGGAGCATGATTGGGGAAGAATTGGGAAATTTAGGGTTTGTGATGAGAGTAAGAGGGAGTATATACCTTGTTTGGACAATGTGGAAGTGGTTTCTAGGTTGAATTCGACCGAAAAGGGGGAGAATTATGAAAGGCATTGCCCATCAAAAGATAAAGAGTTGGATTGTTTGGTGCCCAATCCTAAGAGGTACAAGAACCACATTCCATGGCCCCAAAGTAGAGATGAGGTATGCTAGTTGACATTAACGTGCATATAGTTATTGTTTAGATTTGCTTGATTTAGTTGGTTCAATGTTACTGCAGAACTGGAAATTCCATATAGATATCAACGTTAGATTTTCTTTATGTTGTTTATGGTAGTGTTTCTTGATTTGGTGATAACATTAAAGGATCAAACTCATAGTTGGAGGAAAATCAGTTGAGATCTAATAGAAATCGTTTAGCTAGTTAGTAAATATTTATTTTTAATGTTTGAATTTATGTTTTTCTTTCCTTTTATGTTAGGAGACACAGGCTTCTATGTTGATATAAACAGTAGTTTAGTGTGCTGTAGTTTAGTAAGCAGAAAACATGTAGTCAAATTTCAGCTATGTAGTCAAAGGCGCAAGAGGGGTGCACCGCTCATCTAGGCGCTCAGGTGAGGCGAGTCCTAGGTGCCTCAGAGACATGCAATTGGTGTGCTTTTTCTTGCATCGGCCCAGTCAGGCGTAGTTTTCTTTTGCATGTTGTGCTTGCCTTTAGCCACTTGAGTGTGCCTTTCATCTTTGGATACCTAGGTTTTCAGTTCTCTGTGTTCGGTTCTGAATTTCCTGAGATGTTAATATAGGTATGGTATGATAATGTACCTCATACCCGTTTGGTTCAAGATAAAGGAGGCCAAAATTGGATATCAAGAAACAAAGACAAATTTATATTTCCAGGAGGTGGAACACAGTTCATACATGGTGCAAATCAGTACCTGGATCAGATTGCCAAGGTTATAAGATTTTACATTGTAGTTAATATAATCATGTATGCATCTTTTTGACTCCATCTTTTGTCGAAGCACACAGATGGTTCCTGATATTGACTTTGGTCAACATGTCCGAGTTGCATTGGATGTTGGTTGTGGTGTAGCAAGTTTTGGTGCCTTTTTACTAGACCGAAATGTGACTACCTTATCAATAGCACCAAAAGATGTTCATGAGAATCAGATTCAGTTTGCTCTGGAGCGAGGTGTACCTGCCATGGTGGCAGTTTTTGCAACTCATCGTTTATTATATCCAAGCCAAGCATTTGATTTAGTACATTGCTCAAGATGTAGAATAAATTGGACTCGTGATGGTATGCTTCCTTCTTTGTGATTGTTCTAAATAAAACATATTATAGGTGTCAATTCAGGTTATGTACGAGTAAATCAATAAAGAAAGCGAAAAAGGAAATGCGTTAAATGGTTAGTTAGCTCGAAAGTCGTTCAGTTTGTATTTTTAATGTATGGAATCTTATAAGTCATTATAGTAAAATAATTAGGTTATTATTACTTTTTAAAAAGTAAATATTTATAAGAAAACCAATAACTTTGGACAGAAAAAGTTTCTGATCAGCCCACCCCAACCCGTTTCACCCATACAATAAATTATCGATTTTGAATTGGCACTCAAATTGCTAATTTGTCACCTCAAATAAGTACAGTCAAAATAGTTGCATGATTTTTTCCCTTTTATGTACATCATTCTCTTAATGAAGTTATCGAGAGAGTAGAGGCTATGAGCTTATATATCTTCTTTATACGCTATATCTTCATACTTTCCTTGTTTAGATGTATGAAACTTGGATCTTGAGGTGATTTCTTTCTCTTAGCCTTAGGTCACATCTTTTAGGTTGTATTGGAAGCAAGTGTGTATTTATGATCCTTTACCAGTTTTATTGTTATTAATCTGCTTTTATCCTTTTTCTCGTTTGTGTTTAAGATGGAATTTTGCTTCTGGAGGTGAACAGGATGTTAAGGGCAGGAGGTTACTTTGTCTGGGCTGCCCAACCTGTTTATAAACATGAAAATAAGCTTCAAGAACAATGGAAAGGTAATTTTTTCATTCAGCACTAAGCCAACCTACAAAATATGTTTATTGCAAATTAAAGTAACATATATTTGATGCTTAAACATGATATTGGTTATCCAATAAAAATTCCATGTTATAATTTTATGTTCTTTTAGTCAATGTTTGTCCTTTATCCTGTTTTAAAAATCATTTCTGAATGAACTAAACTGCAGAAATGGAGAATCTTACTAGCCGGATATGTTGGGAACTCATAGCAAAAGAAGGATACATCGCCATATGGCGCAAGCCTCAAAACAACACCTGCTACCTGGCACGCAATTTAGATGTACAACCTCCACTATGTGACGGCAATGATGACCCTGATAATGTCTGGTAGGTCATGGTATACTCTTTCTATTCTGTAACACGATATGCATATTTTCAATGCGTCTTTTGAAACTCAAGTGTGGTCTTCCATCTTCATGGTAACAGGCTAACAGCTAATATGTCTATTCTATAAGTTTAAAAACCATGATCTACCATTGCTTACTAGTGAATTGTGCTGTATCATACCTTTAGTGTTACAATGATTTAGGTATGTCCCACTAAAGGCATGCATCACTCGGTTACCTGAAAATGGTTATGGATCTAATGTTACAACATGGCCCGCACGCCTTCATTATCCGCCAGATAGGCTTCAGAGTATAAACATGGATGCATTCTTATCCAGATATGATATCTACAAGGCAGAGTCAAAATATTGGAAAGAAATAACATTCAGTTATGTAAATGTTTTCCGTTGGAAAACATTAAATGTACGAAATGTTATGGACATGAGGGCTAGATATGGAGGGTATCTTACTTACTTTTGACTACTCTTTTTGGTAGAGGTGACGAGAATACGAGATGGGCTGGTCGGGTAATGGGGTAAATCAGGTTCGGATTGAAACATGCCATTTATAATGGCCCAAGTCAAGTTGATGTGGAAACACTTTTTTGTATATCTTTTAAAACGGTTATAAATAATTAGTGTGTTTATCATGACTATGAATACAATACTTTTACAAAATAAACTAAATTTTTTACCAAAAAGATTTAGGAGGCGGTATGCTTCTAAAATATATGTTGGCCGTTTGGTGACTTTCTACCTTGGCCAACTCGACTTTTCCTCTGTTTAACTTTTTTGTATTTAATCTGTTTGAGATGACACACAGCCCAAATCTACCCTTCGACCTGTTTATAAGTAAATAGGTTGAAATTACCAACTCTACTTTTTTGTAATTTCGTGATATCTTACATTCACGACTTGTTTATAATGACAGATTTGCAGCAGCATTACATGATCATGGGGTCGATTGTTGGGTTATGAACGTTGTGCCTGTTAGTGATACGAATACTTTGCCTGTAATATATGACCGTGGGCTCATTGGTGTTGTACATGACTGGTATGAGCTACTATATTCTTGATATTTTGGTTTCTTTTAACCCATTTTTGTAATAAGCATGTGGTCTATGTTAGTTGTTTCTTCAAACCTAGATTGATTACTAGCTACATCTTAAATTGAATCAATATATGTTTTCCCAGGTGTGAGCCATTTGATACATACCCTAGAACTTATGACATATTAAATGCCGCTGGTCTCTTTTCCAAAGAGCAAAAAAGGTAAAACGTACAATTCTTCTAGTATTTTTTTCTCTTATTGTTCATCAATTACTCCAGAATCAATATCGGAAGGGGTATGGATAAGGGTGCAAAATACACAAGTCAAGCGTGTCATAACAGATAATTTTTCTGCCCGACGAACCTGCTGAGTTGGACAAAGAAGTTTTTGAAAAAGTTGATTACTATAATAGTTAGTGTGTCAATATGATTAATTATTCATCTACTTATTTTGGTAGTTTTAGCCCAAATTTAATTTTTTCTAATAAATAATTAGTGTATCAAAATATGGTTACAAAATATTTCAGTATAAATCTAAATTTTAGAAACTATTCAGATAAGAGGTTTATGTTTATAAAATACATTTTTCTGCTGGTTTTGGCTTGTCCGACCTTTTTAGCTAATTTTTTAATTTCCCATTTGACCAATTAGAGATAAAACATTGTCAGAGCCGACATATTTGGTTAAAATTACCACCTCTATAGATCTGGAGCTCTATTTGGACCCTATGCGAAAGCACTACATCACGCTTTCAAATTATACCAAAATTAAGGCCATTGCTCTTCACAATCGAGAAGAGAATTCATCATGAACCATTTTATTTTTGTCTTGATGAGATATTGAAACTTACAAAACATTATAATAATTGCAATGACCATGGATTAGCAACTTGTAGACTCACTTACAAATATTTTTAGTGCGGGTTGAAACGAACCGGACTCATATTGACCCGTGTTAATTATGTATATTGTGCTTGTGTTAGCCCATTTGTAATAGTCAGTTAAGGCCTATGGACCATAGATTAGGGTTTTACCCCTCTATATTTAGAGGTGTTTATTGTCATTGTAATGGTTAAGTTCTAGTAATACAATTTCATTAACATTTATCAGAGCTACAAAGCTCATGGTACAAATCCTAGCCACCACCTGATCTGCCCTGCTTCCAAACCCGTCATTGTCCAGATCTGTTCGGCTTTCAAACCCGTCTTCGGAAAACTTTTGTATCTCACCGCCACCACCATCATCCTCAGCGACCCCCGATTGGGGTTCCCTGAAAAAAACGCCACCGTCTGCCACCTCACGCGCTGCCACACGCTGCCCAAGCTCCGCCACTGTTTCTCAAGCGCCGCCGCGTACGGGCGCGTGACACCACTTCCGGCCGCCGTCGTTGCTCCAGAATCATCGGAATCTCTGTCCCAGTTGATCTTTGTGATCTGTTACCTGCTCCCTCACGTTTCTCTGTTTTGCTATTAGATCCAACATTCTATTTTCAGATCTGTTCAGTACATTGTTAACATGGGTGATGAAAATAAGACCGTGTCAGCCACCCCAACTCAGATTGCTCCAGGTATCATCAATTACTCTGATGTGTTACGTATTCCTGTTAAACTTGACTCTGGAAATTGGAGTTCGTGGAGTCTCTTTGTTGAAAGAGGACTTATAAGTGTTGGTAAAGAACATCATTTGACCGAACCGCCTCCGGATCCGATAACAAAGGAATGGCGCCTTGATGATAGTGGTATCCAAATGGCTTTGTGGAATGCCATGGAGCCACCGATGCTTGCTATTGCTCAAAACTTCAGTACTATGAAAGAAATGTGGGAGCATCTGTCATTGTCTTTTTCTGCCAAAGAATCCCTGTCACATGCCTTTTCTGTGGTCCAGGCATACAACAGAGTTGAGCAAGGTGACTCCACCTTCACTGATTACTTTACCCGGTTCTCAAAACTTAGGGATGAATTACGTACTTTGTACCCACCAACCACTGATCTGAAAGTACAGGAGGAGCGCAACAAGAAAATGGATATTATGGTGTTCATTGCTGGTCTATCACCCAAGTACTCTAGTGCTCGACCATTACTGTTGAGTAACTCTAGTGCTAGCTCATCTGTGGCATCCACATATCACCTACTACGGGAGATGTATGTATTAACGAAATACAGCCAATGACATCCCTAAAAATCATCAATCAAATAAATGCAATATATATTTCGTTAATAGTATGGTCCGGATGCCACGACTCGAGACACTAACACTTCTGCTATGCATACCAGCGCATCTGTTAGTAAAGGCATTGGTCGTGGCTCTAATTCAACCCAACGAAAAGGCATTGGTCGAGGCAATGGAATCACATGTCAGTATTGTCGCCACGAAGGTCACACAAAGTATAATTGCCCTAATCGCCCTCCTGGATCTCTACCACCTCCTCGACCCAAGGCAAGATTAGCCACTGCTGATGATTCCTCTGATCCGGTTGTTTCTACGACTCCAACATACTCACTAAGCCAGGAGGAGTATAACCAATTTCGACAGTTGCTGAGCCTTCACTCACACACTACCAGTCCACATGCCAATTCGGCTCCTTCAGGTACATTCGCTAGTCTTTACTCATCATGGATTGTTGATACTGGGGCCACTCATCACATGACTAGGAATCAAGGTATATTGTCCAACCTACAAAATACCTCTCACCCTCCTGTTCGAATTGCTGATGGATCCTCATGCCCAGTTCGTGGTATCGGGTCCATTAGCAACTCGAAAAACCTAACACTTTCATGTGTATTGTTAGTACCCAAGTTTCCTGATAACCTTTGTTCCGTAAGCCAACTCACAAAACAAAATAACTGTTGTGCAAAATTTTACCCCACTCACTGTGTTTTTCAGGAACTAGGGACGAACCGACTGATTGGCACCGGTATTGAATCAGGAGGCCTCTATCGTCTGTCTTTAATGTCACAACCTACCACTAACATATGTGATTCCAGCATCAGGGAGGCTCACTGCCGGCTAGGCCATCCCTCTACAGCGGTTCTGAGGCAAATGAGACCGGATTTATATGTTTCTTCTGAATTTCATTGAGAGTCATGTCAGCTTGGTAAACACACCAGACGCCCTTATCCCCCAAAAGTGTCTAGTCGAGTCTGTAACCCGCTTGAACTTTTGCATTTTGATATTTGGGGACCTTCCCCTGTTAAGACTCCACTTGGTTTTGAGTATTTTGTTATATTTATTGATGATTATTCACATACCACTTGGGTTTATTTATTAAAATCTCGTAGTGAATTAAATTCAATATTTCAAGAATTCCATTGTTATGTCCAAAATCAGTTTAACAAATCAATCAAAACCATCCACACTGATAATGCAAAAGAATACATGTCTTCTGATTTATCCACATATCTTAAAACACATGGTATAATCCACGAGACCTCTTGCGCGTATACATCCCAGCAAAATGGCGTTGCTGAACGCAAGAACTGCCATTTGTTGGATCTTACTCGCACAATCATGATTGATTCTCATGTTCCTAATCGTTTTTGGGGAGATGCAGTTCTCACTGCAGCTTACCTGATTAACCGCATGCCTTCATCTGTCCTTCATGGGAAGACCCCGTTTTCTATCCTCTTCCCTACAAGCACTCCTTTTCCTCTCGCACCTAAAATTTTTGGGTGTGTAGCCTATGTCCATGATCATCATCCAGGGACAACCAAACTTGACCCTCGGGCCATTCGTTGCGTTTTTCTAGGATACTCTCGTGTTCAGAAAGGGTATTGTTGTTACTGTCCCTCCCTTCGACGTTACTTCACTAGTGCTGATGTCACTTTTCACGAGTCATGTCCTTACTTCCTTGAGTCTTCTGATTCTCTTGATTATTTGTTTCCTGATTCTAATCCTGACCCTGTTACACCCGAGTCCTTTAATGTTCATATTATTCCTGTCTCCACTGTTCCATCGGAGCCTCCGGTCTCAGATTCAGTTCCTGCTTCATCTGGCCTACCGACAGAGAATCAACCATTGCATTTCACATATGCCAGGCGACATAAAAACAAGACGACAACTCTTGATTAACAACCGGCTCATGACTCGGGTACGTCTTCAGTTCCACATCCTAACAATACCAATGATACACCCTTACCTGATATTACCCCTTCTACACACGATCCACCTGCTTATGACCCACTCGGTGCCCCATATCCTGATATCCCCATCGCCTTCCGCAAAGAACCTAGACATCCCACTCGCTACCCTATTCAGAATTATGTTTCCTATGCACATCTCTCACCCGAGTGTCATGCCTACACCAGTACCATTGATTCATACCCGATTCCCAAGAATGTGATGACAGCCCTAGCTCACCCAGGATGGAGAAAGGCTATGGAAGAGGAGATTGGGGCCCTTCGTGCCAATCATACGTGGGATCTTCAGCCGCTTCCACCTGGGAAGCGTCTTGTTGGTTGTCGGTGGTTATTTACAGTTAAACCAAACCCTGATGGACCAGCACCTCGATTGAAGGCCCGTTTAGTTGCTAAGGGTTATTCTCAGGCATATGGCATTGATTATGATGAGACTTTCTCTCCCGTTGCCAAAATGTCATCTGTTCGCATTTCCATTGCTCTTGCTGCCATTAATCATTGGCCGCTCCATCAACTTGATGTCAAGAACGCCTTTCTTCATAGTGTTCTTGAGGAGGAGGTATATATGGAGCAGCCGCTTGGGTATATCGTCGAGGAGGAGGCCTCGAAAGTATGCAGATTACGTCGTTCATTGTATTGTCTTAAGCAGTCTCCCAGAGCATGGTTTGGCCGGTTTTCTAATGTTATGATTGAATTTGGGATGACTCGTAGTGCATATGACCATTCTGTATTTTTTAGACATCATCTGGGTCGGAGGATCATTCTGGTTGTTTATGTGGATGACATAATCATCACATGAGATGACGAGGTTGGAATCACCAATCTTAAACAGTTTCTTCAGTTCCAGTTTCAGATTAAAGACCTTGGTCGTCTCAGATACTTTCTTGGCATTGAGGTATCACGTTCACCACAAGGAATCCTTCTATCTCAACGGAAGTATGTTCTTGAAATGTTGTGGTTTACTGGGGTGTAAACCAATAGACAGTCCGATGCTTCCTACTGGAAAGCTTCTTCCAGAAGATGAAAGTCCGATGAAGGGTCCTGAACAACACAGACGGTTAGTTGGAAAACTTAACTACTTGACAGTTACTCGTCCTGATACTCCTTTGTTGTTAGTGTCTTAAGTCAGTTTATGGCTTCTCCATATACCGGACACTGGGATGCTGCCCTTCGTGTTCTACGATATCTTAAGAACGCGCCAGGATTAGGGATCTTGTATTCTGATCAGGGTCACTGCCGTGTGGGTGCTTTTACTGAAGAAGGAGATGGACAAATATCCGGATTCTCAGATGTTGATTGGGCAGGCTGCCCTATTTCACGACGATCTACAACTGGATATTCTGTATTTGTTGGAGGGAACCTGGTATCGTGGAAGAGTAAGAAGCAACACACTGTATCTAGGTCAAGTGCTGAAGCAGAGTATAGAGCTATGGCAGATGTTACGTACGAGATGATTTGGTTTCGTCATTTACTCAGAGAACTTGGGGTTGTTTCTAATGACTTGATGAGGTTATATTGTGATAATCAATCTGCTATACACATAGTCAAGAATCAGGTATTTCATGAGAGGACTAAACACATAGAAGTTGATTGTCATCTTATCAGAGATCGTGTGACGGACACTCAAGTTGATCCTCCATCCATCCAACCAATTCATGTCACGACTGAGTTTCAACTAGCAGACATCTTTACAAAACCTCTTAGGAAAACACAAATAGACTTTATATGTAACAAGTTGGGCATGATAAACATCTATGCTCCAACTTGAGGAGGAGTGTTAATTATGTATATTGTGCTTGTGTTAGCCCATTTGTAATAATCAGTTAAGGCCCATGGGCCATAGATTAGGGTTTCACCCCTTTATATTTAGAGTTTTTTATTGTCATTGTAATGGTTTAGTTCTAGTAATACAATTTCATTAACAACCCGCAAACACCTTTTTGCCCATTCTCTATCTATAGATATTCATTATGAACAGACTTTGGGGGCTTTCAGCCTGCTCTGCTTGTTATCTTTTTAAACTCTAACCCAAAGTGATTCACTCATAAGTAATGCTTCAAACTGCCACGTCTAATCTTTGTACATGTTATTGTCATACACATGATTAACTTTTTGATTTAACTCGAGCAGGTGTAATATCTCTACCATAATGCTCGAGATGAATCGAATATTACGACCCAACGGACATGTTTATATTCGTGACGCAAATGCAGTTATCTATAAACTTGAAGAAATTGCAAAGGCCATGGGATGGCTCACACACATCTTTGATAATGGTGAGGGTCCTAATGCTGGTGCCAAGCTTTTGACATGTGAAAAACGCCAATAACATCCTTCTACTTGGAGAAAAACAGTTGATGAAGGTAAATTTAACCCCTTAGAAATTAGAGGTTTATAAGTGTTGATAAATGGAAATATGTGCTTGTATTTATTAATTTATTTCGATTAAAATGTTAAAATACTAAAAATAGTTACAAAACATGAATTATTATACCAATATGTGGAAGGCCCACAAAAAAAAATTAACAAAATTAAAATAGACTGTAAAAGTTGCTACCTGTGGTTTTAGTTCACTTTTTAATTGCTTGCCTTTTTTGTCCTTAGCACTTTTTATTTCTGTAACAATCGGGTCTTTAAGTTATTGAAACTAATGATTTTTTTTGTCATATTGCATGTTAGCCTTTTCTTTTTAAAAATTCCATATCTGGTACATGTTTATCCATAATCACCATGGTTTTCCAATGGATGTCCATTAACACTAAAACACAACCATTGGAAAACCATGGTTCTTGACACTGGAACACTCGAGAAATTCCGGTTAGGTTGACATCATCATTGTGCTGGAATCACAAGATTCACTAATAGATCGTTAATATGGATTCAGTCAAGTTAATAACTGGTTATCGATGGCAGGAGCCTTCAATTGGATATATGGGTAGTTACATCATACATTCATACACATCTGTCAAGCTAAATAAAACGTGTCATCCTCCAAGCTGCGAAACATGTTCAGATCACTAAAGACACCATACGAAACTGAGAACACCAAACTGCTCATTGGTCATTAGCCGGAGACATTATAACATTGTTTATCATATTGCAATATCGTAAAACAAGAAGAAATGTTAGTGATAACCCAAAATGATAAGGTCTGCGGTAGGTTAGAAACTTAGAATACTCAGATGATTCGTTAAAGTTTTCTTACAAGAACAAATTAGCTAGGTCATGAGTAGAATATAAAGGATTGTGTTACATAATTGTGAAATGAGTTGCTTTTGTTTTAATATGATTTTCTTTGAATATTTAAGTTTTTTTTTTGTTTTGTTTTTCAAAAGTGACTTTTGGTTTCTACTTAAAAATCATTATACTGGATTTTAAACCCAACTCATTCTTCAAATAATCAAATCAATACAAATGCTATTTGATCTTACTGTATGTGTTTAAAATTGTTAGGATTTAGGTCTTTTTTGAAAACAAACACTTTATAAGCAAACACTATGTTTTTGTTAATTTATCTTTTCGTTTTATAAAGTTTTCAGGTTTAAGTTGATAATTTGAAATTTGAGGGGCTATTCTGGTTGAAAGATGGAATATTGCTGGAATACTAAAGCGTAACTTTGGAGTATAAAAAATGTAGCTTAACGAGTCAGTGCTTCAAATGCAATCTTCATTTCTGTCTCTGTTGTTCATTCATGTTACATGTTACGGTTTTAGGGTATGAATCATTTTAATCCTTGCAAGTATGTTTCTAAAAGCGTTCATTGTCTACAAATATGGGAGCCAATTCTTTGAATTATGTTAAGTCTTGTAGTTTTGGTCTAAATATGGTTCCATGTTCAAGTGTGTCAGATTCAGTAGTTAATCTTGATGGATAGTTGATTCACGTGCAAATCAACATGTTGTAAATTAAGAAAATAGTGCATGAATTTAGTCTTAAAGTAGGCCATCTAAATGGAGCTAATGCAATAGAAATAAAAATAGAAATTCATATAATACTAATTACCAAGTGGGTTATGCATTATTAGTTGTACTAAAGCTTTAGTGGGTTGTACCCACTTTTGTTTTTTTTTTGTTTTTTTTTTATTTTATTACTTTTAACCCCAATACTTTTACATTTTCTACAATTTAAACTTTCACTTTTAACTTTGGTTGCTTATACTTTTTTATTTTTTACAACCTTTTCGTTTTACGTTTCGGTTTAAATTTTACGAGTTC
Source organism: Flaveria ramosissima (assembly GCA_025215565.1). NCBI lineage: Eukaryota > Viridiplantae > Streptophyta > Magnoliopsida > Asterales > Asteraceae > Flaveria > Flaveria ramosissima. The sequence goes on along the minus strand of CM046044.1, from coordinate 21,972,548 downwards.
ACATGCCGTAATGTGCGTGTGTGGTTCAGTGTTTTTACATCTATCTTTTTTCCGTTGAACGGCCCGTTAAAACGCGCGGTTCTTAGATCGACCTAGTTGATAACTAAATGACAAGTTATTATGTCCAGTGCGTTCGTTGTTCTACATTACTGTGTGAATTTAATGTATCTATACAGATATGCTAAGGATAATAAAGTAATGATTTCATTTGATGAAAATAATTGTTACATTCAAGATTTAAAGTCAAAGAGAGTGTTGGTGATGGGTATTCAACTTGATGTCTTGTATTTCATAAAGGATGTTTATAATCATGTGAAGGTTTGTTTTAACGTTTTAATGTAGGGTATAAACGGATACTCCTTTAGGTCATGCTTCTGATCAAGTTTTACAAGCGTTAAAAGAACTTTGAGTGTAAATATGTCTAAGTAATTTGTACTTTGTGATGTGTGTTATAGAGGTAGGCAACAAAAGTTTCCTTTCCTATAAGTGATTAGAGGTTAGGATGCTTGGTTATCAATGAACAACATTAAGTGGTTTGATGTCTTGAACAACACACTGTAGCTTCTTAGAAAGCTTAAAATCAATGAAATTATGGGTTTAACCCAAATCAATTAGGATATGTAATTGCCTAGTACCCATGGAACCGTGAACTTGCATTGTTGCAAAAAGAATGGCTACCCATTAGAGCATTCACTGATAGTCGAGGATTGAGTCAGCCTCTGAAAAAGAACACAAATCTTCTTCATTCTCACCTTCTACATCACCAATTTGCTGCAACAGTGCAATCTCTTGCATTGGATCTTCATACAAAGTTTTTGAAAAACGATTGGTGATTACTTGCACATATTCCACCTATTATAACTCTACAATTGTAGCACCTCTCGACCGCATGAACGACTGATGCCATTCCAAAGCATCTCCATCACAGATGGATCACCACATACCTTAATTTCATCCCTTTGGTTGTTGATAGATTTCTCCACAATCGTACGTTCTGCTATATAATTGTTGTTATCCATGATTGCACGATTGGTCTCCGCTGTTGATACCTTAAATTTGATGAAAGATCGCTCCTGTTCCTTCGGCACCTTATCAATTTCTTGGTTCCTGGTGTTGTTCGCCATGGATAATTTCCGTAGAGCTCCGAGAATTAGAGGCTCTTATACCACTGATACAGTATAAACAGATGAGAGAAAAGTTTTTAGAGAGAGAGAAGAGGAATTCTGATTTCATTGCATGAACTTAAACGTCTGTTACAACGGCCCTTTTAACGACTAACGAACTATTACAAGGTTTACAAGATAAGTCTCTCAACTAACAACTTCACACATATGACCCCCCCTCCCCCCCTTTATATCATACCAAGGTTTGATCGTACTTTTCGATAGATTATCTAATCCATTGTCTTGATGATTTGTCTAGTTTAGATTTATTTTTATTTGTTTGTGCATTGTTCTTTGTAGTGTTAATTCGGCCAACTTGGTCGAGTACTTAAGGCTCAGTTATTTACTAAAGTGACTTTCTACAACTCGTTCACATCACTTAAATCATTCAACCTCAGTCAAAATTAGAGCTAGTCAGCCCAACTTGAAGCTACATGGTCCAACTTTGCGTTAGGCGGTCCAACTCAAAGTTTTATTGTTTTTCATTGATTTTCATTATTACTCTATAATTAATAGAGAACATAAATGAATAGTAGAGTTTTGGGCATTTTCAAATTAGAAAAAATAATTTTCTTTTTTAATTGACTACTAAATTCTTCTTTTGCCTTTGCTTGATTACACATATAGAAAGACGGAAAACCAACCACTTAAAAGTCCCTCTTTCTGTCCACCCTAACATTATTCCTTCCATTCTTCATAATATTAATAGACAGATTGAATGAATAGTTATTTTTGTTTTTGTAAATTTTAGTCACATTAGTTTTAAATGTTTTCACATTTAACCCTAACTTTTGATTATTTTTATTTTAGCCACTAAAGTTTAGGATTGTAGAGTTTGACCCCCAAACTATTACAATAAAGTTTTACATTTTGGATTTTGGCCATTAAAGTTTTGTATTGTTCACAGTTTGACTGCCGATTTGTTTTTTTGGTTTTCTTGCTTTGACGATTAAAGTTTAGGATTTTAGAGTTTTGTATTGTTTTATGACTTTGACCATTAAAATTTAAGATCTCACATTTTGACCACGAAACTATTCATAATGAGGTATTCGATGAGTCGATAGTAAACAACTGAAGTACGCGACATTGCGTGTGGGAAAAGCGACCGGCCTCTCGACACATATTTAGAGTTTGACTACAAAAGTTTACTATTTTAGAGTTGCACCACAATACTTTGTTTTTATGGTTTCCGACGAGCTGGCTCAATGACAACCAAAATAAGGCAGTGTTGCGTGTGGAAAATTTGCTAGACCCGACGGATAGCACGAAGGGACAAAAACTAGTTTTTCATTAAATCATGTTGGATTTTTGTTGATTTTCACGGAGATCTGTTGTAAGATGACTATTATATGATTAATATGTCTATAAAATTAAATAGTGAATTTCAATTTTTGAAATCGTCATTTATCATGTTCTCATACTGTTTTTGACACATGTCAATAGTATAATAAGTCAACTATTTGATCATGAAGTTAAATGCTAATGATATTATTTATATTATTTTTAAATTATAAATATATTTTTTAATATATCAAAAAAGTAATTTTTTAAAAGTAGATATTTAGAAATAGGAAATTTTCTAATACAAAGAATTTTTTTTCTAAAACAATATTGTTTTAAAATATGATTGATTACCAACTATTGGTTTAATAATTTTATTTAAACAATGTAATACACGGATTTCTAAACTAGAATTTTAGTATTTGAACATATATCCTTTGATTTTTATTAATATTTATATATTTTGTTATAAATATAAATGAACTTATAATATTTGATATATGTATAATTTACTCAAAATTGATTTCTTTATAATTTCGTATACTTCATGTCTAGACCGAATACTCGCAACTATCAATCGACTGGCCTAGTAGTGCCTAACGACTTTTGCAACATTGGTTCTTTATTTGAGTTATAAATCTAAGTTGTACAAATATTTCTATTTTTATAGTAGAAGTTTCTAGTGTTGGTGTTAGTTAGGCGCTTACGGGTGAAAGTATAATTTATAAAAGTATAACAATTGAAATACATAGATGACCAGGAATACAACACGAACCTGATAGAAAATAATAAGATTTGGGTTTTCATGTATAAATTGTTTACTAAACATATTATGTTTGGATTAATATTTTAACCCGCTTAATTAAATAAATTGTGTTGTGGTTGACTGTACAGATTCGCTGGTCAACCTCTTAAACTATAATAAATACATATAAAAATATATTATATAAGGTAAACCCATTCATATTTTATATATCTACAAAGATGAATAGGATTAACAATAATATACAAGTGCCGAAAGCACTAAGAATGTACAATACCACAATGCTTAAACTCACGTGGCATTAGCACAAGAGATTTCATTATTGTTATGCACAACATACAAGTAAATGGTATATAAGTTGATGTGATGCTTAGTACAAAATCAAAGGTAGTAAACTTCACGTGTTCAATGCAAAGAATTGTTGTAACTACATTTAAGTCATTTAAAGTTTTATTTTTACCCGTCTAAGTTTAACTATATTTATATTTTACGCTACTACTTATGTATTTGCATTTTACGCACTCAACTTCTTTCTTTTCTTTATATGTTCTAAAATATCATGTTTTATAAATTTTCGAATATATCGTGACCACTTGCTTATTTCTCACCACTCAGTGTAAATTTTATTCAAAACAAATGTTATGCCATAATATGCAATTCATTGATGTATAAAGGTATAAGCCTTTAAAGTTAATATATGTTTGTTTTTTTACAATTTCTTTTTGTTTTTACCCTTCAAGTTTAAAATAATTTTTTATAAAATCTGAATCTGTATTTTTTCTTTTTTAATCCAATTGTTCACACTAAATTTTTGAAAGTTTATTTTTTATATTAAGTTTCAAATATTATCAACGGTCTCATCGCAATGCACGAGCTTGTGATGTTTTTCCTTTTATATATAAAGTTTTGATGTGCTTCAACAATGTCCGGGTTTCTTTTTTTTTAATCTTCAACGTACGGGCTCATGATAATGTTTCGACGTTTAGTTGTTTCACGATCTGATGGCCCCACTATAACGCGGGGGCCTTAATGCTAGATCAATACATTTACGACCCTTTCAACCAAGTGTTTCAATCTACAACCTTTCAACCTAATGATGACCCTTTTGAACCATTAGATTTTGATAACAACCTTTTAATCCATTTGACTCTAATACATTAAAAGGTCACTAAAGATATTCTCCAGTTATACAATTTTAGACACATTCACTTAAAGTTAATGTCTTTTACACACGTGAATATATGGGTCTCGACTTCATTAATTCAACCAGCAATCCGACATAATTAAGCCTAGGTAAACTTTTGTAACCAAAAGGGTTTTAACTTCATGGTGTTAGGTGTGCGTATATAGTGTGGTTCTATATCATACGATGTTAAGGGTTCGAGTCTGGTAACGAATAAACAACATATATATAAATAAGAGATATGTTTAAATAAAAAGGTTTTTAAAACTAAAAAGTGTAATAATTAATCTCAAACAACAATCGTTTTAATCAATGGTTGAGATTATTTTATAGGGAAAGTTCGTTATAGAGATATTTTATGAATAGCCAATTTCGTTGACTTTTTGCAAGTTCCCCTATTTTTTTAACGTTCATAACTTTTATGTATGACATCATTTTTTATAAAAATTACACCATAAAAACGAGCGTTTCTTTATCTTTAAAATGACTACAGTATTGTTATATAAAAAGATAAATATTTGTTTACGTTTTTAAGCGCATGTCTCGTCATTGTGTATTTAGTGCAGTTTATTGTGTCTTTTTGTTAGTTATTTTGTTTTTCTGAATACTATTGTGTTTTTCTAAATGATGAATTTTTAAACAAATATAATGGTAGAATATCATTGTTGTGTATCTCTAATATGTAAAACACAATAAAACAATGCCAAAATAAAACAATGTCTCATTGTGTTATTTTGTTGTCATTGTGTTATCTTGAATACTATAAGTTTTGAAAAATTGATTGGTGAAATAACAGTATTGTGCACTTTAAATTGTAAAACACAATGATGAATTTTAAGTTTATATAATCTATAAATAACAATGACAATAATAACACATATTGTTATCTTTAACACTATGAGTTTTGAAAAATACATTGGTGAAATTATATCATTGTGTAATTCTAATTGTAAAAGACAATGTAGATAATAAGTTTATATAATATATAGAAACAATGACAAAAATAACACAAAATGATATAAAACGTAAAACATAATGATAAATACATTTAACAAATGATTTCAAATATATGTCACAATTAACGTATAAGACACAATGAACTTATGTATTTGACACAATAACGGAAATACCATCTGCAGGATCGGTGTTTGTCTCTCAACACAAGTTTTATCTCTCAAACTCACTTATACACACTCGGATGATGAAGCAGAATCTCTTAACTAAGTTGATAATAATATACTAAGTTAATGAACACATAAATGGTTTTCAAGATACTTGTATATATTACTTCTCAACTCAATATTACAAGACTCTTACAAGCATGACTGAAATGAGTTACAATGAGAAACTATATATACTACTATCTACAACCGGTTATACTTAGATGACCAGCTGGAACTTACAACTAGACAAATACTACCTTGCTAGAAGTAAGGTATCTAAGACAAAATACTATCCTAGATTAGGTTGTCATGACATGTCCATAATTTACCTTTTGTCACCAACCAAAGTTAATAACTGTACTAACTGATAAAAGGTGAACAGTGAATTAAAGTACGGTCAACTATATGGGCGTGGGAAAGCAACATGCAGTATATCAAAGTTGGCAGCAAGTGTTAGTTGAACCATACTTTTGTCCACTGGTTCATAGTTGGTTCTTCCTAAGCTTAAATGGCTTCGGAAGAATAAGTTCTTCCGAAGCCATTTATACTTCGGAAGAATCAACTTATTCTGAGACTTCAGCAAGTCTTCATGACTTTGTTCTTCGGAAGGCTTGGTCTTGAATCTTCAAAGTGTTTAACTTCGGAAGGAGAACTAGTTAGTCTCGAAAGACTGAGTTCTCCTTCGGAAGTTCTTCATTCTTGAGCTTCAAAAGATCCTCAACTTAGCTTTGGAAGAGTAGCTTTGTCTTTGAAAAACTTCTTCATTTGTACTTAAAATCTTCTAAGTGTAGTTGTGGTTGCACCAGTCTCATATGATCCAACAAACTCCCTCTAGGCTGATGCTACCAAAACTTCACTCCCTTCTACTTCTCAAAACTTTCAACACCAAGGAAATGAAGTATTTATCTGTCTCCTTGTTCTTTCTTGAAATGATGCTGAGAAGTTTGTACAAGTCATTTGTAGATAAAGGATCTACTCTGTTGCTCTGGATAACATCTACTGCATGACCTGGTTTGTTCACTCAACACGATTATAGTCTCTCAAACTCATTAAGTCTCACTCGTATAGATGATGCAGAATCCTCTAAGAGTTGATAATAATATACTAAGTATAAATAAGCAGAAACATAAGAGAATGGTTTTCAAAATACTTGTATATATTACTTCTAAACTCAAAGTTTTACAAGACTCTAACAAGCATGATACATGAGTTACAATGAGAAACTATATATACTACTATCTACAACCGGATATACTTTGATACCAGCTGAAACTTACAACTAGACAAATACTACATTACTAGAAGTAAGGTATCTTAGATAAAATACTATCTAAGATTTGGTAGTCATGACATGTCCATGACTTACCTTTTGTCACCAACTAAAGTTGGTATCTGTACTAACTGATAAGAAATGAACAGTGGAATAAAGTATGGTCAACTACATGAGCGTGGGAAAAGCACCATGCAGTATATAAGAGATTTGCAGCGGAGTGTTAGAGGGACCATACTTATGTCCACTGGTTCATAGTAGGTTCTTCCGAAGGTTAATTGGCTTCGGAAGAACAAGTTTTTCTGAAGCCACTTATACTTCGGAAGAGGTTACTTCTTCCGAGGCTTGAGTTGTTCTTCAGGCCTTCATGCTTCGGAAGTCATTGTCTTGATTCTTCTAAGTGTTGAACTTTGGAAGAAGGAATACTTTGTCTTCGGAATTTAGAGTTCCTCTACTGAAGCTCTTTCAGACTTGACCTTTGGAAGTTCTGCTTTTGCTTTCGGAAGTTCTTCATCAGTTGCACCAAAGTTGTCTAAGCATTTGTTTTGGTTGCACCAGCCTTACTTGATCCAACAAACTCCCCCTAGGCTGATGCTACCAAAACCTCTATTGTTTCTACTTCTTAAAATTTTTAGCATCAGAAAGAGAAAATACTTATTTGTTTCCTTGTTCTTTCCAAATGTGGTGCTGAGAAGTTTGTACAAATCATTCGTAGATAGGAGATCCAGTCTGTGACTTTGAATAATATGTACCATCTGTTGTGACCCTCTGAAGAGAGTTAGTTGACGGGAGTTGTAGTCATACTCCCATCTAACTATGGATTCTAGTTCAGGGCCTTCAACCATTTGTAAAAAGGCTTTGCCTTTAGTGGCTGACCCTTCCCCTTCTTCCTTCTCTCTCATCTTCAACCCTTCTTCAATCATGACTCTTGCATTCAGCTCAGCCAGATGAAGGCTGCTCAGATGATTCCTGATGTGAGCAGCTACCTTAGAGTTGGAGGGATTGAAGAATGGTTTCTTTGCTAACTCAGAAATGTTAAATCTGCTCAAGTGTAACAGAGAAGAGGCATTGAGCCTGTTGATTTCACCATTATCTCTTTCCACAACAAAGTTGTGAGAAGAGTCTTCGAACCTCTACTGGACTATCTTCTTTCTAGGAATGAGAGGTTGAGATGGTAGCTTGTCTCCCTTCCTAGTGTCCAATAAAGTCACCAGCTTTCTTCTCAGCAATTTCTCTTCTTCCCCAAGAGTGTCAGAGTTGGTTTCCAAGAGTGAGCTTTGTCTAGTGTTCCTCTAGGCAGATCAAGGAATTTTTCTCTTGTGAGGGAACATGAGAAGCCATAAATGAAGGTTAGTTTGATGGACCCCTCCTCACAAGAGATATCGCTCAGGGTGGTGCAGTTGATGAGCTTCCTCTTGATCTCCTTAAATTCCTCTAAGGAAAGAGGTTTGGATGGTTGAGAGGATGACTTAGGTGGCTGTTGGGTAGGTGATGTTCGGGTTCTGGGGAGTGTTTTGGGTTTGAGGATGGGTAGTTGTGGCGGTTGTTATGATTGAGTGGGTGAGGAAGAGGGTATGGTTGATGGTGTGGGTTCAGGAGTGTATGGCTCAGTGGTTGGCTCGGTTTTGATAGGGAAAGAGAAAGGGAATGGTTCAAGTTGAGGTTGTAATTGTGGTGTTGGCCTAGAGGTCATCCCCTGTAATCTTCTGTACATCTCTTTCCTTCTTCCTGAGCGAATGTCAGCTTTGATGTCACTGACATGTCGCTGCAGGGTCTTCTCAGACATGGGACCTACTTGCTCGCCAGAGAAGCCATGGACCTTGAGATAATCTTTCATCGCCACAAGATCGTGTTATTGTTGTGAGGAGTTAATTCCTCTAGAGAGAATCCCCTGGAGCTTAGGAAAGCTATCCTTTCACTCCTAAGCTGTTGGTCAGCTTTTTCTTTTTTACTTCTTCTTTCTTCCTCTAAGGCCAACCTTGTTGCTTGTTCTTGTTCTATCCGCAGCAAGGTTGCCTTTTCTAACTCAACCAGCTCCTCAAGTGGTAGTAGGAGCACATCTTCACTAGCAGCTTCCAGATTGACAAGTTTGTCAATGATCTCCGCCCTTCTTTTATTGTTAACAGCCTCCTGGTTGGCTATAGCTGCTTTGCTACTTGCAGCTAGTAGCTTCCTAGTGGGGAGTTTACCTTTCCTTTTTTTCCAACCTTCTTCCTCTAGAAGCTCTTCCGCATTCAACTTCCTATTACCTTTAATGTCTTCGGAAGTTTGAGACTTGGGAGGTTCTTGTGTAGAGGTTTCAGGTTGGGAGGTGGTGATTGGAGCATGAGGTGATGATGGTGTTTTGTAAGGCCCCGTTCCTGGGACGCTTACAGTTGGTCATTCATCGCACATAAAACATATAATTACATCACATTAAGAAATCATTGCAGCGGAAACATTCGAAAATGACATCACGTTTCATTATAATTACTTTTGCCAAATAATACATCATTATCCGGTTACAAAATTCATGTTTGCATTACATCACAAAAGCTATATAATTGGATGCCATCCCAAAAGAGCCGAGTAGCTTCGCCGTGCCATCCTCAGCAATCAATTACCTGCCAACTGGAAAATGATATAAAAGTCAGCGTTGCTGAGTGAGTTCTAGTTTTATTATAAAACATACTTTACTTTCATATAAAACCATTCGTTACTTTAACGTGATCACACATCATACGTACGCATAGATAAAATCATTATTATCTTCTTCATTCATTCATTCGATCATTCGTTCGTTTGTTCCTTTTAACTTACTTGCGCATCGGACATCACCCATACCAATACCATATGCTACACCCCAATTAGTCTCAGCTACCGGGCCGAAGTCAATAAATGAACAGCTAAACGTATGCCACGGTACTAGGGATAACCGATCAGTCTTAGCTACTGGGCCGAAGTCAATAAATGAACAGCTAAACGTATGCCACAGTACTAATGATAACTGATCAGTCATAGCCACTGGGCCGAAGTCATTAAATGAACAGCTAAACGTATGCCACAGTACTAAGGGTAAGCGGTAGAGGTTTCACATAATGGTCAATCACAAAGAAGGACCCGTTATCCGATGCATGCAAGACGTGTCATCTCTTTCCACTTTACGTTACATAATACTTCATTTCATTCGTCATAATACGTAAGGCCATAGGAAAGATAATCATACATCATAATAAGGAACATATCATATACATTCATCATCATCATACAGGGCAACATCATACATTCATAACATGCATAAACATACAACATCATCATCATCATCATGCCCTACATGCACTCTAAGGCCGTAACCAACCTCTTACATGCTCTTACGGGTTACCTTACGTCCCAACTTACGTCTGCACCTTTCCCCGAAGGCCAGAAGTCAAACTACACATTCATTCGAGTGCAACAGCCCTATTCGGGCGTATGGACACCCTTCAGTCGCATGGCATCCATGCGACTGAACATCATGCGACTGGACTCATGCGGATGGTCATCTATGCGAATGAACATCCAATCGTGCGTATGGACCTTGTGCGAATGGGATTACTGCGAATGGGCACCTATGCGACTAACCTCATGCGAATGGACTCATGCGACTAAGCATCTATGCGACTGAACCCTCAGTCGTGCAATCCTCATGCGACTGGACTCCCAGTCGTGCGACTGAAAACTTAGTCGTGCGATTGAACCCTCAATCGTGCGAATGAATCCCAATCGTGCGAATGACACTCAATCGCCCTCATTCGGCCGTATGGCCTTCATTCGGTCGCCTAGCCCTAGCTGATGCAGAATGGAGTTCATCCCGAACCCAATCTGCCATTTTCGACCTCCAAGCTCATCCAAACCCATTCTAAGCCTAAATCAACCCTCCTGGACCTTAGGAATGCATACCCCAACTCCATACTAACACACACAAGCCCGAAATCATACTCTAAACACATCATACACATCACACCCAAATGGGTCAAACACACACACACATAAAAACGGGTTTTGCACATTTTCCAGCCCCAAAATCAGTTGAAAACAAGTAAAAGTGGGGTCCTAGAACTCACACAATCGAGCACAAAGACAAGAGCTTCGATTTGGCTTGCTACTCGACGGATTTGGACACCCGAATCACCCGAAACACCACTTTTTCTCCTTTTTCTCCTCTTTTCTCTCTTCTCCTCTTTGTGAGCTGAAATTTTAGAGTGTGTGGGGAGAGTGGGCTGCCCTCTCCCTACACATACCACCACATCTCCCAACTTTTCTTCGTTGGCGAGTTTGGTCCCTCGAATTTGGACTTTATTTCTTTTCTTTCTTCGCCGGCTTCAAAATAATAAATTTCCGGGTGTTACATGTTTGAGTTAGGGGTAAATTGAGAAAGTCTTCACTATTTACCTCAGATGCTAGTTCAAGGATTGCATCTGTGATAATTAGATCCTCAAACAGAGGAAATAACCCTTCCGCAGCTTGTATCTCAGCTTCGAAAGTTTGAAGTGATTCTTCCGAAGCTTTGACTTCAGCTTCGGAAGTCTGTGGGATTGCACTATCTGTCCCAACTGTTTCAGTTGATGGGCCATCAGTCCTCATTTCCCCCTTCGAATTCAATCTCCGGTTCAATATCGACCTTAGGTTGACCAACTTCTTTGACAGTGGTAGAAGGTGCATTCAACCTTTGAAACTCTTCAGCTCCAAAGTATGCCACAGCAACATCCAGACTTGACTGTTCAATAGAAGATCCCATCAGGAACTTGGAAAAGAACCTGTTTAGATCTTTGAGCATCCTTGGGTCCACTTGAAGAATGATTGGAGGAGGCTCAGGGAAAATTGTTGCTTGCTGAGCAGGATATCTAGAAGTTAGTGTAGAAAGAGCTAAGCTTTATGGTTCCTCATGTACTTGTCTCTGAATACTCTCCCCCCTTTTTGGTAGTATCATCTTGAGAACTTGATGAGCTAGAGGAAGAAGTCAAAGAGACTTGAATTGGTACGTGCCTAACAGATCTCTCAGTCTGTTTCTTGGCTAGTTTAGCCTTGAGATTTTCAATCTCAAGTTGCTGAGTCGCAGACTTATCCTCTAAAGTCTTAACCCTGAATTCAAGATTTGAGACTTTAGATAGTAGGTCTCTGAGAATGAGTTGCATTCTTCCCTCATCTTCTTTAGAAGAATCATGGGAAGATGAGGTAACATACCTAGTATGTTCATCCCACCACCATCTGTGGTTTCTAGGCGCCCTGGTTTCCCTTGCCTAATGATGTCTCTTTCAGAGTCATCAAAGGGCACAATTGTCGTAGATTTAGTCTCAGATATGTTACCACTGTCCTGAAGGTCCAATGAGGCACCTTCAGTAGTGGCAGCTGAATCTACCTGAGTCCCATCCACACCAGTGGGACTCACCTTAGTTGGGGTTTGCTGACGGGGGCTAGAAATCAGAGATCTCTCTAGGCTCAGTTGATCCTTAGGTGGGTGTTGTGGATCAACCTCATGGCCTTGAAGAGACATGATTTCCTCATCAGTTCCTATCAAAAGGTCAGTAAAGGAAATGGAAGGTAAGCCTAATGACCTGAGACCTTGATCAATGTCTAATGGCATTAAGCCTATGATAGGGTTGTCCCTTTTTGGTTGCTCTGGAGAGTATAGAGTCTCATCCTGAGGGTTTTTAGCTTGGGTTTGGGGCTCATGGGATTGAGACTGAGGAGACTCAATACCCATATTGAGGTCTATTGTGAAGAAGGGGGGACCTCAGACTGAGTGGGAGCCCATGTTTCCACTCTAGCCTTTTTGGATTGAACAGGGGGGACTTGTTCAATCAGAGGAGATTAAACAAGGGTTTGTTTGGAACGTCTCTAATAAGTAATTTTGATAGGGTGGGAAGGTAGATTTGGCATTGTGTGGGTTAATGCTGGTGTGGGTTCATCACCTATGGGGTTAACAGGGATGTCACTAGGAGCCATTGGCTCAATCATACCTGGAAGAAGCTCAGTGTGTCTTCCAGCAAAGTTGGTGGACACCTTCTTCAGCACCTTGAAGATGGCGGCCTCATGTGAGGGACAGGTAGAGCAGCTGCACAGACAAGCTTACTCTGGTCCAACACACAGTTGATGATGTGCTGAATGAATCGGGGATACATATAGAATGTTTCCCGTTGAAGGTTCCCCATGAGATTGGTCAGCACAAACCTTGAATAGTTGAATCTGAGGCCCTTTACCAACCCGTGAACTAGGCATCCTAGTTCATAGGGAATTTGATCCCATCCCCCAGACTTGTTTGACAGCCAGTGAAGGACTATGTGAAGCAGGAACTTCCAGTTGTAAGAGAAATTGAACTTGTATACAATTGACCTGCTCACATCACCACCATATCATGTCTGGATATATGTGTCATCTAGGTCTGATTTGGGGAATTCCGTAGGAGCACCCTCATCATGAAGCTCTAGATGCTCCCTGATGATTTGTTCAGAAATGATTAGCTCTTGACCACAAATGCTCGACTTAATAAGCCTAACCCCGTTTAGGGTTTCAATCTGACCGTTTCTCTAAAATTCTGCCATGTGGTTCGAGTAAACAATGGGGTTGATAGTTAGGGCAGTGTAATAGGTGGATTGGGTAAGGAAGGAGATGATTTCAGAGAAGTCAGCATCCTTGGAAGAGTCAAGGAGTGCGACTTGGTTATGCTAAGGGTTTAGTGATATTGTTCAAGAAAGTTACAGAGGAAAAGTTTGATTTTGGGTAAATTGAAGACAAGGAAACTTAGGGCAGTGAAATTGGTAAAAGGATTAAGGAAATGAGTCAGAAGTATTTAAATGGGTGAAAGTTGCGGATGGATAAAGTGAAGTGATGATTTGGGGTATGATGTGACAAGGGTGGTAAGGTTAATCTATTTAAAATATTCCGACATCATTAATAAAATCTTTACCTTTTTACAGAGTGGGGCCCAAAAGATTTCCGTTACACAATAAAGTTTTCTTCCGAGTGTAAAGGTTCTTCCGAAGGTATTCTTCTTCCTAAGCCAATCTTTCTTCCGAAGGTAAATTTATCCTAGGAGAAATTTACTTCCGAGAGTAAGAAGGTCTTCCGGGGGAAGAGGTTTTCAAGCTTCGGAAATAGATTTGATATAACATCAAATTTTCTTCTGAGACTAAAAACTCTTCGGAAGATAAAACTAACTTGGAGAAATTTTCCTTCGAAAGATAAATGGGATATCTTCCGAGGGTTAATTTCTCTTCGGAAGAAGTCATACTTAACAAATTTTGAAGAAATATCTTTGGTAACAGGGCTTAGATTATATTGACAATGACAATACATATTTTGAAAAGGTTTTTCAAATGAGATAAGCTAATCAACTTTTATCATCCTAATAGCCGTAATAAGATACTTAAATTTTTGTTCATCAAATACTTTGGTGAACAAATCAGCATATTGTTCATTTGAGTCAACTTTGACTAGTTTAATCAGATTTTTCTCATGAATATCTCTAATGAAATGGTACGTGATGTCAATGTGCTTTGTCTTGGAGTGCTTGACAGGATTTTCTGTAATGGAGATAGCACTCTTGTTGTGAATGTGGATAGGATTGTTCATGAAGTTGAATCTATAGTCTATCATCTGGTTTTGAATCCACAGCAGCTGAGCACAACAACTAGCAGCAGCAATGTATTCAGCTTCAGCAGTAGATGTTGAGACACATGATTGCTTTTTGCATTTCCATGAGATGATCCTTCCACCAAGAAATTGACATCCTCTTGATGTTGATTTCTTGTTGATGTTGCAGCCACCATAGTCACTATTAGTGTAGCCATAGAGATTGAAATTGGTGTTCCTTGGATACCAGAGACCTAGTTTAGGTGCTCCTTTGAGGTATCTAAGAATTTTCTTGGCAGCAATTAGGTGAGACACCTTTGGAGCAGCCTGATATCTTGCACAGATGAAGTTGCAAACATGATATCAGGTCTACTTGATGTGAGATACATCAGAGATCCAATGATTGCCCTATACTGATGTTGATCAGTATCCTTCCCCTTAGAGTCAGGACAGAGATTGTGATTTCTGGGTATAGGATTCTTTTGTTGGCTTGCAATCTTTCATATCAAATCTCTCTACGATGTCATTGACATACTTAGATTGATTGATAAATAACTCGTCTTTCATCTGCTTTACCTGAATTCCAAGGAAAAAGTCCATTTTTCCCATGGAACTCATCTCAAACTTCTTCTTCATAATGCCGCAAAGTCTTTGCACATTTGGTCATTTGATGAACCAAATATGATGTCATCAACATAAACTTGTACGAGCAAAATGTCTTTCCTAGAATTTCTTATGAATAAAGTCTTGTTAATGGTACCTCTTGTGTGTCCGTTCTTCTGGAGAAACTGAGACAATGTCTCATACCATAGCCTAGGTGCCTGGTGCACCAATAGAGAGCTTTATCCAGTTTGCACACATAGTTGGGGTGCTATGGGTCGTCAAATCCTGGAGGCTGGCACACATAGACTTCCCTATCTATATCACCATATAGAAATGCACACTTAACATCTAGCTGGTAGACAGTAAAATTCTTGGATGCAACATAAGCAAGAAAGATCCTTACTGCCTCAAGTCTTGCAATAGGTGCAAAGACATCAGTGTAATTAATTCTTTCCTCTTGAGTGTATCCTTGAACTACCAGTCTTGCCTTGTTCTTGATGATTAAGCCTCTGTCATCTCTTTTGTTCCTGAATACCTATTTTGTGCCTATTGGTACTCGACCAGATGGTAGGGGACATAGGTTCCAAACATTTTGTCTTTTGAATTGAAGCAATTCCTCTTGCATTGATTCAACCCAACTATTATCTTTCAAGGCTTCTTCTACTTTCTTGGGCTCCCTGAGGTAGGAAGCATGAGTACAAACAGACATTTCCATTGTGAGTTTGTCCCCTTGTTCTCACGCCTTCAGAGACATCTCCAATGATGTTCTCAGCTGGATGAGTGTTATGAATTCTAAGCCTAGAAATCACATCTAGTTGCATGGATAGATCCAAATTAGAAAAGTTTGGCTCAAGGTTTTGAACACTTGGTGCAGCTGATGTTTCACACTCATTCAATGAGGACTGACTGAATGAAGGACAAACATCATCAGTATCAGTTGGCTGTAAAGCAGCATTAACAGTTGCTTGTTCCTTCAAAATGCTACTTCCATCAGCTTGGTGTTGTGCATTGTCACCGAATGAGTTTTGAGGCTTACTTGGTTGACAACTTGTTGAAGCTCTACTGGTTCCTGAAATAGTTATGCTATCAGATTTGCCAATTGTGGGAGCTTGATTTTCAGCAACTCTTGGATAGCTTGGAAGAGGTCTGGGTAACTTAAACAGTTGGTCATCATCAAAATCACTTTAAGTACCTGTTACAGTTGAAACATTCTCACAAGAGGGTTTAGAATAGTTTGGAAACAATTCTAAATCAAACATATGATAAGGGCCATTCCCCCAAACACAAGGAGGGTGCTCATTAACAACAATGTTGGATGATTGCTCAAATTGTTGATTTTTAGTGTTATACACTCTATAGGCAATAGAGGTAGAGGAATATCCAACAAAGATAGCATCATCTGACTTTTCAACAAATTTTGCCAAATTGTCCTTTGTGTTAAGTATGACACACCTGCTGCCAAAGGACCTAAGAAATCCAATGAACGATGGCCTCTTGTTCCATAACTCATAAGGGGTTTTTTTTCATGTGGCTTAACTATAAGAACTCTGTTCTGCACATAACATGTAGTGCTAACTGCCTCTGCCCAGAATGCTAGTGGCAGCTTTGAATCAGCTAACATAGTTCGAGCAGCCTCAATAAGTGTCCTATATCTCCTCTCAGCAACACCATTTTGTTGAGGAGTTCTAGGAGCACTATATTGTCTGGAAATCTTTTAAGTTACAAAATAAGTCAAGAATTTGATTCTTAAACTCAGTCCCTTGATCACTTCTAATTATCTTGACCTTGTGATCAATTTGATTCTCTATTTTAAGAGTAAAAGATTTTAAAGTTTCAGCAATTTCATCTTTAGTTCTTAAAAAGAATACCCATGTAAATATAGTAAAATCATCAACAATCACAAGGTAGTATGATTTCCTTCCAATGCTCATTATACTTGTAGGACCAAATACATCCATGTGCAATAAGTGTAATGGTGTGGTGATAGAGTTAACTTCTTTGGATTTGTGAGATGCTCTATGTTACTTTCCTTTCAAACATGCAACACAATTGTCGCTACAGAAAAATTCCTTTTTAGGCACACCATGTACCAAGTTATTTTTAACCAATTTATTCATTGTTTTAAAATTGACATGACACATACGTTTATGCCATAAAGTTGACTCATCACCATCAGCTTTGGAAAGAAAGCATGATACTTCACCTAATTGGGGAGTATTGTTCATATCCAGCTTGTACATATCCCCTTTCCTGAGAGATCTAAGAAGCACCAATTCTTGAGGAATTGTCATCCCAGGTTTGAGGATAATGCACTCATGTTCTGTAAAAAGCATTTGGTGCTTTTGATCACAAAATTAAGAAACACTTAAAAGGTTATGTTCAAGCTGTTTGACAAAGTTTACTTTGTCGACTGTTAACTTTCCATTGGATACACTTCCTCTACCTGAAATGTATCCTCCGGTCTCACTTCCAAATTGAACAGGACCTCCATCAAAATGTTAAAATTGTTGAAGAAGAGATCTGTTCCCAGTCATGTGCCTGGAGCATCCACTGTCTACAAACCACATATTGTTATTCTTGTCATGTGGATGTCCTTGCACATAAGGTGAGAAGTTAGTTATGACTGGAAACCCAAGCCTTGTTGGTTTTGGGTTCTACCAATAAGGATGACATAATTGAACCAAAAGATATGGGAGAGGGTTCAATAGATGTTTGTGAAGAAGAGGTTTGGGCTGCAACATCTTATCTGATCTTCCATTCCATCCCTTGTCTGATCAATGTAGATGAGCTTGTTGAAGCTTGAGCAACATGGCATTCTTCCGAAGCTTCTCTTTTCTCGGAAGAAGCCTTCACCACCTTTTCTTCCGAAGCTGTCTTCTTCTCGGAAGGTTTCAAAGGAACTCTCTTATTCTTTTGCATTTTCTTTGGCTTAACTTCCGAAGCTGTTTTCCCTTCGAAAGAATGAGTTTCTTCTGAAAGCAACTTTGCTTCGGAAACAAGCTTTCCTTTTCTCATCACTTGAACCATGTGATATGGTCCAAATGAGAAACCTTCCTTGACTCTACCTCAGTAATGTACGAAATGGGACACTCGACCTCAGTAATCGTGGCTGAGTGCCATGAAGAGGGTAAAGTCTGATCGGATCTAGAACGGTATGAACGGGTCCTTGTCATTCGACCTCAGTAATCGTGGCTGAGTGCCATGAAGAGGGTAAAGCCTGACAGGATCTAGAACGAAGTGAAAGATAATGATGTACGATAAATGATGATTGTAACGAATGCTGAAGCTAATAATGATATTATCTATGTGTACGTATGATGTGTGATCGCATGTATGTAACGAATGTTTTTATAAAGAAAGTAAAGAACGATTTTACGAAAGAAAAGTAAGTTTTATTATAAAACTAGAACTCACTCAGCAACGCTGACTTTGATGTGTTTCCAGTTGGCAGGTATGTTGCTGAGGATGGCACGGGGCGACTACTCAGTTCTTTCGGAATGGCATCCATTATTATAAGGCTTTTGTAATGAAATGTATCAGCGTATTTTGTAATGAACGGTTGTTTTATTTTGCAAAAGCATTTTGATGAAATGAAATTGTTGTTTTTAATGTTTACGCGGCAACGATTTATGAAAGGAAAATGAAATTATATGTTTTATGTGCGATGAGGATCCAGCTGTAAGCATCCCGGGAACGGGGCCTTACACCAACCCACCTTTGTTTTGATAACAGATTTTTGAGTGGGAGGATGATACAAGAATGGCTTGAAAGTTTTACTCAGAAATAACATGCTTCCTGGCTTGAGCCTCAGCTATTACTTGTTGGGCTTGAGCCTCAATCAATTTGGAGATTAAATCTTTGATTTGAGTCCTATAATTGGTATGTTCATGTTTTAAAGAGAACACGGTTTTCTCTAACTCTTCAATTTTAATTTGATAGTCAGATTCGGCTCTTTTAAAATCTGATTTTAGGATATTCAAAGACTCAATATCAGATTTAATTTCCATGTTGTAGTCCTGATACATCTTAACTTTAGCAATGCAAGCTGGAGTACAGAGGTGTTCAAATACCTTGTTGTCATCAGTTCCTACCATCAATGCTTGAGCATGGGTCACATCCTGTACCATGAAGCTCCAGTCAACTTCTTGAGCCACAACAGTTGTGTTTTGTTCAGTTGACTTCCCGATGGCTTTAGGTGTTGTGGGATGTGTGGAGGCTTGAGTGGTTCTCGGATTGGATTGGGAGCCTTGCATTCCCTGGCAAAGTGTCCTAGCTGGTTACAATTGTAACACTTGGCCTTTGTCTTGTCAAACCCAAACTTGCTGTTAGTTGGGTTTTGAGGGAATTGCCTTCCAGTTCTCTTGAAAAACTTCTTCGCCTTGTAAGTTAATAGAGCCATTTGTTGGACTATGTCCATGTATTCCACATCGTCTGGGCTAAAACATTCTAGATCATCAAAGCAAAATTGAAAGTCACTAGAATGTTCATTTCCTGAGACAAAAGCACAGCTGTCCTGGAAGGGACTCGACTGAGCCTGTTAAGACCTTGGAGTCTCAGGGAATGTGATATATGGCCTAGAGGAACAAGATGACTACTGGGAGTAAGTCAGGTACTGCTAAGGTTGAGGGGTTCTTGAGCCTTCAGCAAACTCACTAAAGCGTTGCTAGCAGGAAGGCTTGAGGATCTGCTCACCTGGTGGCCTCTCTTGTTCTCCATCTCTACACGGTATCCATCAAGGATGCCATATAGTTCAGTCATGGTGAGGGAGTTCAGGTTTTCTGTCCTCTTGATAGAGACACAGTAGAACGTCCACTCATTTGGGGTGCACTCGTGAATTTTCTTGAGAGATCTCTCAGTTCAAGAGTTATTCCCACAGACTGAAGGGAGGAAATAAGATCCATATACCTGAAGTATTGCTGGCTAAGGGTCTCTCCAGCAATATAAGTGAAATTCTCAAACTGTTGCTTTAGTGAATCTTTCTTGGAGTCATTTGCGCTGGAGTACATCTGGGTCAAGGAATCAAATAGTTCTTTGGCTGACTTGCAATGCTCAAAACCCACCATGATGGAGTTGGGTATAGCAGTCATCAAAACAGTCATAGCTTTGCTAGCAATGTCAAGCCGTTTGTGGTCTTCATCAGAATAATCTTCCACCGCCTTTTCTATCATAGCACCATTTCCACCCGGTGCTGCAACCTTTGGCTTGTAAGGGCCATTGTTGATAGACTTCCACATGTTGCTGTCTTGGTATCTGATGAAGCCTTCAATGCGTCTGCTCCATGAATAGAAGTTTTCAGGGGTGATGATAGGTGCTTTGGTCATCGTCCCCATCTCACATTCAGATTTTTGGTTGAGGGTCATTTTGAGTGAAGTGAGTATATGAGTGATAAATAGGTTGATTTGGATGGTGAGATATCACAATCAAGAGCCTAAGAAGCTCTTATATTAATTGCAGGACCGGGTTTGTTCACTCAACACGATTATGGTCTCTCAAACTCACTAAGTCTCACTTTTATAGATGATGTAGAATCCTCTAAGAGTTGATAATAATATACTAAGTATAAATAAGTAGAAACACAAGAGAATGGTTTTCAAGATACTTGTATATATTACTTCTCAACTCAAAGTTTTACAAGACTCTTACAAGCATGATATATGAGTTACAATGAGAAACTATATATACTACTATCTACAGCCGGATATACTTTGATACCAGCTGGAACTTACAACTAGACAAATACTACATTACTAGAAGTAAGGTATCTTAGATAAAATACTATCTAAGATTTGGTAGTCATGACATGTCTATGACTTACCTTTTATCACCAACTAAAGTTGGTATCTGTACTAACTGATAAGAAATAAATAGTGGAATAAAGTATGGTCAACTACATGAGCGTGAGAAAAGAACCATGCAGTATATCAGAGATTTACAGCGGAGTGTTAGAGGGACCATACTTATGTCCACTGGTTCATAGTAGGTTCTTCTGAAGGTTAATTGGCTTCAGAAGAACAAGTTCTTCCGAAGCCACTTATACTTCGGAAGAGGCTACTTCTTCCGAGGCTTGAGTTGTTCTTCAGGCCTTCATGCTTCGGAAGTCATTGTCTTGAATTCTTCTAAGTGTTAAACTTCGAAAGAAGGAAGACTTTGTCTTCGGAAGTTAGAGTTCCTCTTCGGAAGCTCTTTCAGACTTGACCTTCAGAAGTTCTGCTTTTGCCTTCGGAAGTTCTTCATCAGTTGCACCAAAATTGTCTAAGTGTTTGTTTTGGTTGCATCAGCCTTACTTGATCCAACATGTACCCTTTGTTGTGTCCCTCTAAAGAGAGTTAGTTGACAGGAATTGTAGTCATATTCCCATCTAACTATGGAATCTGAAGCAAGGCCTTCAACAATTTGAAGGAATGAACTTCCTTTTATCGTGGAACCCTCTCATTCTTCCTTTCTCATCTTCAACTCCTCTTCAGTCTTTGCTCTCTTGGTTAGCTCAGCAAAATGAAGGCTGCTTAGATGATTTCTGATGTGAGTTGCTACATGAGAGTTGGAGGGATTGGAGAATGGTTTCTCTGCTAACTCAGCAATATCAAATCTGCTGGAGTGTAGCAGAGATGGTGTGTCAAGTCTGCTGACTTCACCATTCTCCTTTTCCATAACAAAGTTGTGAGAAGGTTTATCGAACCTCCACTGGACAATTTGCTTCCTAGGAGTGAGGGGCTTGTTTGGCAGTTTGTCCCCTTTCCTGGTAGCAGAGTACCAGTTTTCTCCTCAACTTCTTCTCTTCTTCCTTGAGAGTATCTACGTTTGTTGCTAGAAGTTGAAAAGCTAGGTCTAGTGTTCACCTGGGAAGATCTAGGAATGCATCTCTTGTTGAGCCATCACTGTATCTCAGTCTTATGGACTCTACCTCACAAGAGATGTCGCTCAAGGTTGTGCAGTCAATGAGCTTCCTCTTGATCTCCTTGAATTCCTATAAGGTCAGAGGCTTAGATGGTTTAGAGGATGGCTTGGGTAATGGTTGGGTTTTGGGTTGTGTTTTGGGCTTTAGGATGGGTAGTGGTGGTGGTTGTTGAGAGGCAATGGGTGATGATGTAGGTAAGGCTGATGGTGTATATTCAGGGGTGAAAGGCTCAGTAGAGGGTTCGGTTTTGATGGGTAAGGGAAAAGCTGTAGGATCATGTTTGGTTGGTTGAGGTTTGGGTGTTGGTTTGGGTACCATCCTCTATACACTTTGAGCTTGAGTTACCTCCTTCCTTCTTCTTCTTCTTCTTTTCTTTCAACTGAAAAGCTAGGTCTAGTGTTCTCCTTCTTCTTCTTTTCTTTCAACTTTTCCCTTGTAGCCTTTTTCCTCTCCTTATTGATTTGATCTTGTTTTTTTATGAAAAAGGAACAAGATCGTATCATTTTCATGAGTAGTCAGCTCCTCCTGAGAATAGCCCCTTGAGCTAAGGAAGGCTATGCTCTCCATCATCTCCCTTTGTTCAGCCTCTTCTTTCTTCCTCCTCTTTCCTCTTCTTTGGCCAACCTTGATGCTTCCTCTTTCTCCTTTTGTAGCAAGGTTGCATTCTCCAACTACACAAGCTCATCAAGTGGGAGTAGAAGCATTTCTTCATTTCCACTCCCTTGCTGATGAGCCTATCTATCACCTCCACTCTTCTTCTATTGTTGATAGACTCTTGAGCCGCTGTGCTACTTTGCTGCTTGCAGCTAGTAGTATCCCAGTGTCAAGTCTACTTTTCTTTTTCAGCTTCTCCAACCTTTCTTTCTCAAGAAGCTCTTCAGCAATCATCTTCCTTTTTCCTTTAGAATCTGAGGAAGACCCAGCCTTTGGGGATTCTGGCTTAGAGGATTTAGGTTGGTGAGAATGGGGTTGAACTTGTGGTGCTTGTTGTATCTGAGAGAGAGGGGTTTTCAGAAAGTCCTCATTATTTACCTTAGAGGCTAGATCAAGGATAGCCTATGTGATAAGCAAATCATCAGACAAAGATGACGGTTCAATAATCCCTTCCGCAGCTTGAATTTCTGCTTCGGAAGAGATTGGAAAAGCACTACCTGTCCTAACTGAGTCAGTTTCTGGGCCATGCGTCCTTATTTCCCCTTCGAAATCAATCTTAGGTTCAATAGGGGCCTTAGGTGGACCAACTTCCTTCTCAGAGGTAGGTGGTGCATTCAACCTTTGAAGCTTTTCCGCTCCAAAGTAGGCAATTTCAACATCAGGGGAGGGTTGTTCAAGTGAGGAGCTTATTAGGAACTTGGTTAAAAATCTGTAGAGATCTATAAGCATCCTTGGGTCCACTTGAATTGTGATGGGAGGTGGCTGAGGGAAGATAGTTGCAGGGTGTTGTTGTGTAAAGTAATATGAAGATAGGGATGTTGTGATGGCCAAGCTTGGTTCCTCATGTCTTTGTTTCTGTACATTCTCCCCCTTTTTAGTAGCATCATCTTGAAAAGTAGACGAGCTAGAGGAAAAACTTAAAGAAACTTGAACTAGTACGTGCCTAACAGACTTTTCAATCTGTTTCTCAGCTAGTTGAGTCTTGAGATTTTCAATCTCAAGTTGCTGAGTGGCAGACCTATCCTCTAAAGTCTTAACCTTTGATTCAAGGTTTGAGACTTTAATGAGTAGGTCTCTGATGGTAAATTGAAAACTACTCTCATCTTCCTTTAAAGAATCATAGGAAGATGAGATAAAATACCTGCTACGTTCATCATCATCACCAGATGTGGTTTTTTAACACCCTGGTTTCCCTTGTATACTGATGTCTCTTTCAGAGGCATCAATTGGCAAGGTTGTTGTAGACTCAGTCTCAGCAATGTTACCACTGCCCTAAGACGCCAGAGACACTCTCAGTAGTGGCGGTTGAGTCTACATGAGTTCCCTCCACACCTTTGGGACTCACCTCAGTTTGGTCTAACTGATGTGGACAAGAAATCAGAGGTTCCATGTGCTCAGTTGATCTGGAGAGTGGTGTGGTAGATCAACATCATGGCCCTGATGAAACATAAGATCTTCATAAGATCGGGTTAATAGATCATTAAAGGATACAGAGGTTATTCCTAATGACCTGAGACCTTGGTCATCACCTAATGGCATTGAGCCAGTGATGTGGTTGTCCTTTTTTGGCTGCTAAGGGGAGTGTTGAGACTAGTTTAGATTTCGGGCTCATCAGGTTGAGACTAAGGAGACTTAACACTGATATTGAGGTCAATAGTGGAGGATGGTTGAACCTCTGGCTAAATGAGAGCCCAATGTTCCACTCTAGTCTTTTTGGTTTGAAGAGAGGGGACTTGCTCAATCAAAGTAGATTGAACAAGGGTTCATTTGGGGCATCTTTGGTATGTGAATTGTCAGGAAGAGATGATTAGCATTAAAGTGGTGGAGTCTAGTTTGGGTTCATCACCTGCTGGGTTTTCAGGAACGTCACCAGGAGCCATTGGCTCAAGCATACCCGGAAAAGATCAGTGAATCTTCCGGTGAAATTGATGGACACCTTCTTCAGAGTCTTGAAGATGCCCAGCCTCATGTGATAGACAAGAAGGATATCTTCATATTAAAGTGTGTCCTGGTCCAGCTCACAGTTGATAATATGTTAAATAAACCTAGGATACATGTAAAATGGATCCCTGTTGAGGTTACCTCGAAGATTATTAAGCACAAACCTTAAGTAATTTAATTGAAGGCCTTTGACCAACCCATGGACTAGGTAGCCCAAATCGTATGGAATTTGATCCCAACCCCCTGATTTGTTGGAGAGACAGTGGAGAACGATTTGCAGCAAGAACTTCCATTTGTAGGAGAAGTTGAACTTGTATACAGTTGACTTGCTCACATCACCACTGTAGCCCATCTGAGTGTAAGTGTCTTCCAACTCAGACTTGGGGAATCAGTAGGGGCGCATTCATCATAAAGCTCCAGATGCTCCCTGATGGTTCTTTCACTGATAAAAATCTATGTTCCGCAAATACTCAATCTGATGACCATTCCTCCATTAAGCATGTTGCTTTGACCATTGGCCCAGAATTCGGCCATATGGTTTGAGTAGATAGTAGGGTTGGCAGTGAGGGCGGTGAACTATGTAGATTGTGTTAGAAATTAGACGATTGGGGCAAAGTCGGCATCCTTGGAAGAATCAAGGAGTGCGACTTGATTATTTTGAGTATTCAAAGCCATTTTTGTAAAGAACTGTGGGATTGGAGGAATTTGAGATTGAGTGGGCCCAAAGATTTCCGTTACAGAGTAAAGTTTTCTTCCGAGCGTAAAAGTTCTTCCAAGAGAAAACTGTTGAGTTTCTCAATAATATCTTCCGAGGCCATTTTTACTTCCGAAGGCAAACTATGTTTTAAAGAGAAGTTTGCTTCCGAGAGTAAGATGGTCTTCCAAAAGAGAAAGTTTTAAAGAAGTTTTGACGCTTCGGTGGTAGATTTGATCTATGACCAAATTTTCTTACGAGGCCTAAAACCCTTCGGAAAAGAATACTTTTCTAGAGAAATTTGCCTTTAAAAGATAGATAAAGATATCTTCCGAGGGTAAATTTTTCTTCGTAAGAATTCATACTTAGAAATTTTGAAAAAAGACTTTTTGTAACATGGCTTAGATTGTATAAAGACAACATAAACAAGACACATATTAAAAAGGTTTTCAAATGAGATGAACTAGTCAATTTCTATCATCCAAATGGTTTTCATTAAATAATTAAATCCTTGTTAATCAAAAGCTTTGGTGAACAAGTCAGCATATTGTTCATTTGAATCACCTTTGACTAGTTTGATCAAGTTCTCATGAATATCTCGAATCAAATGGTACCTGATGTCTCTGTTCTTTGTCTTGGAGTGCTTGACTGGATTTTCTATGATAAAAATTTCACTCTTGTTGTTTATGTGGATATGGGTTTCCATGAAGTAGAAACCATAGCCTAACATCTGATTTTGAATCCATAGCAGCTGAGCACAGCAACTTGCAGCAACAATGTATTCAGCTTCAGCAGTTGATGTAGAGACACATGATTGCTTCTTGCATTTCTAGGAGATGATCCTTCCACCAAGAAATTGACATCCTCTTGATTTGGATTTCTTGTTGATGTTTGTAACACCTAGCCCCTCACACCACCAATAGTGTCCGCATTGCCCACAAAGAGCTCACGGATTTGCTTTTAGTTGCCCGGGTGAAAGCTTCCCAGGGAGGCCACCCACCCTGGATTGTTGCCACCTGAGCACGTTTAACTGTGGAGTTATCCTCTCATCCGCAACCAATACACACAAAACACGTTAGTGATATTAGAGACCAGACATTCCTTATGACCTAGGAATATCTCCTGTCCATGGCTGATGTGAGATTGATGTAGGGTGTCACAATCACCCTTCCCCTTTGGACTTATCGTACTCGATGAGCACGAGAAGTCACCATCCTCGGTGAGGTATGTCCCACATCTCGAACGGTACAGGAGTGGCTCTGATACCATTCTGTAACACCTGGCCCCTCACACCACCAATATTGTCCGCTTTGCCCACAAAAAGCTCACGGATTTGCTTTTGGTTGCCCGGGTGAAAACTTCCCAGGGAGGTAACCCATCCCTAGATTGCTGCCACTTGAGCACGCTTAACTGTGCAGTTCTCCTCTCATCCACAGCCAATACGCCCAAAACGCGTTGGTGATATTAGAGACCGGACATTCCTTATGAACCAGGAATCTCTCCTATCCACGACCGATGTGGGATTGATGTAGGGTGTCATAATGTTGCAGCCACCATAATCACCGTTAGTGTAGCCATAGAGATTAAAGTATTTATTCTTAGGATACCAAAGACCCAGTTTGGGAGCTTCTTTGAGGTATCTAAGAATTCTCTTGGTAGCAATTAGGTGAGACACCTTAGGAGCAGCCTAATATCTTGCATAGATGCAAGTTGCAAACATAATATCAGGTCTAGTTACTGTGAGATATATCAGAGATCTAATAATTGCCTTGTACTTACTGATCAGTATCCTCCCCCTCGAAGTCAGGACAAAGATTGTGATTTCTGGGTATAGCTGTCTTGACTGGCTTACATTCTTTCATCTCAAATATATCTAAAATGTCCTTGACATACTTAGGTTGATTTATGAAGAACCCTTCTTCCATCTACTGCACTTGAATTCCAAGGAAGAAATCCATTTTTCCCATGGAACTCATCTCAAAATTTCTTTTCATAATGCTTTCAAAGTTTTTGCACATTTGGTCATTTGAGTAACCAAATATGATGTCATCAACATAGACTTGTACTAGCAATATGTCCTTTCCAGACTTCTTTATGAATAATGTCTTGTCTATAGTGGCTCTGGTGTGGCCATTCTTTAGGAAGAACTGAGACAATGTCCCATACCACAGCCCAGGTGCCTGGTGTAGCCCATAAAGAGATTTATCCAGTTTGCACACATAGTTGGGGTGTTGTGGGTCTTCAAATACAGGTGGCTGGCACACATAGACTTCTCTGTCGATATCCCCATATAAAATTTCACATTTGACATCAAGTTGATAAACTGTGAAGTTCTTGGATGCTGCATAAGCAAGGAAGATTCTTATAGCCTCAAGTCTTACAACAGGTGCAAAGACATTAGTGTAATATATTCCTTCCTCTTGTGTGTATAATTGAACTACAAGTCTTGCGTTGTTCTTAATAATCAAACCTCTATCGTCTCTTTTGTTTCCAAACACCCACTTCGTACCAGTAGGGACTTGACCAGGTGTTATGGACATAGGTTCTATACCTTTTTGTCTTTTGAATTGAAGCAACTCCTCTTGCATTGATTCAACCCAATTGTTGTCCTTGAGGGCTTTTTCCACCTTCTTTGGTTCCATTTGAGAGAGAAAGCATGAGTACAAGCAAACATTCCCATTGTGGGTCTAACCACTTGTTCTCACACCTTCAGGGACATCCCCAATGATGTTTTCAGCTAGATGAGTGTTGTGTACTTTAAGCCTAGGAATCACATCTAATTGCATAGATAGATCCAAGTTGGAAAAGTTTTGCTCAGGATTTTGAACACCATTTCCAGTTGATGTCTCACACTCATTCAATAAGGACTGATTGAATGAATGTATCATAGCATCAATGATATTTTGCTATGAAGAAGCATCAACAGTTTCATATTCTTCCATATTATTGTCTTCATCAGCTTGGTGTTGAGTGCTGGAGTTGTCAGCTGATGTGTTTTGAGGCTCAGTTTGCTGACAACTTGTTGAAGCTCAATTGTTTCTTGAGATATTCAAGCTTTCAGGACTTGTAGTAGTAGGAGCTTGATCTTCATAATCTCTTGGAGAACTTGAAATAGGTCTGGGTAACTCAAACAGTTCATCATCATATAAGTTATTTAGAGGTCCTGTTCCAGTTGAAACATTCTCATAAGATGGTTTAGAATAGTTTGGAAACAATTCTAATTCAAAAACGTGGTTAGGACCATTCCCCTTAACACAAAGAGTGTGCTCATTTACAACAATGTTGGATGATTCCTCAAATTGTTGATTTTTGATGTTATACACTCTATAAGCAATAGATTTTAAGGAATATCCAACAAAGATAACATCATTTGACTTTTTAGAAACTTTGCCAAATTTTCTTTTGTGTTAAGTATGGTACACCTGCTGCCAAAGGACTGAGAAAGCCGATGAACGGTGGCCTCTTGTTCCATAGCTCATAATGGGTTTTTCCATGGGGCTTAACAATGAGAACTCTGTTCTGCACATATCATGTAGTGCTGACTGCCTCTGCCTAGAAAGTTAGAGGCAGCTTTGAACCAGCTAACATTGTTCTTGCAGCCTCGATAAGTGTCGTGTTCCTCCTCTCAGCAACACCATTTTGTTGAGGAATTCTAGAGAACTATATTGTTTGGCAATCCTCTTTGAGTCATAGAATGAGTCAAGAACTTGATTTTTTAAGCTCAGTCCCTTGATCACTTCTAATGATTTTTACCTTGTGATCAATTTGATTTTCAATTTTAAGAATAAAATATTTTAAAGTTTTGGCAGTTTTATCTTTAGTTATTAAACAGAATACCCATGTAGATCTTGTAAAATCATAAACAATCACAAGGCAATATGATTTCCTTCCAATGCTCATTATACTTGTGAGACCAAATAGATCCATGTGCAGTAAGTGTAATGAAGTGGTGATAAAGTTAACCTCTTTGCCTTGTGTTGCTTCCCTTTCAGACAAGCAACATAGTTATTTTACAGAAAAGTTCCTTTTTAGGCACACCATGTACCAAGTTATTTTTAACCAATTTGTTCATGGTTTTAAAATTAACATGACACATTATTTTATGTCACAGAGTTGACTCATCACCACTAGCTTTGGAAAGAAAGCATGATACTTCTCCCAGTGGGGAAGCACTGTTCATATCCAACTTGTACATATCCCTTCTCCTGGGAGATCTAAGAAGCACCAATTCCTGAGGAATTATCATCCTGAGCTTGACAATAATGCACTCGTGATCTGTGAAAAGCATTTGGTGCTTTTGGTCAAATAATTAAGAAACACTTAAAATATTGTGTTCAAGCTGTTTGACAAAGTTCACTTTGTCAACTTTTAACTTACCATTGGATACACTACCTCTTCCAGAAATGTATCCTCCGACTTCACCTCCAAACTAAACAGGAACTCCATCAAAATGTTCAAATTGTTTTAAGAGAGATCTGTTATCTGTCATGTGCCTAGAGCATCCACTATCCACAATTCACACATTTCCATTATTGTCATGTGGATGTCCCTGCACATAAGGTGAAATGATTAGTTATTATTAGAAAACCAAGCCTTATTGATCTTACACTCTTCCAATGTAGATGAGATAATTGAACCAAAATATATGCATGGGGGTTCAATTATGGTTTGTGAAGAAGAGGTTTGGGCTGCAGCATCTTTTCTGATCTTCCATTCCATCCTTTAGTTGATCAGTATAGATGAGCCTGTTAAGCTTGAGCAACATGACTTGCTTCTGAGGCTTTTTCTTCTAGGAAGAAGTTGTCAACACCTTTTCTTCCGAAGCAGTCTTCTTTTCGAAAGGTTTATTTTTGTTTCTTTGTTTATGCTTTGGCTTGTCTTCTGAAGCTATTTTCCTTTCGGAAGAATGAGTTTCTTCTGAAAGCAACTTGGCTTCGGAAACAAGATTTTCTTTCCTTAACACTTGAACCATATGGTAAGGTCCAAATGTGAAACCTCCTTTACTCCTTCGTTCTTAACATTGTTTGCATAATGTGCGCTTGCTGGATTGTAGTACACTCTTAGCCATGTGGTTATGCAGACCATACATTATGCACTCAATGTTATTCTTGATGGGGCATGAGGATTGTTGTTTGTTGCACTTCTTTTCATCTTCAATAGCCTTCTCTTTCAGCTTCTGATTCATTAGTTGAATAGGAGTTATGGTACTACACTTCTTTCCTGGATCAGAATTTCCAACCACTTGGAATCCAGCTGAGATGAATACACCTTTTTACTTTAGGTCTATTTTTAATTTTGACTCAACCACCTTTTGGAGTGGCAGGATGTTGGGAGGCTTGAGTAGCTCCAGGATTAGATTTAGGAGCCTTACATTTCCTTGCAAAGTGACCAAGTTGGTTGCAGTTGTAGCACTTGGCCTTTGATTTGTCAAACCCAAATTTGTTGTTGGTTAGATTCTGAGGGAACTGCTTTCTAGTCCTTTTGAAGAACTTTTTTTCTTTGTAGGTTAAAAGAGCCATTTGTTGGACAATGTCCATATATTCCACATCATCTGGGCTGAAGCACTCAAGAACATCAAAACAGAATTGAAAATCTCTAGAGTGCTCATTTTTTGAAACAAAGGTACAACTATCCTGGAAAGAATTTTGTTGAGCCTGTTGAGACCTGGGTGTCTCCGGAAATATGATGTAAGGCCCAGAGGAGGATGATGGCTGTTGGGGGTAGTTTAGGTACAACTGGGGCTGGGGAGTTCTTGAACCTTCAGCAGCATGTACAGCTTTACTAACAGTAAGGTTTGAGTTTCTACTCATCTGATGGCCTTTATGAGTTTCCATCTCTATACAGTATCCATCAAGGATTCCATATAGTTGAGTAATGGTGAGAGTGTTGAGATTTTCAGTTTTCTTGATTGAGACACAGTAAAAAGTCCATTCATGAGAAAGTGCACTCATGAATTTCCTTACAATGTCTCTCTTTTCAAGAGTCACTCCCATAGAGTGAAGTGAGGAGATTAAGTCCATGTATCTAAAGTATTGCTGACTCAGGGTCTCACCAGCCATATATGTGAAGTTTTCAAATTGTTGCTTCAGTACATTTTTCTTGAACTCTTTGGAATCAATAGAACCAGAGTACATCAACGTTAAAGCATCAAATAGATCTTTGACAGTCTCATAGTGCTGAAAGCCTACCATTATGGAGTTTGGTATGGCTATGAGTAGCACAGTCATGGCTTTACAACGATGTCCATTTTCTTGAAGTCTTCATCAAAGTAATCTTCAACAACTTCTCAATCATAGCACCATTACCAGTCGGGGATTCTACCTTTGGCTTGTAAGGATCGTGAGTGATTGACCTCCATATTTTGCTGTCTTGATACTTGATAAAACCTTCAATACGTTTGCACCAGGCTCTAAAATTATCAGGAGTGATATTTGGAGCCTTGGTCATGGTTCCCATTTCAGACTCAGATGATTTCTAGTTAATGCCCATTTGAGTGAAGTGAGTGAATGAGTGATGAAACAAGGGTGATTTGGGATGGTTAGATCTCACAATCAAGAGTCTAAGAAGCTCTGATACCTATTGCAGGATTGGTGTTTGTCTCTCAACACAAATTTTATCTCTCAAACTCACCTATACACACTCGGATGATGAAGCAAGATCTCTTAACTAAGTTGATAATAATATACTAAGTTAATGAACACAAATGGTTTTCAAGATACTTGTATATATTACTTATCTACTCAGTATTACAAGACTCTTACAAATATGACTAAAATGAGTTACAATGAGAAACTATATATACTACTATCTACAGTCGGTTATACTTAGATGACCAGCTAGAACTTATAACTAGACAAATACTGTATTGCTAGAAGTAAGGTATCTAAGATAAAATATTATCCTAGATTAGGTAGTCATGACATGTCCATGACTTACCTTTTGTCACCAACCAAAGTTGGTAACTGTACTAACTAATAAAAGGTGAAGAGTGGATTAAAGTATGGTCAACTACATGGGCGTGAGAAAGCACCATGCAGTATATCAGAATTGGCAGCAAGTGTCAGTCACCATACTTTTGTCCACTGGTTCATAGTTGGTTCTTCCGAAGCTTAAATGGCTTCAGAAGAATAAGTTCTTTCGAAGCCATTTATACTTCGGAAGAATCAACTTCTTCTGGGACTTCAACAAGTTTTCATGATTTTGTTATTCAGAAGGTTTTGTTTTGAATCTTCTAAATGTTTAACTTTGGAAGGAGAATTACTTAGTCTTGGAAGACTGAGTTCTCCTTCGGAAGTTCTTCATTCTTGAGCTTCGGAAGATCTTCAAGTTAGCTTTGGAAGAACAGCTTTGTATTCGGAAGATTTCTTCAGTTGTACTCAAAATCTTCTAAGTGTAGTTTTGGTTGCACCAGCCTCATATAATCCAACACCATCCATTTCAAAACAATAAAAGGACACGTGCATATCTTTTCGATTGTTAGCAGGAAGAGAAAGCAGATTAGATCGAAAGAGGAGAAAGGCAAGCGGAAAGCTGTAACTTCCTTGCTAGAAGGCCTTCCTTGCTAGAAGTACGATTGGAAGGCAGGGTAAAACACTTGCAAGCGAGGGCTTTCGTAGATCCTAGAAACCTTTTTTTTGAAAGTCAGACTAATATTTTTAAACTTTTAAATTAAACACTATTTTTATTATAATACTCTCCTATACGAATAAATAGATTTTAAAGTAGGATTTTGAAGTAGAATTTTATAATGGACTAAATCTTTTGTTTGATAAAGCCCGGGATCTTGCAAGAGCTAAATGGGCTAAACTTTGAGTTATATAACACAAGAATAACAATCACACCCCTAATCAATTTCAATCGATGAAGACGTCCGATCACCTGAAATTGATTCCTCCTTCCTCATTCACAGGTATCTTCCCCTATCCTACTGGCATCCTTTAATCCAAAAGGGTTTTCTTTTTCTGCTTCATCGGCGTAATCTTGCATGATGCATTCTGCAGATTCTGTTCGTATTTCTTCTAGATTTAAGTTTTATAGACTTTTCATGTTGAACGATGATGTGCGTTCGTCAATGATTACTTTACAGTAGTGTTCTCTTATCTGGATCATATTCGGAGCACCATCAATCCATCATGGCATCGCTACTGTTGTTACTTACTTCTGTAGTTCTGTACATGGTTTTATGTAATGGGGTGTTTGGATGTGAGTTTTACAAGTATTCTGAATTAGATTATTGGATACCCAATTGCCTAATTTTTTGTTACTTGCTATAATAGTTAAAGTTATAATCAGTTTACCCAAAGAGTCAAAACCTATTGTTGCTAATTTAAGTCCCAAAATCGTATTATGTCTAATTTGGGGAAATTTTGAACCAATGTGTTGATGCTTGCTTTGTTTATGGCTTAGGTTTCATACCTAGGTTTACTTTACTAACCTTGGTTGGGCTTTTGTATGGAGGATAAAATCCAAAATCATAATTGTAATTGAATAATCACTGTGCTTAATTTGCTTATTTCTATATGTGTGTCATTGGACATAAGATATAAGTTCTATCTGTAGTGTTTGGTTGAACTTCTATTAATATGTGGCGATTTCAATTTTTTAATCTGGTTATATTTAATTATTTATGATATTTTAG
Source organism: Flaveria ramosissima (assembly GCA_025215565.1). NCBI lineage: Eukaryota > Viridiplantae > Streptophyta > Magnoliopsida > Asterales > Asteraceae > Flaveria > Flaveria ramosissima. The sequence goes on along the minus strand of CM046044.1, from coordinate 21,938,710 downwards.
ATCAACTCTTTGTGGATACAATCAGAGAGGTAGAAGCACCTTACTTTCTAGGCTTTCCCCTAGATTTTATGGTGATTAATGGCTAAGTGTTTTAGGTTTGGATGAAGATTTGGGAGTAATCTTGTAATCATGTTCTTATTTAAATGTGTGTTTCAGGTCTTTTAAGTTTCTAACATTGTGATATTAAGTCTCAGTGTCTCACTCTTTGATTTATTATGCCTGCTACTGATCTGTGCTCCACTATGTATATTAACGAATATTTGCAATTTTGTTAAAGGAGATTTTAATTTGTAAACTTCATTTGAATTACTTGCTCATTTGCTCTAGAAAAGTATTATAATTTCACTAGCACACAGACATGATAGTTCTATTCACTAATATATGGTGCAATAGTCACTAACATGGCCTCAATGCATCCTTTTCAGCTTTATGCAATCTTGAATGCAAATTTGTGTGATTTCATATGGTTGGTCCATACTTTATTAAATCCATGACCTTTACGAACAAAATTTGGTTTAATTAGAGGGTTACTTAACCGAATTTATGAGTTAATTTTTGCAGCTGATCATGGGAGGTAGAATATTAACCACTCATCTAAATATGGACCATTATGATCAGATTTACACCAGGCGAATAAAGAAAATTATGTCTGATGGAGTTATTGTTCTTGATTCTATGAGATTGTTCTTTACCAAATTGAAGAATGGTACACTTGGGGTTCAAGATGTGGATGATGACTATGTTTTTTATCTTGATTCCTTAATTGAAGATGAACAGAAAAAGGACATCAGATGTGAGTATCAAAGTGAATGTGAAAAGGAAAATGAACGTGAAGATGTAGATGAAAACGATAAAGATCCACAGTATTGCATGTTTTTGGAGAATCTAACAGAACATGGTAAATCATATAAGCTTAAAATTTCTCAAAACGATGAGAAACCTAGTTTTTTATATTACGAAGAGCAAGAAACTTCTGACTGGTGTGATGAGCTTCAAACTTGTACTGATAGTAGTGGAGATGAATTATCTGAAGATTTGCAAATCAATCATAAGGCTAAAAGGAGGCTGAATGAAAAGAACAGGGTGATTTCTACTAAAAAAGAAGTTTCTAGAAGAAAGAAGATTGATGATCACAAGTCTACACAACCCCATCGGGGTATGATTTCGGATTCTTGCTACCAGATATTCCTAAACAGTTGTGTAGCTTCTGAACTTGTTGCGGTTAAATCTGAAGAAAATCTTGTGGAATATGAGAAGAATGTCTCAACTTCTGGTTCAGATTCAGATATAATGATTTTGGATGATGTTCGGAATTGCAGTGAAGTAAACAATAAACAAATAGTAGTAGCAGAAAAAGAACCATCTGTACGTGTTTCCTTCTTATCATTATACGGGTGGAATTTTGACCTGTTTACTTATTAATAGATCGATTTGGGTTGTGTTTTAGTCCTAAACGGTCAAACCAGTTGAAAGTAATTTTATTTTTCTAACATTTAGTTTATTATTGTAATAATAATGGTTTTACAATTTAAGTAACACTAATTCTATATATAAAACTAAAGACAAGTGTTTGTAGATCAACCCAAAGTCTGTTTTGACTTGTACATTAATGACATGTTTATACAACCCGCCCATCTTGCCACTTTTAGCCGTACGTGCTGACTGTATAATTTTTCAATTTAGCAGTTCTCCATATATTTTTATATTTAAGTTTAACTTTATAAAGTCTAAATGATTTTACTTTTTCAGTTGAGGGAGAAGCTGATGCATATTCTTATGCAGCCATATAATGAAAAGGAGCATGAAGAACTTTCAGATAATATAGAGCAAAAGAAACCAATGGGTCGTCATTTAGACTTGCGTTGCAGGCCCGTCTCATCTGCTTTCGGTGGAGTGGAAAAATCGCTGCTTGATAATGGCCCTGGTACGTTCAAGTTTTCACATATTTTTTATAAAACTGCATTTCTTGTAACTGCATTTGTGATTTTTAATCATCTCACCTTTTTGTATTTTGCAACTTTTAACTGCTTATATATTGAAGTTTACCAAACTTGTATAACTTATTTAAGTCCTTGTATCATTTATCAATGAATCTTCTTGTTACTTATCATGCAGGAAGTTTTCGAAGAATGCTTCGTGCTGCCCGGAATGATCCACCTAAAGCTCTTAATCTCTTGCGGATGTTTTTCTTCTGGTTAGAAGTAAGCTTTCTTAATGAATTACATTACCGACAAACTGCCATATGGATGCTTTTCATATATGTGGTAATTTGGACCCATTTACTTATGGTCTGGCCAATTCAGGTTATGTTTTATCACTAGTGGTTCAAAACCTGGCTTGTGGTCATAAATCATTTTATTTAATAAGTTGGATTATTACTGAAAAATAATATACATCTTGTGAACATAATTAGTGCTATTGATATATATTTTGACCTGTTACCTCATCTGCCTGTTTTATGACCTCAAGTGATATGTTTTTATTTATCTTTTTCATACATGACAGCACGTCCCCAACGAAGATGCATTTGTACCCTGGAGAGATAAGCACATCCTGAAAGTGCGACCAAGTGAGAAGAAGGCGCTCCAAAGTTAGAAGAAGCCCCTCCAAATCGACATGATGCTGATGTTGAATAAATGAGTATAAGTTTTTCGGTCACACACATGTAAAGCCGTTAATAGAACATGTTAGTTTAAGATAACCAATAAACATAACAATCATGATCCCTCTTCAATATATGGGTTAATTTTGGTAATTTTTTGTTTGATGAATAGGCTCATTTGGGTCTATCTATATTATTTTTTTATTATGAAGCTTGCTACTTAGGATATCCCCAAATGAGGCAGCACCACCCATTGCTACAGTCTACTACTATCACCTACAGGTTGCTGCTATTACCACCATCATCGGACACAACATGCCCGTTTCGCCAAGGAATTATTCATTATTGTCAGTGTCCTGTTATTGGTAGCAAATAAATTGAAAGTACACAAAACTAATGGAATAACACATAATTATCTTTTATTCTATAAGTTAGGAAGCAGGTCTCTCTTTTACAATTAGAATTTGATCTCACCAAAAAGAGACCATTCTAACATCATTCAACAACACCACAAAAGAAAATGAATATACACTTAGACCTAGTAAACTTAGATTCAAACCAACTTGAGCTAAAAATAAGAAATTTGCAACGTAAACGCAGATTGAAATTTTATATTCAAATTAAAGCTGAGGGATCAGTCGAAACTTGATGAGCGGCTCCACCTGCCGCGTAGATAATCCTCCAATGATACACTTTCCTCGACGCTGCTCATGGAAAGAGACGAGTCTTCAACATCAAGCAATGCAAGGCTAAGATGTGACCTTATATTTGACTCTTCTTCTGATACTTGAACTCTTGCATCAGACCCGACTTCTAATCTGGCCCATTTGATCACCTCAACATCCCCATGAAGAACTTTCAGAACCTGTGATGATTATATAATCATATATTTGGCAAAATTCCAATTTTTATTATCTGAGTTACTAGATGAAATGGCAAGATTTTGAATAACAAATACACTTACAGAGCTCATATGGGGCCGAGCACGTGGAGCACGTCTTATGCAAAGATTTGCAGCTAAAGCCATCCTCTCCATCTGATCGGCATCAAAGTTATTGCCAAAATTCTGGTCTAATAATTGAGCATATTTCCCACTGCTCAAAACCGGTTTCGCCTGTAAATGGTTATTTCTTTGTAAATTTAATAAGTAAAAATTTGGAGTGGAAATTTTACGATTCTAAACATGCCACACTACATGAAGATCAGGTTGTTGTATTATCTTAACCCGTTTAAGGTCATGTCCAGGGTGACCTACTTAACCCATTTAGTTAAACAAATCGACCAACTGACCCATTCAACACGTTTAAACTTGATTACGACCAATCAATCCGTCAACTTGTTTGACTTGTTAAGATAAATGGGTTGTATTTAGGTTACATGTTTCCAAATGTCTGAGTTAGGGTTGATATCTTTGACACAAACATATATATGGGTTGTGTTCAAGTTAGAGGATTCATCCAGCTAACCAGACACTAATGATACCCTAAGTAAAGCACACGCCAACATTGATATGAGCTGCATAAGGGCATATACATACCCAAATAACCAAGCTTTCCTCTCCCTTGGGATATTCACTGCTTATTGGTTTTCTCCCTGAAAGAAGCTCAAGAAGAACAACACCAAATGCATACACATCAATCTTATCGGTTACTTTTCCATACATGAAATATTCTGGAGCCAAGTAACTGCACCATAAAACCTTTAGTCAGTTTCAATCTTATATTTTACTTTCAACATGTATCACTTGGTATTTCTGTACAAGATAAACAAAAAATCAGAATTTAAGTTACAAACCCAAAAGTTCCTGCAACATCAGTGCAAGTTATATTAGCCGAAGTGGTTGATGCCCACTTTGCAAGTCCAAAATCAGAGAGCTGGAGGCAAAAGATAAACAGAAAAGGAAGTTAATATAACTGACAAATGCAAGTTAACAAAAAGAAATGATAGAATAATCACCTGTGGCTCAAAATCATCAGAGAGTAAAATATTTGATGATTTAACATCCCTGTGGATTACTGTTTGATCACAGATATTATGTAGATAAACAAGTGCTTCAGCTACACCCACAGCAACCTTATATCTCTCATTCCATCCAAATGCAGAATCTTTCTTATTGCCTAATTTAACAGATAATAATATGAATCAAGGAAAAACAATCATATACCGGTATAACAAGTGTATTGTTCCATTTTTATAGACGAGGGTACCATGCAAATTATCTTCAAGACTTCCTCTTGACAGAAAATCATAAACTAAGAGGAGGTTGTTGTCTTCAAAGCAAAACCCGAAAAGGGAAATGATATTTTGATGATGCAAAGCTGTAATAATCTCAATTTCTAACATGAATTCCTTCAAGACATCTTCGGATGATTTCAAGATTTTAACAGCTATTTCCTTGCCATCTGGAAGACATCCTTTGTAAACTTTACTGCTCCCTCCTTTTCCTATCATATTCTCTGAAAAACAAATAAAATATTTCATTAAAAAGTGAGCCATAAAATTCCACATGATATACAAATACATATATGTAAAAACTTAAAGATAAAATATTAAAAACAAACCAGGTTTGAAGTTCTGTGTTGCTGAAAGAAGTTCTTGATACTTAAACAATCTACAGGTGGCTGAATATTTGTCATGAAGACCCTCTAACTCTTTTGGTAGGCTAACTGAATCATGATCTGGGGAAGAAGATATGTCAGATTGAAATCCATCACCACCAACACAAACAATAGCTCCATTGTCTACGTTTACTTCTATAGGTCTGCCTTTTTGATCATCAGACACATCATCATTTCTTGAATCCGAGTTTGTGATTTGAAAGCAGTGTCTAACTGGCAGCTTCATAGCCCACTGCACCACCGAGATCTGGTGGACCCGCGATTTATTAGATGGAAGCTGATTAGATGAAATGGCTCGACGAAGGAGCGGCCAACCAGATCTCAATTCAGGCAATTCTCTTAGTAAGAAAGAGGTTGAGCTTGATGAAGCTTCTAGTTTCTGTACAGGTACTAGAGCCATGGAATTATCTTCTTCCACATTAACACCATTACCACAAGAAACTTCAAGAACAGGAACCAAATCCAGTGAACATATTGAACAATTTTCTTGGGGTGTACTCAGTGTACACTCAGATTCAGAATTTACTAAAGCCAACTCCAGTTTCTTGCAATCATTTTGATTGTCTTTTGCAGCATTTCCATCTTTTAGTAATTTCGGATTCAGACTCAGTGATCTCTGAATCAAACTAAATAAATGTTTCTTATGGTGATCTGAACTCCCTACAATGCAACCAGAAGATTTTTCAACATCAAAACTAATAACATGTTTCAGAATCGAAATCAGACGTATCTTGTTCTAGTAATTAAACAGTAACAGTAGAAAAAAGGGTTTATTGTTTACTTACCTTTTGCACTAGATGGTGATGAAAGGGATTTTCTATGAAACACAATTTTGCCACTGTTCACAGCAATTATTGCACAATCTTTTGATAGTTTTTTAGCACAGTATTTTGCTATGGAGGATGATGATCTAGTCGCATGATTAGTACGTGATGTTCCAACAATAATCTCATTTGCACAATAAGATTTGGCTTCTCGAACAAGAATTTTTCGAACTGAAGCCCCTCTGCAGATCTTCAACTTAAGATCCACCTGCAAAATCCCCAAAAAAAAGGGGAAATACAGCAAAATTTAAATAAATTGGAGTAAATGTTCAACATTATGCTCTTCAAAATCAATTTCACCTCTGTAATCATTTCAATTAAATGAGCTTAAATGCTCTTGATTAAATGATATCAAGTAAATCAGTTAATTCTGCCGGTAACGCACACCACACCGACCAATTTTTTCAAAACAAATCACCATATGATTCAACGTTTAGATGAATTTACAGCTAAACATGATAAAACCTACCTGTTTGAGGTTACAAAATCCTTCATACACAGCAAGAACGGAGTCAAACGACTTCACAAGCGACAACAACGACGAATTCCCATCACGATCCACAATTTCTTCACACAAAAACAAACAAAACCACATTCAACCACAAATCCACCACAAAAACCAACAAAACAAGAACAGATTCAACCTCAGAAACCCTACCATTGCCGGTGAGAACATGAAGCGCAACAACACGATCACCACACTGAGCTTGCTTAACCAGCGCCCAAGTGAGCAGCTCTCTGCTCTGCGAGTCCAATTTGACTCCGACGACCACCGTACGGCCTCCGGCAACACTCCGGTCCCTGAACTCTCCGGCGAGCTCCGATTGACTCATGATCGCAAGAGATTCTTCAGTGGTGCTGTTGACTAGAGATTGCGATGAAATTGTGGCACCAAACATTAGGTTATCATGTGAATGATTTGATATATTGAAATGCAGATGAAAAAACTGAAAAGTGTGATCTGTTGGTCGGAGATGATGAACAGTGGCTCAACGGTGGCCGTTTTGTTTGCCTTTATTAGGTTTGCTTTTCATGCTCGTGTACTCAAGGGGACCCCTGTCACAAGCCACTAACCTTCTTTTTTATTTCTCATTAACACCTTCTCTTTATTATTATATTTCAACGAATCTCCTTATATCTTTTATAATAATTATTTTTTGCTTTCTAATAATAATAAATTGATATAATTACTTCACTAATACTTTTACCTGCCTCGAGGTTTAAAAGGATCTTTTTAACACGTTTAAAGCAGGTCAGATGAACTCTGATTGAACTCGTTTTAATGTTGTTGGAACCGACTTATCGAACCCTAGTAAAAGGCTGTCTGGCAATTTCTAAATAATTAATTGTTGAACCAATAAAAGGTCTGAATCATTAATTGTTGAACCATTAATAGCTAGTATATCCTTAATTATTCAAAAGTAAATATCTGACCAATTCAATTTCAGACATCTGAACCGTTAAAAGGTTTATTCAGATGCTACCAAACAACCCCTAAACCTCAAAATTATACCCTAAAAGATAAGATGGTGGAGCTCGACAAGCAAATTCTAACGATGTTAGGTTGAGTTAGTGAAAATTCTTTTTGATTTAGTTTAGGAGTGATTAAAAAGCTTTCTTAACCTTCTTAAATAAGAAACATTTCTTGTTTAACCCACGCTTATCATTTTATAATATAAAATCAGAAAACTGTCTGCATTTTTTTAGGATAAAAACACCAACTTTGTGTACAAAAACGGAAATGGTAACTAATCTGTAAACTTTATATCAATTTGAAGAAATGTGGCCCCACAATTATTCAGGTTATACGGTATGCTGTTTATATGATTAATAGATTTTTTTCTAATTGAACAATTTAGATTAGTTCACATGTTTTGGATTTTCACTTTTTGGTCGGTTCGGACAACCAAATTATTAATTTTGATTTTGATTTTTCACTTTGTAATATATTATGAGCCGAGAAGTTTAAGAAAATAAATAATAAATATATCATCTATACTACTGTACGGGAAGGGTTATGTGAAAAAAATATCTAATCTAAAAAATTTAAATATAAATTTGGGTTTGACTAGTGTTATTCTATTGTTTAAAAGGAACGAAATTTTGATTATTGTGTTAAATATATCAGATTATTGTGTAATACGTCAGGTTATCGTGTCATATATTTTTTAGTAGAGTTAATTTCAATTTTGCTCCCTAAAGTTTGACAAAAATAATTATTTTCATTCAAAAGATTAAAAACATCAATTTACCTCCAAAACTTTCATATGTTGTTTCAATTTCACTCCAAAAATTTCATTATCTTGGATTAAGTTGAATCAACTAATGAAACATTGTATTGAAATTGAAACAAATTATGCAATTTTTGGAGGTAAATTGATGTTTTTAATTTTTTGTAGGAAAATGGTTATTTTTAACAAACATCAAGGGAGTAAAATGAAACTTAACTCTTTTTAGTATTTATTATATGTATTAATTATTTTGTTTTACGTTTTAAATTAATTCATGTTATTTTTTTTAATTTGTTTGCTTTTCAAACCTCAGAATATTCAAGTTAATATAATGGCAAGCAAAAAACACAAAAAACACAATTAGACATTTTATCATTGTATTTTATGTTTTGTATTATTTTATAATTGTTTTTTTTGTATTAGTTTAAATAGTTATTAATTTATCATTGCATTTACATACCAGAAATACTTATTCACAATTATATTTTTATAGAATTCAACAATTTTAAAAAAGCACTATAATATTCAGAACAACATAATAACTAATAAAAAAAATTGATTAATTCTTACATTTTAGGTTTAAAACTCTTTATTTGAATATTTCCTCTATTATATTAACATTTCACTTGACACATAATAGGTGCAAAAACTATATAATTAGATTTTAGATGGACAAAATTGGCATTTCACTTAATTGTAAGACAAATATAAGGGCATTTTTGGTATTTAAGTGTATAATTTTTATGAGATATTTTGTTATTAAATGAATGACATATTAATTCATATATTACTAGTTTTTTTTCATTGTGCGTGTTGCGCGCGTGATGGATAAAATAAAATGACTTGGAACACAATAATACGAATTGGAACACAATAACATGATTTGGAACACAATAATTGTCACATTCAGGCTCAGGATCGGTGTTCGGTTGTGGCTGCTAAAAGTAATCGGTAACCACGCCAAAGCAACTAACACTACTCCGATTTATCATCACCGCCCTCGGATTCCAGCTGATCTAAACACGGAAACAACAACATACTCAACCGAACCATTTGGCCACAATGCAACTAATACTAAAATAATCGTTTGTCTCAGATAAGCAATAGCTCCCTGTCATTGGATTTCTTAGAATCAAGGAAACAATACACCCAACAAACACTATAAAAAGAACCACGTAAACAACCAACATCAAGTCTCAGGTGAGGAGGTCCTCATCATCATCATCGACAAAAGCAGTCTTGTACATGGAACCTATAGCAATCCTCAAATATGTTCTTCATCATCATCGACTGGTCAACAATAGCAACAACAGTGTTTGCATCCCTTGGATTGAATGCGTATCGAAGAGTTACAACAACAAAGGGGTAACAGTGGTGGTCGCATCACCACCGTCGCCACCCTTCCGGCTATACCTCAACTCCAAGAAGGAGGCCGAGCGAGCCGCCAACGCCACCTTAACCACCACAGGAAATCAAACCATCAATCAACGATGGACAACAAATCGAGCCATGCACCAATCGTCGAATTGCTCGGAGTTAGGCGGTGGTGGCCGAGACTGGCACTACCGCCGCCACTCAGACCAAAAGGCCCAAATAGACCGTTGGAGCATGGCGGCATTAAAGGGAAGCAGAAGGCAAAACACATGCCTCACCTTGGTGCACACATGCACCAACAAAACCCTAGAGATCTGTGACCAGTAAAGCAGCCAGAGATCGACGGCGACAGCCAACGCCAGTGAGGAAGGGTGACCACGGTCGAGAAACCTACAAACCTCACCAACACCACTACCGCCATCAACTTAAAGCAGCCACCCGAAGAACATCGACGGTGACGCCCACCGCCGTCAGAGTCGACCAGATCGACATGTTGCTTTCTCTCTAAAAAATGGTACCAAGAGCCAGCGACACAGAGATCTAGTATGCTATCACCCCACGAACCCGGAGGTACCATAAACAACAACATCAGCAACCATGGTGACCTGCCAGCTAACCACCACACTCAATTGTTTCTCTCTTTATGAAACCGAAAAACATCGACCAAACCTGGAGGCACACATGCACTAGGAAAGAACCGGAGATCTGTCACCTGATAAATCACTGGAGATGAACGGTGGTAGCCAGAGGTGATACCGGTGAACAGGATGTAACCGATGTAGTGGGGGGAAAACCCCCTTATATAAGACAAAAAAATTACTGTTCATTTCAACACGATTTAATAATGAGGTAGATAATTATAATTCAATTTAATTTATATTTTTTAACAACATATTATTTAGTGAATATTATTTTTGATAGTATAGATAATTATTAAAATTCTATTTACAAATATGTGCAAAAAAAAGATAAAATTCAAGAATAAGATATGTTATTTTGTGTATTAAGAACTTTGCAGAAAACAAATGAAACTTTTAGTTGTGTTTTCGTTTCTTCATGATTTTGTCTTAAAACTAATCTGAACATCCCATACATACCCTTAAAATCACTAATGTAGGTGTTGTGTTCTTTGTCGCGTCATGCGAGCACCAAACTATAAGATATAAAATTTATGTACTATTAAATACGAGTGTATGCTTATTTTTGCGTACAATATAGTATGTGTTTAGTTTTTTTTTTTTAATTTTATTTTTGGGTTACTTAATGCTCATTTTCATAAGGAATTACCATAATCTTTTTTAATTTATGAATATATCATTCTTTAAACATTAATGTTTACTGTTTTTTAAAGGTATACCATAAAATCAAGAGTTATTATCTTTATCTTGAGTATGATATTTCTATATTAAATAACAAAAAGATAACATGTTAAACTGATTTTATACTACATATATGCAGTATTATCATACTATAGTATCATATATAGTGAATCATATACAAAGTTGTCTGTAATCACAAATAAAATTAAAATCATAAATATCCTTTGAATTGTAATTCATTCATTATCAGCACGTTTGATTTATCAAAGTGATTATCTTGATGCACTCTCCAACGTTGCACTCTTCTCTCAAACAATTCAAATTCTTACATAACTTCTCCGTCATAACCGATTCGTTTTTATCAATATCAAAAAAAAAATTAGAAATACATAAATTGTACTACTTTGAAGGTGTTTAGTAATTCACTTGAATGAACTTTTTATGTTAGTTTCTTGTTTTACATTATGTATATGATACTATAACAGCATATATGTAGTATGATATACTGTATATATTTAATATATCATACTATATATATGAAGTACATCATATATATGTATGCAATATCATAATAATACATATTTGTTATTAAAAAACTGATGAGCATTATTTGTTTTTTATATAACAATATGATACTCAAATTAAAAGTACAATTTTATGATTTACTTATGTAATTTTTTATAAAAATAATAACATAAGAAAAAGTTATAGACTTTTGAAGATAAAATAGCATGAGTTTTCTATGTTTTTATTAATAACAGTATGGGTATAGTTATAGAAAAAATTTATTAAATCTAAAAGGCTCAAGAAAAATCATTTTTTACGTTTTATACAAAGGTTTTCATCAATATTTTTTTAAAACTAAGACTGTATAGGATAACATAATGACAAGTAGAAATAACAAAATAAAATATTTTATCATTGTATTTTATGTTTTATATTATTTTGTGTTATTTGTCATTGTTTTTATAATTGTGTTTTACATACTAGAAGTACGCAACACTGTTATTTTATCATTAACTTTTATTAGAGATCATCATTTTAGAAAAATATAATAGTGTTCATAAAAACACAATAACGAATGAAAGACATAACGAACTGCAGTAAAGCCACGGTTAGGAGTAGAAATCATATGAGCTTAAAAAGGTAATTTTTTAAATCTTTTTATATAACTATACTTTACTTATTTTAAAGATAAAAAATGCTTATTTTATAGTGTAATTACATAAAAAGAAATTAATACCGATATAAAAATTATATATGTTTAAAAATGTGGAAGAACTTGGAAAAAAAGTCAACAAAATGATCATGCCTAGAATTTCACCCTAACAAACTTTTCTCTTAATTTGATCTCACCTATTGATTAAGAATATTGATGGTTACAAAATTACTTTTTATACTTTTTAGATTATACTTTTTATACTTTTTAGATTTAAAACTCGTAGCTAAGAGTATACCATTATGATTATTGCCCTCTTATACCCTTACTAATTTTTTTAACTTAGGACCTATATATCTACTACAAATTAGTAAATACTAATATCCTTCATCTGTTTTTTAACGGTTGAGAAAATTATTACAAACAAAACACCAACTAACAAAAAGCTAGAATATTAGAGAAAACATTTCTGTGTGTATCATTGATTTAAAAATGCCATCCATTAATTCCTAACTTTAAAGTTTAAACTATATTATATTGGTTTCTCTTTCTTTAGCCTAATTACAAAAGAGATGTGACTTAGAATATTTACAAGTAAAGCTTTAGTTGATATTAGAAGTAAAATATTGATGTTAAAAAATAGCCTACTATACATATACACCGATGTAACTTGACTTCAATATTGTCATCTATGTGACTTAAAATTTTTGCAAGTAAAACCTAAGTTGATATTTAAAGTAAAAATTGATGTTAAAAAAAAGAAAAAAATTAACGTATTAAACAAACATACTGATGCAACGAGATTTCACCATAGTCATCTATAACTCTCTTTCTCTTTATGACAAAGTAAACTTATTATTATAATGCCCCTCATGAAGTCGTGTTACCTCATTAGTACTAAAAAATTACATGTCTAGTAATCATGTTGCTCATATAATATTTATGTAAGAGTTTATCATCATAAATCTTGATTAATTATGTCGTTTTGAACAAATGTCAATAGATAGCGACTAGATTAAACTTCTCCTGCACATTGTTAATGTTGGTATGCTTTTGTCAAAACTTGACAACTCATAAAGCAAATCGTTTAGGTAATAATGAAAACAAAAATTTAGAAAACCAACTAAATTGTGTTTTAAAACGGCTATTCACACACTAATTTACGCATAATCCTAAACTACATTAAATTTTAAACTATCTAATGCAAGGATTTAACCTGGTCTTTTTTTAAAAAATCTTTAATTTTTATCACTACAATACCAACCCAAGTGACAACTAAAATGTATGTAATTTATTAAGTTACTTTTGAGGCGATTTAATGGTATGGATCCATATTTAATAATCAAATCAATCGTGAGACTTATTTAACCCAAACCTAGTATGGAGAAAGTAATTCAACATCAACTATCCATTATTTCTTTTTGAATATCCATTGTAACCACCAAAACAACTTTTCACGTTGTAAGGTGTAACCTGCACAAATGTGATATCGTACAACATCACATGATGATATAAGAAGCAATATGATGGTGTAAAGATCACCTCTCATCATTTTTATATCAAATGAAATTTCAATCAAATAAAAAAGAAATTAGTTTATTTCCCTTTATACAAATAACATACTATATTTAGCAGGATAAACCTATCCTAAAAAGCAAGACTAAACAAAGAAAAATAGAACCTAATGTACCAAGTACCGACCCGTGAAGTTTACAATGACATGATTAAATTTTGGAATATACTACACCAATGAAAAAGATTAAAGACCATTGAGGAAGATCTAGAAATCTCTTCTTAATTCTAGCTCAAGCAAGGTTGGAACCTTCCAAAGTGAAATAGTTAAGAAACATCTATAAATTATTAAGAACCTTAAGTCGAAATATAAATCATAGTCATAAAATATGTTGATGGACTAAATAGATGTCGACATTTAGCACAATACATCCTCGAAGTTTACTTCTAAAACTAACACTCTTGTAATGTTTACAAAGAGATGAATAGATTGTTGAATATTCTCCCATCAATAAAGAACGTTAAAGACTCATGAGGAAAATCAAAAAAATTACGTTTAGTTCTAGTTCAATAAGTGTGTGAATTGAAACATTCCTAAGTAAAATAAAAGACATATATACTTGAAAGTTGTTAAGAACCGGTAAGATTGTTGATGTATAGATCATTGTCATAAAATTTGTTGATTGACTAGTATAAATGTGTGTAGGCCCTCATTTGGAACAATACACCCTCAAAGTTTACTTCTAGGACACTCTTGTAAGTTTTACAAAAGAGATGATTAGATTGTAAAATATTTTATACCAATAAAGAAGGTTAAAAACCCTTGAGGAAGATCAGCAATCTCCATGGTGTGAAACCTTCCGTACTATAACAAGATACAAGTATAAAGTTCTTAAGAACCGATCAAGATTGTCTAGGTATAGAACATAGACATAAAATTTGTTGATCGATTAGTATAATCATATGTAGACCCTCATGTGGCATAATACAACCTCCTCAAAGTTTGCTTCTGAAACGCTCTTGAAAGGTTCTCAAAGGAATCTAAGTATTTCTTTTGTTCTCTTTTAAAGTGGAGTTAATTAGTTCATCTCTCGTTGCCTTGAATCTTTTTAATCAAAGCAAGTCTAATATGATAGATACTAGATTTTACAACATTCAATATCACAGTGGGTCAGTGGAAACTCACTTCAACATAATCTATTTAGTTCAAGCCCTTTATTGTTCTAAATACCTATCAATATTTGATCTTGTATCTCGTTATCTTCTATATAAAGTTTGCCAACTTGATCATGTTATATTCCACCTAAGGACATAACATGCACATACATCTATATTCTACAACCTTTAATAAAGTAGTAACTATTTGTTCATATGCAATATAACTAGGATGTGGGTGTTATCATATTATATGTCTCACCACTCACATTAATCCTCACCTTTTACACTTGTAAAACAATTATACATTATTCATTCTTTTTTACCTTAAATTTTGTTTTATTTTAAGAATTTATACATTTATTCTAAATTAATTGATTGGTTTTGTTTTTGTTAACAACTCAATGATTCTCTTACCATATTTTCCTTGCTTATCACAATTATTTAAGAAAAAGTTAAATAAAAAATATATTAATGAGTTCAATATGATAAAATGAATTATAGGTATAAATTTAGTGTATGCCCTTAATTAAAAAAATAAAGAAATTCCTTGTATTTATCTCTTTTCTTAATTTTAAGGGAAATATATCGTAAATTATATTTTAATTATAAATTTGACTATTATATCATTTGAACTTGAACCGATGAATGTGGTAATTTTTTAAAACAAGAATGTCGAATAAAAGGAAGTTAACTAAAAATATATAATCTATGAGCTATTGTTAGATATGATTTACATATTAGTTATTTCCTTAACTCTCTTTAAGTTATTAAATTATCTAATGATCAACGTATTGGTAAAAACTACCAAGTGTGAACCTTCTGATAACAATTTCTAAATCACTTTATAAATAATCTATTCATTTTATTACATAACACTAAAGACTCTACTAGACTTATGTGTTGGTGTCTGAAAGTTTTTTAAGTTTAATCGTCTTTACCAGTGAGCTAGGTTGATTCTTGCTTTCTTTATTTACACATAAAATTTTCACTTCTTCAATTACACTTTTACGATTTTTAGATAAAAGTTGTAAGGTCTCATTAAACATCAAACGTTGTTTATAAAGAATATTTGAAGATTTATAAACCGTTTTTGCATATGTACATTTTCATTAATTTATGTATTTTCACTATGTTTAAAAAACCTGTGTATTACATGGGTTTAATAAAAAAATAGTAATTAGTAATGTAATTTAGAAATTATAAAACGATTAAACAATTTAAAAAAATTGTATTAAAAAATTTATAAATATCTAAAAATTATTTTTTAATTGTTGAGAGAAGATGACAAAGAAGATGATGAGTCACCAAATAATAACACATGTCTTATGTTTTAACAGGAGAAATAGACGAAAAATAATGATCAGGAAGCACAGAGAGTGACAGGTGCCCCGTCAAAACTCTTATTTATTATATAATATGGATTAGTTAGAAATTCGTACACATTAATGCAAAACATGGTCTTTTTAAATTTAACTCTTACTGATAGTTGTTTAGCTCTTGCAACAATTTCATATTTATCTTGGTAATATTATTCTTGCTATTGCGTATTAATTATATTATACATAGTTATATCAATTTACGATTCTAACTTTCACGTTTAGCATGTATTTCTTTATTCCGTTAAATAACTCATATTACTATCATCATTCTAAAATTGTTATTTTATTAATTATTCAATCCATATAATACATGGGTAACTAACATAGTTAATAATATAATAAAATGAATGATACATTTGTACTTGAATAAGATCTGAAACTAAAATTTAAAACAAACATATCAATAACCATATTCAATCTACTAAAATAATGTTAAATCAAAAGTTTTGAGTTTTTTTGACATATCACCTATGTTGTGTGAGTCGTAACTGATTCGAGAATTTAATTTAGAGTTAACATAAGTTAAAAAAATCATAGCATAACTAAACTACGCTTTTATAAGGTTTTACATGAGAAATGAGTGGATAAGTATAAATTATTTATATAATTTAAGCGATACCAATTTCCTAAAATCTTTTGTATTTTTTAAAATTCATACTCATTTTTAATGTCTTAACCTATTGATATGAAACTTGATATAAACTGATTCAGAGAAAAGAGTCAACGTTTTGAGGTCACGTGATCATTCAACAACTACTAATTCATCCAAACACGTGGCATGTTATAGCACGGCAAAAGGCAAAACAGGTTATCACCACACACGTGGCTTCCAGCCTCATTGACCTGACCAAAAGATCCATCTCATCTCATTAATATGCA
The DNA here is from genome assembly GCA_025215565.1 of Flaveria ramosissima. NCBI lineage: Eukaryota > Viridiplantae > Streptophyta > Magnoliopsida > Asterales > Asteraceae > Flaveria > Flaveria ramosissima. Next base: position 21,921,655 of record CM046044.1, on the reverse strand, counting down.
AAGCAAAAGCAAACAACAATCGTGCTCACTCCATCAACCAAATAATAATAATATTACATTTACATGCGATGCCCCTCCCTCTTTACAAATATAAATAGATGCTATTAAACATTTTATAATTAATAATAATAATTTGTTGTTCTTAAACCTATGTGTTGCAGGTGGACAGATGGTGATGGTGGTGGATGTTATGGGTTACTTGAGGTTAACATCATGGACCTTTAACTTGTAGGGCACTAGGGAATAGTGGTGCACATACATACCGAGTCCCCAGCCTGACCAAACCGAACCCATGTTCAACCTGTAACCTTCTAACCTGGTTGAACCTCTTTGAACCGGTTGGTTTGAAACTGGTTTTCATTCTCTCACCAAAACCCGGTTCCTAACTAGGTTCAACAAGACTTAGTTTTCGATCCGGTCCGATCCAAATGGGGCCAAACCCGGTTGCAGAGACATTTGAAAATTTCAGACCATTGTAAATGGTCATTTGACCACATGGGAGCTTTTTTTACCGTCTTTATACAAATATCGAGTTGGACCGGTAGTGTAAAATTTTAGCCCGATAGTGTAAATTTTTGGCCCGGTAGTGTAAATTTTTATATAAATATCGAGTTCGCCCCCCTAAAAAATTTAATTTCGTCCCCGCCCTTTACAAAATAGTTCAAGCTCCGTCACTGGTTGAAAACAAAAATAAATTCAACAGTAGTGGGATAGACTATGTATACAACTAAATATGAACCATTTTTTAAATAATAAATTCTAATTTTTCTTTAACAATTGAAAAAGCTTTGTACTTGAGAAAATGTCAAACGTCAAGGATAAATAAAATGAGAAAATGTGTTTCTCAACCGAGGTGCATAAAAATGATGAAAGAACTATATAGTGGGGAAAATCAGTTAATTGTTGAAAGATTTCACAAAATCTGTCACGGACGAATGCACGTACAAGATGTTAACAACAATGCAACTGTTGCTGAAGAATCTTATGCCAAATACAAATGACTTCATTGAAGAGCGTTTCCTAAGTTAGCAATTTGAGAATTGATTTGTAATTTTTAAAGTTAGAAATTATTTAATCTTAAGTTAATTTTAATTTTAAGTTAGAAAATGTTTAGTTTTAGGTGACATATATTTTAATATAGAAATTGTTTTCAATTTAATTTAATTACATACTATTAATTTTCGTAGGAAATGAATAGTAAACCGGAAGATCAGGGCCGTTTATTTTTATGGCTTACACGTGGCTGATATGGGTTTTCATGGCATCCTTCATCGCAAGAAAAAAAGAGAGTATTGCAAAGTTATGCCAGAAGATGAGAGTGAAGCGACAACATGGAGAAGAGCGGGAGCCTCGGCGATGGCAGTGATGCGGTGGTCGCTCGATGGAGGTTTCTGAGGTTTGGGTGTTTCCTTTTGTCCTCGGAGATGGCTGGCAGTGGTATAGCGGTGGTCGTTTCTAGGGTTTTGGTGATGGTCCTTTATGGCGACTCTTCTTAAAGCTTCTATCGTTGCTGTTTCTTGACTTTTAAAGAGTTGTTTGTTTGTTGATATTTGGTGACCGCAATTTACTTCTTCATATGTTCTCTCTGCTTGTCTTTCGAATGGTGACGGGTTATTTGTTTTGGTTCGGATGTGGTGATTGCCTTTTGGGTGTCACAGATTGAGGTCGATTGCTTCTTTTTGTTGTGTTGTTTTCGTTTGGATTTGTTGATTGTGTGTTGGGGCTGCATGTTCTTATGTGTTATTGATGTAACATCCGCCATTTTTCCAAGTTAAAACCTAAACTCGAACCCATTTTGAGTTTCCATGATTAATTTATTAATAAATGGATCAAATACATTAAATATGTAATCAACTTATTGATTGATAAATAATTTTTTCAAAATTATAAAGTTTATTAATCATGTTACAACAAATAACTAAATGGAAAAGACTTATTAAAACTTGTAAAGTTATAAAAGAATTTAATAAACTTATAAAGTTTTATTAGTAATTATGAATTTTAAATACTGAAAATAAATAATCAAATTATAAAGTTTACAAGTTTTATAAAAGTTATAAAGATTAACAAATAAATAATTTGATTGATTATTCAAATTGGTTTTATAAAGTCTATTAATATTTTATAAAAAAAAAGTTGTTAAAATTAGAGTCTTCAAGAATATAAATTTTAAATTATAATTATCCTTTTATTAAAATTATTAAATTTTATATTTATTTCAAATTCCAATCATAACCCCCTTTTAAAAGACTTATAAATCACCATTAACACCATTCATAACCTCCTCCTAACCTCAAGTATAAAAGCAAGGCTTAAGCCTCACTTTTCATTTACTCATTCTCTAAAAATCTCACTCTCATATCTTTCTTTCATCTATTGGTTATGATCAATTTGAAGAATTTTATTTTACAAGAGCTTTCAAGAATTCTTAATACTAAGGTAATCTTTTATTACTTTTATATTATACATTTTAATCATCCTAACATCCAATTGTTTTCATGACTTTATGTTCTTACTATTATTCTTTCTTCTATCAAATCTCTTTTTATTTTAATAATTATCATTTGATCATTAACATTTTAATAATAACTAATCTTATAACAATCACTAACATTCCTAAATCAAGCTAACAACATACTAACATAAACAAAGAATCCCGTTTGCATTTGGACGGCTATGCCGCCACATTCGGTTATTCCGCAAGATTATTGTTCTAAATGATGGCTATGCCAAAGTCTTAGAATATTTTTATAACTCAAATGAAGACTAATATACCATATATTTACATAATAAATTGTTCTAACCCGTTTCATGTATTAACAATTTTAAAAGTGCACATAAGTGCCTTACTACAATTCTGGCAGAATATAGTCTTACTTCAACCGGCTATAACTTGATCATAACAAACTAAATTTGGGTAAACTCAGACTCCAATGTTAAGTTCATTGAATTACCTTTTCAACGACAGTTTATACGTCTTCAAACTCAATCGGACGACTCAACAATAGCCTTCACAAGATAAGTGCGCATTTCAGCACCTTCTGTCTTGTGATGCTTGTTTGACCTATTTAAAGATCTTTTCATAAAAATGTTTCTGAATGAAAGTTGTCCGGGAGACTTTGAACTAGTCAAGTATAAATTTTTATAATTTTATGAAACCTTTTGCTATTTTAAAACCTGTTCAAACACATACCAAATATTCTGTCCAGAATCTAAAATTGATGCAATAATCCTTTTTTAATCTACCTTCGCTTTTTAGCATTCCCTAAGCGTCTTAAATTCTTGTAATGAATTCCGACCTCAAGTTATGTTTTCTTTTTATCATTTAGGACATCACCTTTGACTCTTGAACATCCAAGCTTTCTTATGTACTCTACAACCATCACTATACTTGTGAGTCTTCCATGTGAGTTCTCCATGCCCCTTTTTACTTTATTTTCACACATTTTGGGGTGAAACATGTTAACCTTATAAAATTACACTTGTAAACATTTTGATACTTGTAAATACACATGCAATTCATCTTTATCTTTTTGTCATGGTTATTTGTGTTATTGTAAGTCTTATATGAGATACATATTTTGTTTACAATCATTAACTATTGCTAGCCTGGCGACGTCTTAGATCTTTGGGCCTGACAACCCTATTTGGTGCTAAAGTCGATGTATTTCCGACTCCTGATGACGTATGCTTGTTCATTATGGGAACCAAGTACACTTAGCCAATCTTATATACTTGTAATCAAGTCGAGGTTTGGTTGTAACTGTATGTGTTCTATAAGCTTGCTAACTTGTAACCATGGACATGAATTACTACTTGTAACCCTTTTATATATACATATATGCGTGTGTTTAAACCATGGGAACTCACCAACTTTATAGTTGACCTTTATTTTTTAACATGTTTCAGGTTTGATGCTTGAAGACCTTTTCGGGCTCATATAAGACTTGGACCTAGACTAATTGAAAGACTTATGTTATTGATTGTATCTTGATTGTTATGTTATTATTTTATTTGTCTTGTAATGTTTAATGAATAATGACATTTAATATAACTTCAACTTAATTAGCTCCATGTGCTATGAGCAATCGTCTCCCATTCGTCCGCCCCGATGATTCCGCCGTCGGTCGGGGTGTGACAATTGATTTGCATTGCAAGAACTGTAACTTTTCATTTTCTTAATAACAGTCATTCTGGGTGTAGGATTTTTGGTGCTGATTTCGCAGAATAGGTTATGAGAATTGAGGTAACTTAGTGTTCTGTATGTTTCTTCGTTGCTTGCTCCGGCGGTCCCTGTTGACCGCCTTCGGTGGTCTCCGAGTGTAGCAAGTTGCCTTTTGGTATGCCCTCCGTTTCAGCACTGGCGCTAAGGTACTCGAGGTTGGTCTCTTTTGGGGCGACGATGATGAATGATTCATCTGAGACTATTTGGTTTTGAAACCGAGGTCGGTGACAGAGGTGCATGTTGCCTTTAGACCATCGGTTATGTTTGGGTGTTATGTACGGAGGCCGGTGCGGGTTTACTAGTACCTCTGCTCGGTTTGTATTCGGTAACTAGTTGTAATTAAGTTAGAAAGCATGTGTTGTATTCGGTTTATATTTTTTGTTTATAGTTTAAGTTAATTTATATTGTAGAAATTGTTTAATTTTTTAATGGATTTATAAAAGAGTAACCCAAGCCAGCTTGAACGTAGTTTTGAATCCAACCCGGTACCATCCCGACCCTAACTGGTTCTTATCGTGTAGGTTTCTAAAGTTCCCCAACCCAACCCAACCCAACCCAAACCTAACCTTGAACCAGATCAAACCCCGTTTCTTCAGTTTTGACCTTAGCTCGACATGGGATAGTTTTTGAACTTGATTTTTGCACCTCTACTACGGTAGTGTGCTTATAAATTTGTTTGGGCATATAAGAGATATAATATTAGATATTATTATTTATATTATCATTGTTAGGTGTTATTTGTATGTGTTAAACCTGAGGACTCGATTAGGGTTACAGAAATCAATACAATACTACAGCGCCAACCTTGATGTAACGACAAACTAACCAACAATACTGATCAAAATATAAATGAAAACGTGAAACCAAACTTTTTGTTTGTTTCTTTTAAATAAGCAAAAGGAAAGTGGCATCAACACATAGCAAGCAACCAATCAAGCTGCTCATTTTTTTCTATTTGTTGTCAACAATTATAGATGCCACATATTACTTTCTTCTTGGTTGATTTACGACACAAACGCCAAAGTAGGCTAGCAAGGAGCCTGCTTTGTTTTTTCATTATGTTGTAATAGATGAAGGATACTAATGCATTCCTATTTTATTCGTGTTTTAAGTGTTTAAACATATGTTTTTAACTTAATTTTCTTATCAAACGCAATCACTTTGCTTTATGAATGAATTGTAGGTGCAGAAAGCTTAAATTATATTATTCAAAAGGTTTCACAAAGATTGAATGATATACGGGTGAAAAGAGATGAAGAAAATGGTGCAAATTGGGCATACGTAATAGCTTACGTTCTAAGGTGGTAAGCTACGTTCTTCCTGGAAATAGGACGTTTTAGGACGTATGGAAGAGATAACCACATTTTTAAGAGGAGGTAGTATCTTACATCCCTAAGGACGTAGCTTATGTTTTATGGTCAAATTTGAGGAAATTTTCTGGATTTTGACTATATTTAAACAATTAGAACCCTAACTACCACTAGCAGTAGCAAAACTTCATGCAGTTGTTCCATAATTCTTTCCATTCCTAACACCATTTCGTATGAAATCATGATGCTTGAAGCTGATTTTGTTGCTATACACATAAATATACAAGGCTAAACCAATAGTGATCATCTCCAGGTAGACTGTTAGTGAACAATTTATGCGTACTTAGGATTTTACCTTGTAAAACATAAATATTGGGTGTTCTTCAATTCTTAATTTTTAAAGTGTTTGGTTTCTCATTAATTCAAAGAATCTTGATATTTGTTTTATGTAATCATATCAAATTATAAGTTTTTGAATTATTATCATTGAGTGGTTGATTACTACATTATCTTTGATTGTTGTTCGTCAATATCACAACCAGATTCGGCATTAGTTAGTTTAACTAACTAATTGAACAACCTGCTATTTAGTTGATGAACACGTTTGAACATGAAGAACAAACGAACTATGTCTATTTGATTCTTAGCTTTGTAAATAATAGGTGCACAATCAATTCATCTACCTGAATCCTAGATGCGATCCATGTTTTAATTTTAGTTACAACTATTTCAAGTTGTCGTTTGTTTAAGTAATTCCTAATTTAATTAAATCAATACAATCTTTCAATAGCCTAGTGGCAATAGAGTAACTTAACTTGTTTAATAAATTGATCATGATTAACACCGACCACTAATTCTACGTGGTTCGACAAACCTACTTACTCTAGCTATCTAAGGTAAAAGGATACATAATTCTCATCTTAACTTATCAGGTTGAGGCACTAATGTATGGGCCAAAATGCAATGAATTTGAAGATATACCAGATCATTAGAAGCAAATACATTTAGAAAATGTTAGAGGCAACCATCTCACTCGACCACCATGAGTGGTCATAGGTATGGATTGGTTGAAGACCTAAATCTTAGCACTAATTGGGAGACAACCCAAAAGTGATTTGTTTCTTTTAGTTTTTGTTGTGCGTATTTTGTTTATTTTTTCTTTTAGTTTTAAGAACTGTGTGCAAATATTCAAGTGTGTGAAAGCTCATAGATCTTTAGGAGCATACATGAAGGTGTGAGTGTGGCTTTACTCATTTGACTGGGCGCATAACTATCGTATATTCTTGATGAGGCACATCCTGAATGCCTATGATCAGGTCCATGTACTCTTTCATTGTCTTAGTGTTTTGCTAGTTTGGTGTCATTTAGTAGAATCATGGTAGGCATAATGGGTGTTTGAAAAGTTAGCCTTGTAACTTCACTTGGGTAGAGGTTAGGATGTTTGATAGTATCCTTGTTTTACATACCACTTTAAAAAATGTATATTGTAATCTGAAGTGACTTAGTTGTTCATGAAAGTTTAGTTTTTAATGTAAATCATGACTGTATGTTTAACTGTTGCACAAGTAAAGGCCCTTAATCGTGGTTAGCTCTCACTTGAGAAAAGTAATTTTTGAGAATTAATAGAGATGTCTAACCGGGGGTAACAAGCTACATAATGAACTTTTATGCATGTTTTCATATCCTTAACCTTGTTACCATCGTTTCTTGTGAGAACTAAGTCTACGCATAAGCTTAGAAAAATAATAGGTTAATTCTCTATTTCATTTCATGTGTGTTTACCAGACTAATTGCGTTTTTCTAGAACGTGCATAATTGATATGTTTCAAGATCATGAACCAAGCTATTGCACAGATATGATTAAGGCAATAAGAAATCTTATTTTTATTAGCCTTTTCATTTTATTATCCAACCTTAAAGTTATCCCTAAGTTACCACTTTGAGACCTAACTTATTCATTTGATTAAACCGAATAAACCCATTAGCTATTGCAAACCTTATTACTTTTTAAACCCATGTGGTGAAATCCCATAAGTATTGTTTTTATTTTTGGTATAGTATTATTAGTAGTGAAGTCTTTAGAATTAATCAAGATAAAAAAGAAAAAAAAATAGAAAAAGAAAAAAAAGATTGAAATAATAGGTCAAATGACCCTAGTATTAAGCCTTATGTTAGAACCCTTTAAAGACCTTTTGATTTGTGCATAATTTGTGTTAATTGGTGGAGTTATGATCACTATACAATGTTATAGTAATTATGTGTCATTCTTGGTTATGTGTTTACATTGATATAGTATTAAATCCTTTATTAGTTTAGATATTAACCCTAGAGGAGTGAAACCTTTGAGAAGTGTGATTGAATGCATATGGAAGACTTATGTTAGGCCAGGTTAGATAGATCATAATTTAAAAATATCATCTTTGCTTGCAAAGTTTTACCTTGATATGTGAAATTATGAGTTGAGTACAACTTTGGACCTTAGCTAATATAGTTGAAGACATGACTAGATTTTAGTTATCTCATGATAGTCGTAGTATTATGAGCGAGTATGCTTGGTGGCAATCAAATGATAGATGTGGGGATGTGATGCGTTTATGTTTTATACGTGCTTTAATCGCATTTTTAAGGGAGGTAGAACATATATCATATGGTCATATTTGACGAAATTAGTAGAATTTTGACCATATTTGTAGGATTTTATCAATTCTTAAAACCCTAACTCCTATTGTTCCATAAGGATACAAGGCTAAACCATTTGTGATCATCTTCTGTAACACCCGGAAATTTTCTTTGAAGCCGACGAAAGAAGAAAAGAAATAAAGTCCAAAGTCGAGGGACCAAACTTGCCAAAACGGGAAGAAACTTTGATGAGTGGGAGTATAAAAGGGGGAGGGCAGCCCACACCCTCCCCATTCTTGCAAAATCAGCCAAAGAAGAGAAGAGAAGGAGAAAAGAGGAGAAAAGCTTGGTTCGGGTGGATTCGAGCGTGGAAATCGAAATGTAGCGGGTCAAATCGAAGCTCTACTCGACGGGATCGTTTGTGTGAGTTCTAGGACCCCTCTTTTACACGTTTTTGAATGATTTTGGGGCTGGAACACATCTGAAAACCCCTTTTTGAAGTTTTTGGGTGTAAACCCGTTTTTATCCGTATGTGTATGTGTTGGATGCGTGTGGGGTTGGATTTCTGGCTTGTGTATGCTTGATGATGTTGTGGTAGGTGTTTCTAAGGTTTAGGATGGTTGATTTGGGCAAAAATCGAGTTTGGAAGAGCTTGGAGGCCGAAAGGGGCAGTTTGCGTTTGGCTGAAACTCCATCCTGCATCAGCTAGGGCTAGGCGACCGACTGGAGTGAGACTGGAGGCCATACAGCCGATTGGCGTGCGACTGAAGTCCATGCGCATGATTGCCATGCGACTGAGGTCCATACGCATGATAGTCATGCGACTGAAGTTCATGTGCCTGGAAGGCATGCGATTGAAGGTTATGCGACTAAGGTCCATGCGCCTGGAGGCCATGCGACTGAGGTTCATTCGCACGAAGGTTATGCGACTGAGGTCCATACGCCTGGAAGCCATGCGACTGAGGTTCATTCGCACAAAGGATATGCGACTGAAGCCCATGCACCTGAAGTCATGCGAGTGAAGGCTATACGCATGAAAGCTATGCGACTGAGAGTCCAGTCGCATAGGGTCCATTCGCCTGATGTCCATTCGCCTAAGTGTTCAATCGCCTGGGAGGCCATGCGATTGGAGGGTGTCCATACGCCCAAGTAGGGCTCATACGCCCGAGAGAACAACAGTTTATCTTATGACTTTCGAGGGAAAGTGCAGTTGTGAGTTTTACTCGGGAGGTTCTCGGAGGCTCGTATAAGTTGACTTCGGAGGTCATAGACGTTATGTTGGGCATGTGTGTGATGATGATGATGTGATATATGATTGATGTGTGTATGATGGTATGTATGTATGATGATGCCCTGTATGGTTATGTGTGTATGTTTATGTTTATATTCCTGTTATGTATATGTATCTTTCCGTGGCTTTACGTCGAACGTTAATGAATGTAATGAAAGTATTATGTAATGTAAAGTGGAAGATAATGAAAAGAGGAATATGATGAATGAATGCATCATTAATGAACGAATGAAAACGTGAAAGGCTTGCAAGCGAAGTGTACCGAAGTGCACGGCTCTAAAATGCCTTAAGCTCACCGTGTGTGGTTCAGCTAATCCTTAAGGGTGCACGCAGGGGTTCCAGTCTTTGTGACTGACCGTCGGTGTGGTACATGGTGTATAGTTGTTACCCGCGCTATGCATAATGTTGGGGGTGTAGTATGTATCGGTTACACGAGTTACGCATATCGTTGGGGGAGTAGTATGTCATAGTTACCCATATTGTTAGGGGTGTAGTAGGTAATAGTTACCCATATTGTTGGGGGTGTACATAGTTACCCATATCGTTGGGGGTGTAGTATGTCATAGTTACCCATAATGTTGGGGGTGTAGTATATGATGGTTACCCGAGTTACGCATAACGTCGGGGGTGTAGTATGCAGTGGTTATTAGCGGTTACCCGAGTTACCCATAATGTTGAGGGTGAAGAATACAGTTGGGATCTTTGTCACTTACCCCGGTGCTGGTGCCATGCTATGTGTAGAGTGGAAGTCATTTATGAACTTCGGCCCAGTAGCCATATAGCTTGGGGCATAGCTGTTGACACTGATCCAGAACGTGATGAAGTAACAGATGTAGTGATCCTGAACTTTACCTTAGGTATTGTGGCTAGAGGTGTTGTGCACCGTTATAGAAGGTCTATGTTAGGCCTAGGCCCAGTACTAGGAAACTGAAGGGTAAAGTTCATGGTTTTTAATGGAAAGAAAAGATGTAATGATGAACGAATGAATGAAAGTAAGAACGTATAACGAATGGAAGTTAATTAATGAATGATGAAGATAATAATGATACTATCTATGTGTACGTATGATGTATGATCGCATGAAAGAAATGAACGGTTTTAACGAAAGAAAAGTATGTTTTACCATAAAGCTAGAACTCACTCAACAACGCTGACTTTTATGTGTTTCCAGTTGGCAGGTAAGGTTGCTGAGGATGGCACGGGGAGGCTATTCAGCTTATTTTGGATGACATTCCATATTTATAATGCCTTTGTAATGAAACAAATATTTTGTAATTGGACAACAATGTATTATGTTGCAAAGGTTTTTATGATGAAATGGAATGATATTTAATGTTTCCGCTACAACGTGTTTATGTAAGCTGATTAATATATATGTTTTACATGCGATGATCGACCAACTGTAAGCGTCCCGAGAACGGGGCCTTACATCTTCAGATGGACAGTTAGTGAGCACATAAATGCCTACTTAGGGTTTTAACTTTTTAGACTTAAACATTAGGTGTTCTTGGGCTCTTAATTGTTTAAGTGTTTGTTTTCTCATTAATTTAAACAATCTTAATATTACTTTAACTATCTAATTGAGTAACCTATTATTTAGCTCGTAAGCCCATTTCAATATGAAGGACAAACTAATTATGTTTATATGATTCTTATCTTGGCAAACCCTAGATGCATAATCAATTCGTCTACTTACCCAGATTCGATCAATGTTTCAATATTAATTACAACTATCTCAAGTTCTCATTTGTTTAAGTAATTCACAATTTAATGCAATCAATCCAATCTTTTAATAACTTGGTGGTAATGTTGTAATTTAACTAGTTTAACAAATCAATCGCGAGTAACACGAACATTAATTTCACATGGTTCGATAAATCTATTTCCCATAGCTATCTAAGGTGAATAGGATACACAATTCTTATCTTATTTGATCGGGTCTTCAACACCGATCAGATACAAGCAAACTAACAGACACACACACACCACACAAATACTAATATAAATAAGGATGAAAATAGACAAGATAAGCACAAGGGTTTAACATGATTCTAGCTGGTGTATAACCTATGTCCACGAGGCAACAAATGAAGTCTTCTTTTTTACTGAGATGCTTAAGATTTACATGGTACAATGACATATATATATATAGACATATATATATAGATAGATACATAGATATATACAGATATAGACAGAGACAGATATATAGATATATATACATAGAGAGAGATAGACAGATATAGAGATATAAGACATATAGATAGAGAGACATGAGAGAGTACAGAGAGAGAGAGGGAGAAGAGGAGAGGAGAGAGAGAAGATAGAGGGAGAGATAGAGACAAGAGAGAGATACATAGAGAGAGAGAGAGATAGAGAGATAGAGAGAGAAGAGACAGACAGAGTAGACAGAGACAGAGAGAGAGACAGACGGAGAGAGAGAGAGAGAGAGAGAGAGAGATATATAGATACAGAACAGAGGAGAGAGATGGAGATACGATGAGAGGTAGAGATATAGATAGATATATATAGAGAGATAGAGATAGATCTATATATGTAGAGTAAGATAGATATATACGAGATATAGACGGAGATATAGATGGATATATATACGTATATATATATAGATATATATATATGGATAATATAAGACAATATAGATATAGATATATATATATATATATATATATCTATATATATATATATATATATATATATATAATATATAGGGGAGAGATCAAATGAGAACTCCCTTTTTTGTGAGAACTCTAGGAACCAATGTGAACACGTTTTCAATGGCAAAATGTAATTAACAACAACATAATCAAAAAAAATCATAAATAAAAAATAAAAAAAAAAATAAAAAAAGTAAAAACACAGAAGTATTTCTCTCGTTTCCTCTACCATTAAAAAAATAAAAAATTATAAAAAATAAAAAAAAAATCTCGTTTTTTTACGAACGTCATTTACACATATGTAATTCTTGAAAGTACACATGTGTAAAACATAATTTACACATATGTAATGACTAATTTACACATGTGTAAATAACGGGTGGACGAATTTTTTAAAAAAATATATCAATATGGTAGGCGTGGAAAGATAAAAAAATAATGAAATTAATGGTGAAATTTTTTTGAAAAAATAATGTCATGAAAAAAAAGATGAACGTTTTAAAAAAAAGGTGGAAGTGGCATGTGACTTGCATGTGACTAAAATGTGTGGTTGATGTTGGTTCCTAGAGTTCTCACTAAAAAGAATGGTTCTCAAAATAACCCTACCCTATATATATATATAGATATATATTATATATATATATATATATAAGATATATAGATATATATATATATATATATACATATATATGTATATATACATATATATGTATACATACATATACTATATATGTATATATACATATATATGTATACATACATATATATCATACATATATATGTATATATACATATGTATATCTATATATACATATATATGTATATATACATATATATGTATATATATACACACTATATGTATATACATATATATATATATATATATATATATATATATATATATATATATATATATATATAATGGGAGGCTAACTAGGGTTAGACATTATTTTTCTTCTTTATAACAAGTTAAGAAAAATAAAACATGTAACTAAAGTTGAATAGGTGGTCGTCCTACTAAACCCTACTAGTTTTCGAACCACCCAAGCCCATGATAGACCGGGGCTACTCCCGTCAAACCCAACAATCTTGCACTTGGAGTCTTAGAACGTCCTTCACCTGCTGCATATGTAACTAAGTGTACTTGAAGCCTCAAATGCCTTTCACATGCTCCTAAAAGTAACTATACTTTTAAAACTTTAGTCTTTAATGCAATGCCTTGTCTTCCACCTATTTGTTGCTGTCTCCTTAACATTATTCCTCCAAAAGCTACAAAGGGCTTTAGTGTGTTTATATAATTGTGCATGAAAAATAAATGAATATGCTTAGTATTATCATAATACACAGGATCTTTAGCTAACTTCACTATGCTTTTATTATCATAATATAATGAATAAACCACCTATTTTTTATGAAGTTCCTCTAAGAACGTCCTCAACCATACCAGTTCCTTTGTAGCTCTAGCGAATGCCATATATTCTGCTTCAATAATTAATAACGAAACACTCTTCTACAACTTAGACATCCAACAAATAATTGTATTACACATAAAGAGTAAATACCCTGTTATAGTTTTATAAGTCTCCTTTTAACCACCTATATCATAATCTAAATGCTCTATAAAAATTTCATTTCTGCCTTTGAAACAAAAAGCCATCACTATAATCCTATAAGGTACCTAAGCAACCACTGAATTACTTTCTAATATGCTTACCCTGGATTTGACATGCACATGCTAGAAACTCCCAATGCATTTTAAATATCAGCTCTTGGGCATACCATTGCCTACATAAGATTGCCTACTACTAAGGTATAGGAAATCTTCACAATTTTGCCATGTCCTCCTCAGTCATTGAAAACTAATCCTAGGAAGTTTGATATGACTGACCAAAGGTGTACTCTAGTGGCTTTATTCTCATAACTTATGATAAACTTCTCTAATATCTTCCTGATATATTTTTCTTAGGACAAAGTTAGAGAACTTCTCTTTTTTCTTTTAATGATGCTCATGCTAAGAATATGATTTTCCTTGTTTTCTCATGATCCATTTCACTCTTTTATAATCATTTATGCCCATTAAATCACTAAACTTGGTGTGACACTGCCTGGACACCTATTTAATCCATAAAGACTCTTCTTTATTTTTCACACTGTTTTTCCTTACCAACTATCTAAAAACCCTCTGGTTGTGTCGTGTAGAAATCATCCTCAAGATTGTTATGCATAAAAGTTGCTTTTACATCCAACTATTTTAGAGTAAGTTCTATGCAACCACGATACTAAGCATCAGTCTGATTGTAGTCATTTTAACCACATGGAAAAATATTTCACTAAGGTAGTGTTTGTTTTTCTTCAAAAGCTCTTCCCTACCTCTTCATATGCGCGCACACAGATGCGGGAAGAGGTTTTGAGTGTGCAGATTGTTTGTTTTTCGGAAGACATTTCATTAAAAAACATCTTCCTGATGTCTGTGTGAAGAAGACATGGACCTATCACTTCTGAGTTCTTCTAACCTCTTCTCAACTTTTCAATACATTCCCACCTCCCCCCACCTCCCCATCGCCCGCCTTACCTCCCCCCACCCTCCCACCACCGCTCCCCCACCTCCCCCCACCGGTCTGACCACTGTCACCCACCTCCCCCCACCGGCTCGGCCCCCTCCCCCCACCTGCGCCCGTCGGCCCCCTCCCCCCACCTGCGCTCCGTCAGTCATCCCCCTCCCCCACCTTCACCTCGCTCCCTGCCTCCCCCCCCCCCACATGCTCCTGTCGCCCTCCTCCCCCCCCCACCTGCGAAACCCCCCCCCCCACCACTGCAACACCCGTCCTGCTGCGCCTTCCCTCTCACCATTGACCTCCATCACCGTTGGAGCCACCCCTACTGTGCCTTCCACCTCAACCACCGCCAGCCCACCCCGCCACCACCGACCACCCCCCCCATTGGTGAATCCACCATCATCTATGTTGAAACCCTAAGCATAATTGTGTTTTGTTTAAGTTTTAGTTGATTTGTGGTCTATGTAGTATTATTTGGTTTAAGATTTTGTTTGATTTGTAATATCAGCAGTCTGCAGATGTTAAAAAACAAACAGTCTTTTTTTGCAGACATCAGACATTTGGTCCACCTCTTCTGTTGCAGATGTCTGCTGATGTGGTCTGTAGACTGTAGAAGTTTTCCTGTAGAAAAAACAAACAGCATCTAAGAAAACCCCGTGCTTTTATTAGAACCCCTTAATGACTAATTATGCTTTGTATCTCTTATTTCCATCACTTTCAACCTTACTATTGTATACCTATATGTTGCCAAGTGCCTTTTTATCGACTAGAAGCCCTGTAAGAACCCATGTCTTGTTCGTAACAAGGGAGATCATTTCTTCTTTTATAGCTTGCTCCCATTGAGATCAGTCTTCCAAACTCAAGTTTACAATAATTTTTTGGTTCACCATTTTAGTCAGCAGAAGGTAACTTAAAAGATGGATAATATTCCTTAGGAGGTTTAATAGATTTGGATGATCTCTTATGCCCGTGTAGAGTTGTAGCTGATTCTGGACCCAGTGATGATTGTTCAATGATCTTCTTTAAACTCCTACTATCGAAGATAAGCTCTTGGCCTTTTTGATCCTGCTTATTAACATTTAGATCATCTGAACTCTTACTGTGACTCTTTTGATTTTCGTTTTCAAACTCAACTTCCTTTTTCTCATCTTTTTATGATAAAGACTATCTTTCTTTGTAGTCTTGCTTCATTAAAGGCTCGAGCATAACATCTATATACCTTCTTGGCCTTTAGATCTCAAAGTCAATATCCCATATTTATATCTCCATATCCTATAAATATACACTTTCTTGCTTTAGGATCAAGCTTGTCCTATCAAATTCTTTAACACCAGTGTATGCATCACAAGCGAATACTTTGAGGTTTAACTACATTGGCCTAAGCTCTTTGAAACTAACCTTCTTACAAGACCATGCATTTTCTTGTATCCTAAGTTTAATAGTTTAAATACATTGGCCTAAGCTCTTTGAAAGACTATATTAATCTCATTACTCTAGCTTATTCATTTAAGGTTTTGATCATTCTCTCTATGACTTCATTATGTTGTGGCCTTCTCGATATGGTAGATCATCTCTAGACCTATCTTAACATAGTAACTAACAAATTTCTTGTTGATATACTCCTCATCATTGGTAGACTTTAGACATTTCAGTTTTAGATTGGTTTCCATCTCCACGATGAGATTCCACTTCTTGAAAACATTGAAAACTTCATACTTGTTTTGAGAGTAAACCCATAGATTTCTTGTGTAATCATCAATGAAAATGTCATTGTCATTGGAGCCAACCAGTGATGACACCTTGTATGTCGATACATAAAAGAATGAACAAACTCAAGTTTTTGACCTTTGGGTGTCTTTCCTGATTTTAGAAAGGATGTTTTCTTCTTGCCAAGAATGCAAGGTCCCTAGAACTTGTATCAGTTCTACCTTTTTTAAATTAAGAAAACTTTCCCTTGATTGTGAGTACATTTAACCTTTTTCATTTATGTGTGAGTCTTTGATCCCAAAGAATTGTTGGGCTCAATTAAATAGTCACAAATTACCTTTTCAATTGATACCTTAACCAGTACAAGGCAACCCTTCTTTGTACGTTGGAAATTAACAAGTTACCCTTACTGGCTTTCACTTTCCTTGCGTGAAGCTAACATTGTACCCTTAATCATCTAGCACTCTAATTGAGATTTCATCTTCTTCAACTTAAGAATTACCCTAACCTCTTAGATTCCTTGTAGTTCTTAAGGAATTCTTAAGATATATATTACTTATCTAGTGATATTAAGGACCTGATTATTAGCCAAAAAAACTTTTCCAAAACATATGATTATGAAATTTTCCATACTTTGTTTGCTAAACATAGTATTTAAAGTCACACCCGAGACCATTATTTAATTTCATCCATATTCTCACGCAATATATTGGAGTTTTATCATCTGAAACTTTAGTGGGAGTGTTGACTTCTTTTTTCTCCTTGGATGCTTAAAGCTTAGGACAATGAGTTGTGAAGTATCATTTCTTATAGTAGTTCTAGCAAGAGGTATAATTTCTAGGTGTGGATTTTGATCTTCCTTTATTACCTCCTTTATCATTCCTTCTTTCTGAGCTAGAATACTCATCATAACTTCTCCACCTAATACTCTCTTCAAGAGGAAAGTCACACACTCATTTAAAGGTTAGCTTAGTAGTTCCTAACAAACTATTGACTACTATAACATTCCCTAGCTAGCTATCACATAATGAGGATAATTGAAGAAATGATTGAACTTTATCATCAAACTTAATGTAAAAGACACTAAATGAAATAGAATAGTATTGAAGTTATTGATATGAGTAGTTGTAGATCCTCCCTCTTTCATCTTTGTGTTTACTAGCTCTCGTATCAGAAAGACCTTATTCACAACCAATAGCTTCTCATACATATTCATCAGGGCATCCATTATTCATTTAGCAGATATTTCTTTATGGATGTTGAAAGCTACATTTTTTGACAACGTGAGAGGAATGACATCCAAACGGTTTTCTATTCAAAGCCTTCTAATTTGTTTTAAACATTTTCTATGGTCTCTTGTTAGTTACTGTTGCGTCCACATCCTTTTAACAAAGCAGATTCTCTATGTATGGCTTTCACTATTCGAAGTTAGTTTCCTCGAACTTTTCAATCTTTATTTACTCTCAGCAACTATAACACCTAAGATCAAAGGATGAGAGTAATAAACAATGCTCAGATACCACTTGTTAGGTGTTACATGTACGTTGTTGACCCGTGACTCAGTTAGGGCTACATAAACTGATATAATATTATGGATTGACCTAGATAACTTGATGGTATTCTAATCTAATTCTAAAACAATGGTTAGACAAGAATTAATATGAAGTAACAAACATAATGAATTTAATAATCAATCATAATCTAACCAACTATACTTGATGCCAATAAGTAAGGATCAAATCAACAACCAATATCAACTAATATGTATAGCGAACAAACTACCCAACTATACTAATCAAAACTAAAATGAAAATGTGAAACAAAACCTCCTTTTGTTTCTTTTAATCAGCAAAAGGAGAGTGGCAGCAACATAAAGTAAGCAAGCAACCAAGTTGCTCATTTCTTTTGTTTGTGTCTAACAACCAGATATTTCTTTCTTCTTGGTTGATTTGCGATACAAACACCAAAGTAGGTGTTGGATCAAGTAAGGCTGGTGCAACCAAAACAAACACTTAGACGATTTTGGTGCAACTGATGAAGAACTTCCGAAGGAAAATGCCGAGCTTCCGAAGGTGAAGTCTGAAGGAGCTTCTGAAGAGAAACTCCAACTTCCGAAGACAAAGTCTTTCTTTCGAAGTTCAACACTTAGAAGAATTCAAGACAATGACTTCTGAAGTATGAAGACCTGAAGAATCTCTCAAGCCTCGGAAAGAAGTAGCCTCTTCTGAAGTATAAGTGGCTTCGGAAGAACCTACTATGAACCAAGGGACATAAGTATGGTCCTTCTGACACTCCGCTGAAAATCTCTGAGTTACTGCATGGTGCTTTCCCACACCCATGTAGTTGACCATACTTTATTCCACTGTTCATTACTTATCAGTTGGTACAGTTACCAACTTTAGTTGTTGACAAAAGGTAAGTCATGGACATATCATTACTACATATCTTAGATAATATTTATCTAAGATGCCTTGTCTTTAGCAATGTAGTATTTGCTTTAGTCATAGGTTTCCAGTTGGTATCTAAGTATATCTGGATGTAGGATCTAATATATATAGTTTCTCATTGTAACTCTTCTAATATGCTTGTAAGATTCTTGTAATACTTTGAGTTGAGATGTATATATACAAGTACCTTGAAAATTATCTTCCTATGTTCTTAGTTACTTAATATATTATTATCAACTCTTAGAAAGGATTTAGCATCATCTAAACCGAGTGTGATTCAAGTGATTTTGAGAGACTATACTTGTGTTGAGTGACAAAAATCAATCCTGCAATTGGTATCAGAGGTTTTTAGGCTCTTGATTGTGAGATCTTAGCATCCAAATCAAACTTTTCTTCACTCATTCTTTCACCACACTCAAAATGGCCCTCAACCAAAAATCTGAAGTTGAGATGGGGACGGTGACCAAAGCACCGATCATCACACCTAAAAACTTTAGATCATGGAGCAGACGCATTGAAGGCTTCATCAGATATCAAGATGGCAAAATGTGGCAATCTATCATCAATGGTTCTTATAAACCAAAGGTGACAGCACCAGGCAGAAATGGCTCCATGATAGAGAAAGCTGTAGAAGACTACTCAGATGAAGACAGCAAGAAGCTGGACATTGATAGCAACGCTATGACTGTTCTAATGACTGCTATACCCAACTCCATTATGGTTGGTTTTGAGCATTGCAAGTCAGCCAAAGAACTGTTTGATGCCTTGTCCCAGATGTACTCCAGCTCAAATGACTCCAAGAAAGATTCACTGAAGCAACTATTTGAGAACTTCACTTATATTGTTAGAGAGACACTTAGCCAGCAATACTTCAGGTATATGAATCTTATTTCCTCCCTATTGCCCTTGAGTTGAGAGATCTCTCAAGAAAATTCATCAGTGCACTCCCAAATGAGTGGACGTTCTACTATGTCTTTATCAAGAGGACAAAAAACCGAAACTCCCTCACCATGACTGAACTATATGGCCTCCTTGATGGATACCGTCTAGAGATGGAAAACAAGAGAGGCAGCCAGATGAGCAGACCCTCAAGCCTTCCTGCTAGCAACGCTTTAATGGTTGCTGAAGGCTTAGGACCCCCCAGCCTTAGCAGTACCTGACTTACTCCCAGCAGCCATCCTGTTCTTCTGGGCCATACATCACATTCCTTGAGACTCCAAGGTCTCAACAGGCTCAGCAAAGTTCCTTCCAGGACAGTATGCCTTTGTCTCAGGAAATACGCATTCTAGTGATTTTCAGTATTGCATTAATGATCTAGAATGTTTCAGCCCAGATGATGTCGAGTACGTGGACATTGTCCAACAGATGGCTCTGTTAACTTATAGAGCGAAGAAGTTCTTCAAGAGAACTGGAAGGCAGTTTCCCCAGAACCCAACTAACAACAAGTTTGGGTTTGACAAGACAAAGGCCAAATGTTACAACTGTAACCAACTTGGTCACTTTGCTAGGGAATACAAGGCTCCCAAATCAAACCCAGGAACCTCACAAGCCTCCACACATCCCTCTACACCTAAAGCTACTAGAAAGTCAACAGGAACAACTGCTGTGGCTCAAGAAGTTGACTGGAGCTTCATGGTACATGATGTGACTCCTGCTCAAGCTTTGATGGCTGAATCTGAAAATAGCAAGGTATATGAACACCTCTGTACTCCAGCTTGCATTGCTAAAGTTAAATTATATCAGAACTACAAAATGGAAATTAAATGTGATATTGACTCTTTAAAATATTTTAAAATCTGATTTTAAAAGGGCTGAATCCGACTACAAAAAAATTGAAGAGTTAAAGAAAACTGTGTCCTTTTTAAAACATGAACATACCAACTACAAGACTCAAATTAAAGATTTAATCTCCAAAAATTCTAAGGCTCAAGCCCAGCTTGTCACAGCTAAGGCTCAAGCAAGGAAGCATGCTATTTCTGAATAAAACTTCCAAGCCATTCTTGCATCATCCTCTCACTCAAAACTTTGTTATCAAAACAAGGTGGGTTGGGAACCAATGAAATCGCTCCACCATACTCTTATGAGTCTATTAGACAACCAATGTGTGGGACTAAAGAGCAAGAGGTTCCCTCTACTGACCCACCTTCCCATGAGTTAAAGAGTGATGCAACTATGGAGACCATCACAGGAAAGGACCAGGTAAATCTACCTATTTCTACCAGTGATGATCAACCCATGACACCAAAGCCAAAACAAACCAAGCTAAGGTAGCCAGAAAAACTGTCAAGAAAGTGGCTGAGTCCAAGCTAAAGATTGACCCAAAACAAAAGGGTGTTTTTATCTTAGCTGGATTCTAGGTGGTGGGAAACTCTGATTCAAGAAAGGAGTGTAGTACCAGCACTTATGTCCTACCAAAGGATCAGAAGTTAAAAGGAAAGACTGTTGATGAAAGCAAGAAAGGAAAGAAACAACAGTCACATCCCTCAAAGGTTAACATTGCATGCATAATGTGTGGTCTGCAAAATCACATGGCTAAAGATTGTTACTACAATCCTGCAAGCACACATTATGCAAATAATGTTAAGAAAGAAAGAGTCAAGGAGGGTTTCATATTTGGACCTTATCACATGGCCCAAGTGATGAGGAAAGGAAAGCTTGTCTCGGAAGCAAAGTTGCTTTCGGAAGAAACTCATTCTTCCGAAGAGAAAATTGCTTCGGAAGATAAGGCTAAGAAAATTCAAAAGAACAAGAGAGTTCCTTTGAAACCTTTTGAGAAGAAGACTGCTTCGAAAGAAAAGGTGGTGAAGGCTTCTTCCGAAAAGAAAGAAGCTTTGGAAGAATGCCATGCTGCACAAGCTTCAACAAACTCATCTACTATGGTCAAGCAAGGGATGGAAAGATCAAAGAAGATGTTGCAGCCCAAATCTCTTCTTCAAAGACATCCATTGAACCCTCATGCATAAATTTTGGTTTAATTATGTCATCATCATTGGAAGAACCCAAGACCAACAAGGCTTGGGTTTCCAATAAAAACTAATCTTCTCATCTTATGTGCAGGGACATTCATATGACAAGAACAACAATGTATGGATTGTGGATAGTGGATGCTCCAGGCACATGATTGGGAACAGATGTTAGTGCTCTAGAAAGATTAACATGTTGTCTTTATGTGTCTTTTTACTATTTGTAATAGTATAGGGACTAGTTTTGTAATTTGTTAGTTCCTTGTGTTTCATTATAAATGGCTTAGACTTGTTGCAAGTAGGTAGATGTGAGAGTAGTGAACAAACAACTGCTTACTTACTTTGTAATTGTCTTTGCTTGATATTAATGAAACTATGAATTTTGTTGATATCTTGCTTGATTTGATTACCTTGTTTGTATTTCATTGAATTGTGTTCATACATCATTACAGATTGGTACATTTGATCCTATCAAATGGTATCAGAGCTGTTGGTAGCTGTTGGTTGAGTGAGTTTTGAGGTTTGTCGAACTTTCAAACTCAAAAATTCACTGAATCTGTGTTTGATAGACAATTCAATTGAAAATTTATGGATTTCAGATGTGTTTCATCATCAGAAACATGATTTGAACCACAATTAGCAGTTAAATTCATCAAATTCGAGATAATTTGTTGAATTTGTGTTCGAAAAGGCCACTATTTTTCGAACTGAAAATCACAAAATTGATTGATTTGTTGCTGATATTGAAAGAAATTGATGTTAGAAGAATGATTATCGGTATAAAACATGTCTAATTGGAAAGTTTCAATCCAGTTCATCAACTTTTGAAGAATTTCAGAAGATTTGAGTTAGTTACATTCATATGAACATGATGAATGTGGCGCATTAGAGTTGAGATTTGCTGAAAAATTGTCTAAGTGTTAGGCGTTTGACAACTGTTTAGTCGCATTAACACTGTGTAGACATTTTCAGCTCAGACGTTTGATTACTGTTGAAGAGTAAAAGTCCAGATGTATCATCTTTGTTGAGGCGTATTAGAACTGTTTAGACGGCTGACAACTGTTGAGGCGCATTACAACGTGTAGTCAGAGCGCGTTCATTTCGTTCTTCCATTTTATCGGCTTTTGTTCTGCTGATTTTGGTGTTTTGGAAATTTTTTCTAAGGCATTCCCTTAGACGTCTCTCAACTTAGGCGCATTAACTGTTTGAGCGTTTGATTACTGTTCAGGCGTATCATCCTTGATACTTAGAATTTTTTTAAGAAAATTTTTCAAAACCTTTTTCATTTCTTTTCTTAATTCAAAATCTAAGAAACAACAAAAATATAAGAATGGTGAAATCAGAAGATTCTGAAAATAGAGTTCCAAAACTTAAAAATACAACTGATTTCAAAAATTGGTCTCTTAGGCTAAAACAGCATTTTAATTCCATTGACACTGATCTTTGGAAATCTATAGAGAAAGGACCATACATTCCTATAATCAATGATGGGCCTGACAGAGGGTTTGTTTATACTAAAGATTCTCTAGAACCCTATCCTGAAGATGGTCTTCAAGGAGATGATTTGAGAAGAGTAAAGAATGATATCAAAGCATATTCCTTGATGTGTAAGGACTACCTCTGAAGTTCTTGCAAGGCTTGATGCATATCAAACTGGATACACCTTATATAAAGCCTTAAAAACCATTTGTGAAGGAGGCAAGGAGATTCAAAATCTCAAGAAACAAAAGTTGAAAAGGCAATTTGAATTGTTTCAACATTTGTCTGGAGAAACCATAAATCAGATGATGAACAAATTTGTTCAACTTACAACTGCAGGATCGGGTTTGTCACTTAAACACTTGTGTTTCTCTCAAACTCACTTATAATAACACTCAAATCAGATGAAGCAATGCCTTTTACAAGAGTTGATAATAATATAATAAGTAATCAAAGGAACAAGCAGAAATATATTTTCAAGGTACTTGTATATATTACTTCTCAACTCAAGATTACAAGACACTTACAAGCATGAAACAAGAGTTACAATGAGAAACTATATATACTAGATCCTACAGCCGGATATACTTGATACCAGCTGGAAACCTAAGACTAAAGCATATACTACAATGCTAAAGTTAAGGTATCTTAGATAAAGTATTATCTAAGATATGGTAGTCATGACATGTCCATGACTTACCTTTTGTCACCAACTAAAGATGACAACTGTACTAACATAAAAAGGTAAACAGTGGATTAAAGTATGGTCAACTACATGGCTTTTGAGAAAACGCCATGCAGTATCTCAGAGATTTGCAGCGGAGTGTCAGAGAGGCCATACTTATGTCCACTGGATAATAGAAGTGTCTTCCGAAGGTTAACTGGCTTCGGAAGAACTTGTTCTTCCGAAGCCACTTATACTTCGGAAGATGCTTCTATGCTTCCGAGGCTTTGAGGACTTCTTGTACTTCAAAGTTGACTTCAGATCTTTCTCTTTAAGTCTTGATCTTCGGAAGTAGGTTCTTTTCTTCGGAAGTTGGAGTTTTCCTTCGGAAGTGTGTTTTACACCTAGTCTTCGGAAGAGCTCCTTCTTCCTTCGGAAGTTCCATACTAGCTTCGGAAGTCCTTTGTATGTTGTACTCAAAATCTTCTAAGTGACCTGGTTTTGGTTGCAACAGCCTTTCTAGATCCAACAAACTCCCCCTAGGCTGATGCTACCAAAACTTCACTTATTTCTGCTTCTCAAGCTTTCAGCACCAGGGACAAAAGGTATTTGTCTGTCTCTTTGTTCTTCCCTGAAGTAGTGCTGAGAAGCTTGTACAAGTGATTCGTGGATAGGAGATCCAGTCTATCGCTTTGAATGACATGTACCCTCTGTTTGTCCCCCTGAAGAGAGTTAGTTGACGGGAGTTATAGTCATACTCCCATCTAACTATGGTCTCAAGTTCAGGACCTTCAACCATTTGTAAAAAAGGCTTTGCCTTTGGTTGCTGATCCTTTCCTTTCCTCCTCCTCTCTCAGTTTCAACTCCTCTTCAAACTTGCTTCTAGCAGTAAGCTCGGCCATATGAAGGCTGCCTAGATGATTTTGATGTGGGCAGCTACATCGGAGTTTGAAGGGTTGGAGAATGGTTTCTCTGCTAACTCAGCAATGTCAAACCTGCTTAAGTGTAGCAGAGATGAGGCACTCAGCCTGTTGAGCTCTCCATTCTTTCTCTTAACAACAAAGTTGTGAGAAGAGTCTTCGAACCTCCACTGGATAATCTTCTTTCTGGGGCAAGAGGTTCTTGGTACCCTGTCTCCTTTCTTTGTATCCAGTAGAGTCACCAGCTTTCTCCTCAGCTTCTTTCTTCCTCATTCAATGTATCTGAATTGAGGCCAAGGAGATTTGCAGCTTGGTCCAAAGTTCCTCTTGGCAGATCAAGAAATTGATCTCTTGTGAGGGAACTTGAGGATCCATCAACATAAGTCAAGTTGACTGAATCCTCCTCACAGGACATGTCGCTCAGAGTAGTGCAGTTGATGAGCTTAGTCTTGACTGCCTTGAATTCTTCCATGGAGAGATGTTTAGAAGGCTGAGGGGATGGTTTTGATTGGTTGATGGATAGGTTGAGGTGTTTGGGTTCTGGCTAAGGTTTTGGGTTGGAGGATAGGTAGTTTAGGTGGTTGAGGTGAAGAGGTTGGTAGGTGTGATGGTGTGGGTTCAGGGGTGAATGGTTCAGAAGTTGGTTCGGTTTTGATTGGGAAGGGAAAGGGTATAGGTTCAGGTTGAGGTTAGGTTTGGATTTTGGTTGAGAGGTTGCTTTGAAGGTCATCCCCTGTCCCCTTCTATGCATCTCTTTTCTTTTCCCGCGCGAATGTCAGCCTTGATGTCACTGACATGTCGCTGGAGAGTCTTTTCAGACATGGGACCCACCTGCCTGCCAGAGAAGCCATGAGCTTTGAGATAACTCTTCATCTAGGCTTTCTCACCTATCTTCTTGCAGCAGTCAGTCCAGCTTCTTCTTCTTTCTTCTTCTTTTCCACAAGCTTCTCCCTTGCAGCTCTCTTTCTCCATTTGATCTTGCTCTTTGTTGAAGAGCCATAAGATCGTATCACTGTTATGTGGAGACAAATCCTCTTGAGAGAATCCTCTGGAGAGTAGGAAGGTTATCTTTTCTCTCCTGAGCTGCAGATCAACTTCTCTTTCCTTTCTCTCCCTTTCCTCTTCTAAGGCCAACCTTGCAGCCTCTTCTTTTTGCTGTTTTAGCAGCAAGGTTGCCTTTCCAGCTCTATCAACTCCTCTAATGGTAGCA
Source organism: Flaveria ramosissima (assembly GCA_025215565.1). Classification (NCBI taxonomy): domain Eukaryota; kingdom Viridiplantae; phylum Streptophyta; class Magnoliopsida; order Asterales; family Asteraceae; genus Flaveria; species Flaveria ramosissima. Next base: position 21,895,590 of record CM046044.1, on the reverse strand, counting down.
GAGTACATCTTCAGTTGCAGCCCCTAGACTAACAAGTCTGTCTATAACCTCTACCCTTCTTCGGTTGTTGACTGCCTCCTGGTTGGCTGCAGCTGCTTTGGTACTTGTAGCTAACAGTTTCCCAGTTGGTAGCCTACCTTTCCTTTTAAGCTTCTCCAACCTTTCTTCCTCCTGAAGCTCTTCCGAAGTCATCTTCCTCTTTCCTTTGATGTCTTCGGAAGTACTAGACTTTGGGGGTTCTTGGATGGAAGATCCAGGTTGGGTAGTAGAGGTGGGAGCTGGAGTTAATGCTGATGTCAGAGCCAATGGTTGGGTGAGAAAATCCTCCCTATTAACCTCAGATGCAAGTTCCAAAAATGCATCTGTGACTATTAGATCATCGGATAGAGAAAATAGTCCTTCCGCAGCAGCAATCTCAGCTTCGGAAGTTTGAGCTTGTTCTTCCGAGGCTTTGAATTGTGCTTCGGAAGTCTGTGAAAATACACTTTCTGTCCCAACTGTTTCGGTTGCTGGGCCATCAGTCCTTGTTTCCCCTTCGAAGTTAATCTCAGGTTCCACTTGGACCTTAGGTTGACCAACTTCCTTGACAGTGGTAGAAGGTGCATTCAACCTCTGAAGCTCTTGAGCTCCGAAGTAAATCACAGACATATAAGGGCTGGGCTGTTCTATGAGGGATTCCAAAAGGAACTTGTTGAAGAACCTATTGAGATCCTGGAGCATCCTTTGATCCACTTGAAAACAACTGGAGGAGGCTCAGGGAAGATAGCAGCTTGTTGCATTGGATACCTTGAGCTCAAAGAAGTAAGAGCTTGACTTTGGGTTTCCTGTCTTTGGCTTTGTCTCTCAACACTCTCCCCTTTTTGGTAGCATCATCCTGAGAGCTTGATGAGCTAGAGGAAGAGGTCAAGGAGACCTGAACTGGTACATGCCTAACAGATCTCTCAATCTGTTTCTCAGCTAGTTTGGCCTTGAGAGTTTCAATCTCAAGTTGCTGAGTGGCAGACCTATCCTCTAAAGTCTTAACCTTTGATTCAAGGTTTGAGACTTTAGAAAGTAGGTCTTGAATGGTGAGTTGCATACTTCCCTCATCTTCTTTTGAAGAATCACGGGGAGATGAGGTAACATACCTGGTATGTTCATCCTCACCACCAGATGTGGTTTCTTGGCACCCTGGTTTCCCTTGCACAATGATGTCTCTTTCAGAGTCATCAAAGGCATGGTTGCCATAGATTCAGTCTCAGTTTCGTTACCACTGTTCTGAGGATCCATTGAGGCTCCTTCAGTAGTGGCAGCTGAATCTACATGAGTCCCCTCCATATCAGTGGGACTCACCTCAGTAAGGCTTTGCTGGTGGGGCTAGAGATAAGGGGTCTCTCTAGGCTTTGTTGATCCTTGAGAGGGTGTTGTGGATCAACTTCATTGCCTTTAAGAGATAATCTCTTCACCAGCTCTGGTCAAAAGGTCAGTAAAGATAAGGAGTTAAAACCTAATGACCCGGGACTTTGATCAATGTCAAAAGGCATTGAGCTGTCCTTTGTGGCTGCTCAGGGGAGTATAGAGACTCTCCCTGAGGGCTATCAGCTTGGGTTCGGGCTCATGGGTCTGAGACTGAGGAGACTCAAGACCCATATTGAGGTCAATTGTGAAGGATGGGTGGACCTCTGGCTGAGTGGGAGCCCTTTGTTCCACTCTAGCCTTTTTGGATTGAACAGAGGGGCTTGTTCAATCAGAGTAGATTGAACAAGGGTTTGTTTGGGACGTCTCTGGTATGTAACAGTAATGGGTGGAGAAGGTAGATTTGGGATGGTGAGGGTAGTTGCTGGTGTGGGTTCATCACCTGTGGGGTGAACAGGGATGTCACCAGGAGCCATTGGCTCAATCATACCTGGAAGTAGTGCGGTATCTCTTCCAGTGTAGTTGGTAGACACTCTCTTCAAGATCTTGAAGATGGTCGGCCTCATTTGGGGAGCAGTTAGAGCAGCTGCACAGACAAGCTTGCCCTGATCCAGCTCACAGTTGATAATGTGCTGGAGAAACCTGGGATACATGAAGAATGTGTCCCTTTGAAGGTTTCCCATAAGGTTAGTCAGCACAAACCTTGAATAGTTGAAGCGGAGGCTTTGTACCAACCCATGAACTAAGCACCCAAGTTCATACGGGATTTGATCCCATCCCCCAGATTTATTAGACAGACAGTGAAGAACCACATGCAGCAGGAACTTCCACTTGTAGGAGAAGTTGAATTTGTAGACCGTTGACCTGCTAACATCTCCACCGTATCCCATTTGGAGATAAGAACTGTCCAAATCTGTTTGGGGAATTCCGTGGAGCGCCCTCATCATGGAGCTCGAGATGCTCCCTGATGATCTGTTCAGAATGACCAACTCTTGGCCACAAATGCTTGACCTTAAACACGAACCCCATTTAGGGTTTCAATCCGACCATTGCCCAAAATTCGGACATTTGGTTTGAGTAGATTGTAGGGTTTACAGTCAAAGCAGTGTAGTATGAGGATTGGGTCAGGAAAGAAATGATATCTGAGAAGTCAGCATCCCTTGAAGAATCAAGGAGTGCGACCTGGTTATGCTGAGGGTTTAGGGCCATTGAAGAAGATGACAGAAGAATAGTTCGGAATAAGGTAAATTGGAGAAGAAGAAGCTTTTAAGGCAGTAATTTGGTTAAAAAGAGTGTAAGTGATTAACCGGAAGTATTTAAATGGGTGAAATGGCGGTTTAAAGGGTGTTTTGGATAAGATGATGTGAGGGTTCAGTGGATGATGTGACATGGGCGGTAAGGTTAGACCATTTAAATAATCCGACATCATTAACAAAATCTTTACTTTTTACAGTGTGGGCCCAAAAGATTTCCGTTACACAGTAAAATCTTTCTTCCGAGTATAAAGCATTTCGAAGGTAATGTTCTTCCGAAGGCAAATTACTTCCGAAGGTAAATTGCTTACTTCCGAGAGTATATGTTGCTTTCAGGTGGAGTGTGTTAAGTGCTTCGGAAGTAGATCTGAGATCAACTTAATCGCTTCTTCCGAGACGTAACACTCTTCCGAGAAGAAAATTATCCTGTGAGAAATTTGCTTCGGAAGATATGCAAGATATCTTCCGAGGGTTAATTTCTCTTCGGAAGAATTCATACTAGATAAAATTTAAAAAAAGATCTTTTGTAACAGGGCTTAGATTGTTTTGACATAAGACTTTACACATTAAAAGGTTTTCAAACAGATTGACTAATCATATTTTATCATCCCAATAGCTGTAATGAGATATTTAAATCTGTGTTCATCAAATGCTTTGGTGAACAAATCAGCATATTGTTCATTTGAATCAACTTTGATTAGTTTGATAAGATTTTCTCATGAATATCTCTAATGAAATGATACCTGATATCAATGTGCTTTGTCTTGGAGTGCTTCACTGGATTTTCAGTAATGGATATAGCACTGTTGTTGTCAATGTGGATAGGACTGCTCATGAAGTTGAATCCATAGTCTATCATCTGGTTTTGAATCCCAGCAGCTGAGCACAGCAACTAGCAGCAGCAATGTATTCAGCTTCAAGCAGTTGATGTAGAGACACAGGATTGCTTCTTTGCATTGCCATGAGATGATCCTTCCACCAAGAAATTGACATCCACTTGATGTTGATTTCTTGTTGATGTTGCAGCCACCATAATCGCTGTCACTGTAACCATAGTGATTAAAATCACTATTTCTTGGATACCAGAGACCTAGTTTAGGTGCTCCTTTGAGGTATCTGAGGATTCTCTTGGTAGCAATTAGGTGAGACACCTTTGGAGCACCTGATATCTTGCACAAATGCAAGTTGCAAACATGATATCAGGTCTACTTGCTGTGAGATACTCAGAGAACCAATGATTGCTTTGTACTGATGTTGATCAGTATCCTCCCCTCTGAATCAGGGCAGAGATTGTGGTTTCTTCTGGTTATAGGATTGATCCTTTGCTGCTTTACATCCTTCCATACAAACTCGCGTCTAAGATATCATTGACATACTTTGAGATTGATTGATGAAGAAACCCGCCTTCCTTCAATTGCTTTACCTGAATTCCAAGGAAAAAGTCCATTTTTCCCATGGAACTCATCTCGAACTTCTTCTTCATAATGCTCTCAAAGTCTTTGCACATTTGGTCATTTGAGGAACCAAATATGATATCATCAACATAGACTTGAACAGCAAATGTCTTTCCCAGACTTTCTTATGAAGAGAGTCTTATCAATGGTACCTCTAGTAAACCATTCTTCAGGAGAAATTGAGACAATGTCTCATACCACAGCCTAGGTGCTTGGTGCAGCCCATATAGAGCTTTATCCAACTTGCACACATAGTTTGGATGCTGTGGGTCTTCAAATCCTGGAGGCTGGCATACATAGACTTCCCTATCTATATCCCCATATAGAAAGGCACACTTGACATCAAGCTGGTAGACAGTGAAATTCTTGGATGCAGCATAAGCAAGGAAGATCCTAACTGCCTCAAGTCTTGCAACAGGTGCAAAGACATCAGTATAATCGATTCCTTCCTCTTGAGTGTATCCTTGAACCACCAGTCTTGCCTTGTTCTTGATAATCAAGCCTCTATCATCTCTTTTGTTCCTGAATACCCATTTGGTGCCTATAGGTACTTGACCAGATGGTAGCGGACATAGGTTCCAAACCTTTTGTCTTTTGAATTGAAGCAGCTCCTCTTGCATTGATTCAACCCAGCTACTATCTTTCAAGGCATCTTCCACCTTCTTGGGTTCCATTTGGGATAAGAAGCATGAGTACAAGCAGACATTCCCATTATGAGTTTGTCCTCTTTTCTCACACCCTCAGAGACTTCCCCTATGATGTTTTCAGCTGGATGAGTATTATGAATTCTGAGTCTGGAATCACCCCCAGTTGCAAAGATAAGTCCAAGTTGGACATATTTTGCTCAAGAGCTTGAATACTTGGTCCTGCTGTTGTTTCAAACTCATTCAATGAGGACTGATTGAATGAAAGAGAAACATCATCATTTCTTTGCTGTGAAGCATCATTAACAGTTGCCTGTTCCTTCAAGATGGTGCTTCCATCAGCTTGGTGTTGTGCAGGATCACCTGAAGAGATTTGAAAATCAGCAGGTGAATCCCTTGTTGAAGTACCACTATCTCTTGAAATGGTTATGCTGTCAGATCTTTCAATAGTGGGAACTTGATTTGTTGCAGCTCTTGGAGAACTTGGAATAGGTCTGGGAAGCTCAAACAATTGATCTTCATCAGAATTACTTTGAACACCTGTTCCAGCTGAAACATTCTCACAAGATGGTTTAGAATAGTTTGGAAACAATTCTAAATCAAAGATATGATCAGGGCCATTCCCCCTAACACAAGGAGTGTGCTCATTAACTACAATGTTGGAAGATTCCTCAAATTGTTGGTTTTTAATATTATAAACTCTGTATGCTTTAGAATAGGAGGAATATCCAACAAAGATAGCATCATCTGACTTTTCAGCAAATTTTGCCAAATTGTCTTTTGTGTTAAGTATGGTACACCTGCTGCCAAAGGACCTTAGAAAGCCAATGAACGGTGGCCTCTTGTTCCATAACTCATAAGGGGTTTTTCCATGTGGCTTTACTACAAGAACTCTGTTCTGCACATAGCATGCAGTGCTGACTGCCTCTGCCCAGAATGTTAGAGGCAGCTTTGAATCAGCTAACATAGTCCGAGCAGCCTCAATAAGTGTCCTATTTCTCCTCTCAGCAACACCATTTTGTTGAGGAGTTCTAGGAGCACTATATTGTCTGGCAATCCCTTTTGAGTTACAAAATGAGTCAAGAACTAGGTTCTTAAACTCAGTCCCTTGATCACTTCTAATTATTTTAACCTTGTGATCAACTTGATTTTCTATTTTAAGAATAAAAGATTTTAAAGTTTCAGCAGTTTCATCTTAGTTCTTAAAAGAATACCCATGTAAATCTAGTAAAATCATCAACAATCACAAGGCAATATGATTTCCTTCCAATGCTCATTATACTTGTGGGACCAAATAGATCCATGTGCAATAAGTGTAATGGAGTGGTGATAGAGTTAACAACTTTGGATTTATGAGAAGACCTGTGTTGTTTCCCTTTCAGGCAAGCAACACAGTTATCTTTGCAGAAAAATTCCTTTTTAGGCAAACCATGTACCAAGTTATTTTTAGCCAATTTATTCATTGTCTTAAAATTGACATGACACATTCGTTTATGCCATAGTGTTGACTCATCACCATCAGCTTGGAAAGAAAGCATGATACTTCTCCCATTGGGGAAGCATTGTTCATATCAAGCTTGTACATATCCCCTTTCCTGGGAGATCTAAGAAGCACCAATTCCTGAGGAATTGTCATCCCGGGTTTGAGGATAATGCACTCATGTTCTGTGAAAAGCATTTGATGCTTTTGATCACAGAATTGAGAAACACTTAACAGATTGTGTTCAAGCTGTTTGACAAAATTAACTTTGTCAACTTTTAACTTTCCATTGGATATACTTCCTCTGCCAGAAATATATCCTCCGGCCTCACCTCCAAACTGGACAGGACCTCCATCATAATGTTGAAATTGTTGAAGGAGAGATCTGTTCCCTGTCATGTGCCTGGAGCATCCACTATCTACAATCCAAATGTTGTTATTCTTGTCATATGGATGTCCCTGCACATAAGGTGAGATAATTAGTTTTGATTGGAAACCCAAGCCTTATTGGTCTTGGGTTCTTCCAATGATAGTGACATAATTGAACCAAAATTTATGCATGGGGGTTCAATGGTGTCTTTGAAGAAGAGGTTTGGGCTACAGCATCTTCCTTGATCTTCCATTCCATCCCTTGGTTGATCATAGAGGATGAGCTTGTTGAAGCTTTTGTAGCTTGGCATTCTTCCGAAGCTTCTTTCTTTTCGGAAGAGACCTTCACCACCTTTTCTTCCGAAGCAGTCTTCTTCTGGGATGGTTTCAAGGGGACTCTTTTGGTTTTCTGAGTCTTTACAGCTTTAACTTCCGAAGCCTTTTTCCTTTCGGAAGAAGAATTTTCTTCCGAGAGAAGCCTTGCTTCGGAAACAAGCTTTCCCTTTTTCATCACTTGAACCATTTGATATGGTCCAAATGAGAAACCTTCCCTGACTCCTTCTCTTTTAACATTATTTGCATAATGTGTGCTAGCAGGATTGTAGTAACAATCTTTAGCCATGTGGTTTTGCAGACCACACATTATGCATGCAATGTTAACTTTCTGGGAATGAGAGGATTGCTGTTTCTTGTTCTTTTTCTCTTCATCAGCAACCTTTCCCTTTAATTTCTGATCCTTTGGTAGGATAGGAGTACTGGTACTGTACTCTTTTCCTGAATCAGAAGTTCCAACCACCTGGAATCCAGCTGAAATGAATACACCCTTTTGCTTTGGGTCTATCTTTAGCTTGGATTCAGCCACTTTCTTGGCAGTTTTTCTGGCTGCCTTAGCTCTGCTTCTTCTGGCTTTGGTGGTCAGGGTTTGATCATCATTGGCTGGGGAGGGCACAATTACCTGTTCCTTCCCTGTGATGGTCTCCATAGTTGCATCATTCTTTGACTCTTGAGAAGGTGGGTCAACAGATGGAACCTCTTGCTCTTCAGTACCACACCTTGGTTGTCTTACAGACTCATAAGAGTGTGGTGGAGCAATTTCATTGGTTCCCAACCCACCTTTGTTTTGATAACAAAGTTTTGAGTGAGAGGATGATGCAAGAATGGCTTGGAAGTTTTGCTCGGAAATAGCATACTTCCTGGCTTGAGCCTCAGCAGTGACAAGCTGGGCTTGAGCCTCAGTCAATTTGGATATTAAATCCTTGATTTGAGTCTTGTAGTTTGTATGTTCATGTTTTAAGAGGGACACAGTTTTCTCTAACTCCTCAATTTTTCTTTGGTAGTCAGATTCAGCCCTTTTAAAGTCAGATTTTAAAACATTTAAAGACTCAATATCAGATTTAATTTCCATATTGTAGTCCTGATACAGTTTAACCTTAGCAATACAAGCAGGGGTACAGAGATGTTCATATACCTTGTTTTCATCTGTTCCTGCCATGAGTGCTTGAGCAGGAGTCACATCCTGAACCATGAAGCTCCAGTCAACTTCTTGAGCCATTGCTGCAGTCTCTGTTGACTTTCCGGTGGGCTTTGGTGTAGAAGGATGTGTGGAGGCCTGTGAGGTTCCCGGGTTGGACTTGGGAGCCTTGCATTCCCTTGCAAAATGACCAAGTTGGTTACAGTTGTAACATTTGGCCTTGCTTTTGTCAAACCCAAATTTGCTGGTGATTGGGTTCTGAGGGAATTGCCTTCCAGTTCTTTAAAGAACTTCTTTGCTCTGTAGGTTAGAAGAGCCATTTGTTGGACTATGTCCACATACTCTATGTCATCCGGGCTAAAACACTCTAGATCATCAAAGCAGTATTGATAGTCATTTGAGTGCCCACTCCCTGAGACAAATGCACAGCCCTCCTGAAAGGAGCTTTGCTGAGCTTGTTGAGACCTTGGAGTCTCAGGAAATGTGATGTAAGGCCCAGAGGAACAAGATGGCTGCTGGGTGTAGGTCAGGTATTGCTGAGACTGGGAGATTCCTGAGCCTTCAGCAACCATTAAAGCGTTGCTAGCAGGAAGACTCAAGGGTCTGCTTGTCTGGTGACCCCTCTTGCTTTCCATTTCCAAACGGTATCCATCAAGGATCCCATAGAGTTCGGTCATGGTGAGTGTATTCAGATTCTCTGTTCTCTTGATGGAGACACAGTAGAATGTCCACTCATTGGGTAGAGCACTCATAAACTTTCTAGTAAGGTCTCTGAGTTCATGAGTGATTCCCACAGATTGAAGGGAAGAGATGAGATCCATGTACCTGAAATATTCTGGCTAAGAGTCTCTCCAGCAACATAGGTGAAGTTCTCAAACTGCTGCTTCAGTGAGTCCTTCTTGAATCATTCGAGCTTGAGTACATTTGAGCAAGAGCATCAAAGAGTTCTTTGGCAGACTTACAATGCTCAAACCCCACCATGATGGAGTTTGGGATTGCAGTCATAAGAACAGTCATAGCATTGCTGTCTATGTCAAGCTTCTTCCTGTCTTCATCAGAATAATCTTCAACGGCTTTCTCAATCATGGCACCGTTTCCACCAGCTACTTTTGGCTTATACGGGCCATTGACGATGGATTGCCACATCTTGCTATCTTGGTACCTGATGAAGCCTTCCATTCTTCTGCTCCAAGACCTGAAGTTTTCAGGGGCGATGATGGGAGCTTTGGTCATCGTTCCCATCTCAACTTCAGATTTGTTGAGGGCCATTTTGAGTGAGGTATAAGGAGGAGTGAAAAACTGGTTGATTAGGATGGTAAGATCTCACAATCAAGAGCCTAAAAAGCTCTGATACCAATTGCAGGATCGGGTTTGTCACTTAAACACTTGTATTTCTCTCAAACTCACTTATAATAACACTCAAATCAGATGAAGCAATGTCTTTTACAAGAGTTGATAATAATATAATAAGTAATCAAAGGAACAAGCAGAAATATTTTCAAGGTACTTGTATATATTACTTCTCAACTCAAGATTACAAGACACTTACAAGCATGAAACAAGAGTTACAATGAGAAACTATATATACTAGATCCTACAGCCGGATATACTTGATACCAGCTGGAAACCTAAGACTAAAGCATATACTACAATGCTAAAGTTAAGGTATCTTAGATAAAGTATTATCTAAGATATGGTAGTCATGACATGTCCATGACTTACCTTTTGTCACCAACTAAAGATGGCAACTGTACTAACATAAAAAGGTAAACAGTGGATTAAAGTATGGTCAACTACATGGCTTTTGAGAAAACGCCATGCAGTATCTCAGAGATTTGCAGCGGAGTGTCAGAGAGGCCATACTTATGTCCACTGGATAATAGAAGTGTCTTCCGAAGGTTAACTGGCTTCGGAAGAACTTGTTCTTCCGAAGCCACTTATACTTCGGAAGATGCTTCTATGCTTCCGAGGCTTTGAGGACTTCTTGTACTTCGGAAGTTGACTTCAGATCTTTCTCTCTAAGTCTTGATCTTCGGAAGTAGGTTCTTTGTCTTCGGAAGTTGGAGTTTCCTTCGGAAGTGTGTTTACACTTAGTCTTCGGAAGAGCTCCTTCTTCCTTCGGAAGTTCCATACTTAGCTTCGGAAGTCCTTTGTATGTTGTACTCAAAATCTTCTAAGTGACTTGGTTTTGGTTGCAACAGCCTTTCTAGATCCAACAACAACTAGATGCCAACAGCGGTATTAAGCTGATCTGAAGATCTAAATCTTAGACTAATCAATGCTTTACCCTCATCATGGAAACAAAACAGTACCTTACTAAAGCATACTGAGAAGTTGCCTATGGATTAGATCTACTTATTTGCCAAGATAGAGTAGTAGAAATGATGAAAGCTCAAGGAATACTGTATAGCAGAATCAATGTCTCAGTATCAGTTTGTTGCTCTCCTGCAACCACTATTGAAAATGCATCATGCAAAAAAGTGAGAAAATTACAGAAGAAGGGGGAGATTTATTTGTTGGAGCAAGATTTTTTCACTAATTCATCATTTACTGTGCTCCTGCTTACCAACTCTGTCTCTTCTCAATCTCCTCCTAAATCTCAGTCTCAAACATTAATGTTCAAACAGAGACTCTTCATCTAACTTTGCTAAATCTAGCAAAGTTAAAGATGTGATAAACATCCTATTAGAGATGAGAGTCTAAAACGCATTCACTGCATTTATGGCTAGTTTTCAAGCATATCAAGGTAGCCATTTAACTCAATTAGACTTTGTTTTGCAGGATTTGTTAGAAATGGATCCTGAAGATGTTGAAGAGATGGACTTAAACTGGCAAATGGTGATGATTGCTTACAGGACAGAAAAACACTCATATGTCAACAGGAAGTACAAGCCAAGTGCTAACAAGATGTTGGGTTTGATAAGTCAAAATCAAGGTGTTTTAACTGTAACAGTTATGGACATTTCTCCAGAGAATGCAAAGCTCCAAGGAATAATGGAGGAAATGCTCAATCAAGTTCTAGTAATCAAAGGTTTCAACCAACTCAGAAGACTTTTCAAAAGCCTTATCAAAGTCTTCCTATGCATGAGCTTAAAGATGAAACAAAATCATCTGATGAAACCAAGAAAGCTTTAGTAGTCAACATTAAAGATGGTTATGACTGGAGTGCATATGCTGACTGTTTACTAATGATTTAACATCAAGTTTATCTCTTGTTGCAGAAATCCAGGGAGAAGATTGGTCAGAAATAATGATCCAAAGGTGGAAAGTGAGAATGAAGAAGATGACTATGATTGGAGTGACAAATCTGATCCTAAGGAGGATACAGATGAAGTAGCTCTAATGGCACAGTCTGATCAACCTAAGGTTGACACTTCATCTTCAAAATCTGAAACCTTATCTCCAAAATTCCCTGAAATCCCATCTGAAGTGAGAGAAAAACTCTGCACAAAATCATGCTATGAACATGTTGAATACTATAGAAACTACTCATATAAAATCTGTGAGAAACTAAAACAAGAAGAGTCAATGCATAACAAACTAAAATCTGATCATAAAACAGCAGATCAAAAGATTATTTCTCTTCAAACTTCATGGAACAAAACACTAAAAGAATTAGAAATTGTTTCTAAACAATTGGAAGAGATGACCAAAAATTTGAACAGGAGAAGATAGCACATGCTGCTACTCAAATGGATCTTGCTAAAGTAAAAAGTTCAAAAATGATTGTAGAAAAACTGGTAAGTGAGAGAAAAGATAAACAGAAAGCAGGGTTAGGTTTCACTCATGAACCTATGCCTGAATCTATTACAAACACTTTACCAGAGAACTTTAATACACATGATCATTCTCCTGAGAATAAAGCTAAACTTAAAGCTTTTCAGGTCAAAAACAAGAATTCAGAAGAAGAAAAGGAAAATGTACAAGTTTTTGTTGAAAATGATCAAGAAAAGATTAAAAATGGTCATCCAATCAAGATAAAATCTTATGAACCAAAACAAACAAAACAAAACAAACACTCTGATCAAATTCATTTGTATTAGAAGAAGTGAAAGTTCAAAGCAAAGATAAAGATAAACAACAGGTAGGAACATCAGAAGATTCAAACACTATTAATCTAAAACAAGTTCAATCTGAAAAGGAATCTTCTTCTGACGATGTTCAATCTGGAAGTAAACCAAGTTCTTCTAAGTCAAAGAATCAAAGAAGAAGAAAGAAATCATCAAAAACAACATCTGAACAAAACAAAAGTTTAGAAAAGTTGATCAAAGCAACAAATCAGGCAACAAAACTTAAACCGATAAAATTTGTGTCAGCCGGTTTGTTAAATATGAATTCTCTTCAAAACAACAAGGTAAATACTATGAACAAATCTCACTCTGATCTGAAATCAAGTTCAGATTCTAAGACTTCCGCTGTAGCAAAAAGATTTGTTCATAATGAATTCAAGAAGGAAGTTCATGTTAAACAGATGCAAAATAATCTGGCACAAAATCAAAATGTGAAAAACAACTATTTGACACCAAAATCAAATATAATGTCAAAAGTTAACAAACAGTTGTTTTTAACTCCACAAAAGTACTGTGAAATATGTGATATGAAAAATCACAATACTGCTGAGTGCTATTTCAACAAGTACTGTCACATATGTGACATGAGAAATCATTCCACAGCAGATTGTTATTTTAACAAATACTGTACTTATTGTGATGAGAAGACTCACAATACTGCAAATTGTTATTTTAGAAAGAGATCACATACTAGAGGATTTGCAAATTCAAACATGAGCAAAGGTTATGTTAATCCTCAATATATGAGAAATCAAACTGATGGATTTCAAAAATTAACTAATCAACCTTTTTAGGTTTGAGATCTTTCAAAAGAACAATTATGTGAGATCTAAACAAAATGTGCAAGAACAATTCATACCAAGATCTGTAAGAATGACTAATAAAAAGGTTAGTCATCAATACATGTCAAAAATTGATCAATCAAATGGTATGAATGTTCTCAAAAATAACTCAAACAATTTTCAAAACAATTTTCAAAATAATTTTCAAAACAAGATTGGTAAATTCATCAAGAATAAACCTGATTTGAATAATCTTCATTACAAACAATTTACCATTGTTGATAAATTTGGAAAACCCAAGACCATCTCGGCTTGGGTGGATATCTCAACTTAATTTTCTTGTTGTGCAGGTACGCCCAAGAAGACCAATAAATACATGGTATGTGGATAGTGGGTGTAGCCGGCATATGACAGGCAATCCTGCCTTGTTACAAGATTTTAAGTTAAAGGATGGAACACACGTCGCCTTTTGTGGTGATGAGGAGGAAAAATAACAGGAGAAGGAACAGTATCAAATGGGATAATAAGCTTTGACAAAGTCAACTTTTGTTCACAGTTGAACTTTAATCTTTTAAGTGTATCCCAAATATGTGATAAATCATACTCTGTTCTATTTGATGATTCATTTTGTTATGTTTTGAAGCCAAGTTTTCAGATAAACAAAGATTGGGTAATTGTTACAGCTGAAAGGGATAGAGATGTATACAAGCTGGATATGTCTCAAGTTGATCCTTCAACTGAAACAACATGCCTAATTGCTAAAGCATCAAATGATGAAAGCCAGCTTTGGCATAGACGTCTCGGACATTCAAATTTCAAGAATATGAACAAGCTTGTATCAGGAAATCATGTCATTGGACTTCCATCTAAGAAGTTTGCAACGACTGATCACTGCTCAGCATGTTTGAAGGGAAAGCAACACAGAGCGTCTTATAAGTCCAAGCTCATAAACTCAACTTCCAAACCTCTTCAAATGTTACATATGGACCTTTTTGGACCAACAAATGTCAAGAGTATTGACGAAAATCATATTGTTTAGTTATCATTGATGACTATACAAGATTTTCATGGGTTTTCTTTTTGTATGCTAAATCTGAAACGGCTGATTTACTGAAAGAATTTATCATTAAAGTTGAAATCAATTAGAAAATAAAGTGAAAATAATAAGAAGTGATAATGGAACGGAATTCAAAAATGCTAACATTGAAATGTTTTGTGCACAGAAAGGGATAGCTCATCAGTTCAGTGCTCCCTGAACTCCTCAACAAAATGGAGTTGCTGAAAGGAAGAATAGAACACTGATTGAAGCTGCTCATTCTATGTTAGCTGATGCAAAAATTCCTATCACTTTTTGGGATGAAGCTATATCAACTGCGTGTTTTGTTCAGAACAGAATCTTAATTGTGAAAGATAAATGAAAACCTTCATATGAGTTAATGTTTGGCAGAAACCGAACATAAACTTTCTAAAATCATTTGGTTGTCCTGTTATGATTCTTAATTCAAATGATCAATTAGGAAAATTTGAAGCAAAATCTGATAATGGATTTTTCGTTGGATACTCATTGTTTCAAAAGCCTATCGAGTGTACAACTCTAGGACGAATATAATTCTTGAAACATTCAACGTTAAATTTCTGGAAAATTCTTTTCCATCAGTTTCAAATGGTCCTGCCTGGTTATTTGATTTAGATTCATTATCAAAACTCTTCAATCTAACTTGTTTAATCAATCAAATTGTCTTGATTCTACAGGTAAGAAGAACTCTAGAGGAGATTGGATCTTTCAGTGAGGATTCAGATTCTGACGACCCAGATGATTCTAGCTCAGACTACCCATTTTTATCATTTGTCAACAATTCAATGAAATAATCATGCTAATACAGCTTCAGATCATTCAGTTCAGGAAGGACCACAACCAATTCCTAATGATGGTAATGAGTTTGTGCAACCTGAGTCTGGAACATCATCCATCTGGTGATGCAGTTGATACTGGTAACTTTGATTACTTTATTAACTCACCGACTCAAGTTCCAAACTTCAATCCACATTCTTCTACTTTGTTACATCAGCTTTCCAACATCTCGTATTCACAAGAATCATCCAATTTCTCAGATTATTTGTCCATTGAATGAGAGAACAACAAGGAGTAAATCAGAACAAGCAAACTTGTGCTTATACTCTTGTTTCTTTCTCAAATTGTTCCTAAAAATGTTACCGAAGCATTAAAGGACAATGGTTGGATAGAAGCCATGCAAGAAGAATTACTTCAATTTCGCAAACAAGAAGTGTGGAATTTAGTGGATTTACCTGAAGGAGAAAATGCTATAGGCACGAAATGGTTGTTTAGAAATAAGACTGATGATCGTGGTGTAGTAATAAGGAACAAAGCGAGACTTGTTGCACAAGGGTACACACAGGAAGAAGGGATAGATTATGATGAAGTGTTTGCACCAGTTGCAAGACTTGAATCCATTCGAGTTTTCCTGGCTTATGCTTCATTCATGAAATTTAAGGTTTATCAAATGGATGTAAAGGGTGCATTTCTATATGGTCCTATCACTGACGATGTGTTTGTGAAGCAACCTCCGGGCTTTGAGGATGCAGAATTTCACATCGAGTATATAAGCTGAGTAAAGCTTTATATGGACTTCATCAAGCCCCTAGAATTTGGTATGAGACATTATCACAACACTTAATCCAACATGGATACACAAGAGGGAAAATTGATCCAACTTTATTCATAAAGAAGGATAATGATGATCTCTTATGTGTACAAGTGTACGTTGATGATATCATATTTGGTTCTACCAGTCCAAAATTGTGCAATGAATTTGAAGAAATCATGAAATCTCGGTTCCAAATGAGTTCTATGGGAGAGATTGGACTTCAAGTCAAGCAAACTGACGATGGAATTTTTATCAATCAAGAGAAGTTTGTTGACAAGCTCTTGAAGAAATTTAAGTTGCAAGACTGTCAGTCCATACGAACTCCAGCAGATGTTAACACCAAGATTGAACCTGATCCAAAAGAAAAATCTATTGACCAAACATTATACAGATCAATGATTGGTTCTTTGATGTATCTTACTGCATCTAGACCAGACATTATGTATGTTGTTTGTGTTTGTGCCAGGTATCAATCAGACCCGAAAGAATCTCACTTAATTGTTGTCAAAAGGATATTCAGGTATCTCAAAGGTAAACCAGCTTTAGGGCTTTGGTATCCTTACGAGGGTAACTTTGAACTACATGGATACACAGATAGTGATTATGGTGGATGTTGTCAAGATAGAAAATCTACTTCGGGTGGGTGTCAATTTCTTGGTCCCTTATTAGTCTCGTGGCAATGTAAGAAACAAACAAATGTCTTGTTTCAACTGCAGAAGCTGAGTACATTGCTGCATCAGCAGGATGTTCTCAAATCCTCTGGTTGCAAAATCAACTACTGGATTATGGGTTCAATTTTCTTAAAACACCTATCTACATTGATAACACTGCTGCTATGTTCATTACAGCTAATCCTGTTCAACATTCAAAAACAAAACATATCGAAATTCGATATCATTTTCTTAGATATAACTCTGAAAAAGGATTAATCATATTGATTCAAATTGCAACGGAAAAACAGTTGGCGGATCTATTTACTAAAGCCTTCCTACCAGGACGGTTTGAGTATTTAGTGGAGTCAATTGGTCTTATTAATCATATGTGAACTCTCTAAATCAAAAAATCATCATAAGTGATCCTCTCAATGTTAATTGCATGTTTGTATTTTGTGTGTGTGTGTTTTTGTTTAGAAAAACCAAATACAAAAGTATAAATCAAAACTCTAAAAATAGAGTCTTTTTCTAATTGTCAGTTTATTTTTTTAGAAAAGAATATGTTTATGCAATATGTGAGAAATGATAGTACATTAGTGAGATCAGTTGCATATTTCACTCTTTAATAAAGTCTGACATGATCAGATATGATGTGTAGACAATATCATGCTACTATACTGAAAAAGTAAATTCTTGTGATTACACTAAATCTTCATGCTTGTGTGTATTCATCTGAGTACTTTTGAGATGTTTTGGCTTATCAGATTGATTGCTTGTTAAGTTACACCACTCACACCTGTTGGTAATGTGATTAATCATGAGATCTGTTACAAGCATCATATCACTTCTTTGTTAGGAGTCATCATAGACCTGAAGTGCTGAGATATCCTTTGTTGTAAGTGATTACAGACCTGGATTTTCTCTTTGATGCAAAAGATGTCAATGTGCACAAACTATTCTAATGAATAGTTAGAGCTAATCAAATGGTTATCCATGATCATTCTCTATTAATTTAAGTAACATGAACTCTGGTGATTCATATGTTTCAGGTAATAAGTTGAGTATGTGTTCTTTCTTGCATGTCATGATGATGGTTGAGCTCTCTCAGTCTCTGTATGATTTACATCATGTCATATCTAAATATACCCTAATCAATCCAAGAATTGAAAAAGTAAGTGAGTTGATTTTATGTCAAAAACACTCATTGTTTGTCCTTAGATCTTGTGTCTCCTTTGTTGTGATATCACTGACCTGGAACACACTTGATCAGGATTTATTCATTGTCTATGACTATTCATAATTTTTTTTATTTAAATGTACTGATCTTTATTGATATGATCTCACTGCAGACATTAATTCTTTTGTTTATATTAGATTTTGATTCTGCTTTCATTTTGATTTTATGCATGTTTCTGTGTGTGAAGGCAATGTAACAATGAGATGTGTGATCTTATTATGTTACCTTAGGAAACTTATAAGTTGTTTAAACTTAAAAGTTTAGGGGAGTAATAAATGGAAGAGTTTTTTCTCAGAAAAATTAAAATCAAAGTTAAAATGTTGAATTATCAAAGTTAAAATGTTGAATTGAAAGGATGATTCTATATGTTCAAAGTGTATGTGAGTGTTATAACGTAACTTTTGAAAATGATAATATGAACCTATATAAATTTGCAAGTGGATATGCTTCTTTCAAAAGTTGAAAAAAATAGATGATATTTGATTTTGTTTTGAGACTAAAATGAAAGGAAAGATAAATTTTATAAATAAGAAAAACAAAAAACAAGTGAAGACTTAAAATTGTTAAAAATCAAAATTGAGTGTGCAAAATGTAAAAAGTTCAAATTTGAGGGACTAAAAGGTAAATTTTGGGAAATGCAAAAATATGCTTAAAATGTTTAAAGATTAGTATAAAATATTACTAATATGTTTAAACAGTGTGCAGGTGAAGAATTTTGAAAAACACAAGTGTAAGACTCATGAAAGTCAACTCAAAGTCAACTCATGCGCCTATCTAGTGTTTATACGTCTAAATAGGAGCATGGTGAACTTTCAGGAATTATACAAGTGTTTGGGCGTTTTTCATATTCCCATGCGCCTAAACAGTTGCAATAAGTCCATGAGTTTAACCAAGTGTTGGGCGTTTTACACAAACCCATGCACCTAAACAGTGATAATGAGTCTGATTTTAACCAAGTGTTGGACGTTTTAAAGGTCTCATGCGTCTACACAGTGTTGAAATGTTTCAAGTGTTCAAGTTAGACGTTTCAGGAACTTCATGCGGCTGAACAGTGCAAAAGCGCCTAAACAGTGCTTATGCGTCTGTACAATTTTCATGCGTCTGAGTCAAAACGCACAAACAGTGGTCATGCGTCTCATTGTTTTGTGAATTTTAGGGTTTCATACGCACAAACAGTGCTCATGCGTCTAAAATTTCACTTAATATAAATTGAACACTTACACTTGTTTCTCATTCACATTCAAAATTCTCCAAAAACAAATCTCTGAACTATCGACTCTTAGTCGTCATCGAAGTCTCAGATTCTCAGTGTTTGCAACAAATCTTGTTGATTGTTAGATATTCTTTGAGTTTATAAACGTAAGTTTATGATTCAAATCAGTAGATTTTGGTTAAATCATGATGATTGGCATAGTCGTTTGACTGCTACTCGGGCGTTCGAACACTATAGCATTCAAAGTTTAATTAATCAAATCTTAATCATATCTAAAATTGACTCTGGATTGTTGATATGTATCAAATTTCGAGTAATTTGATATATAGTTCATCGACTGAAATTGTGAATGATATGGATTATAGATTGATCAGTCAGTTCTTTGAAGGAAGAAGATGATGATGAACAGACAAAATTCAATTTTTGAATATAAATTAAAAAAATGTAAAAAGTAGATAAATCAGAATTCAAATAATTGATTAATAAAATGATAGATTCAAAATAAATAAATTTTAAGATTTCACAAATTAAATTCATAAGTCAAAAGTCAAAATCATAAGTCAAAATTGAATTCAATATTACGAAATTGCAAATTCATATGTAAAAATGAAATTCATTAATCAAAATTTCAATGTTCTTATATTCTTTTTATTAATTTCACTGTTCTCATATTCTTTTTCTCTATGTTTTGCAGATGGCAGCTTTGAAGTTTGAGCCTAAACATAATGTTGCTGTATTCTTAGACGATGAAAACAGAGAAGCTGTTGGTTATGAAGAGATTATAAGATTTCTGCTAAGATCAAAATATGTTTATGCAATGTGTGCAAGACCAATGATTAATGCAAGATTGATCAAAAGATTCTGGAGAACAGCAGAAATAGAAAGAGATGAAGAAGGGCATAAAGTTTTAAGAGCTTTCATTACATCTGATAGAATGCTTGAAGTTTCTGAACAAGCAATCAGAACAGCTCTTAAACTTAGTGAAAATGATCTAGAAGACTTATCTGAGTATACTTTCAATGAATGTAGAGATGTATTTCTACAAATGGGTCATCCTGATCACTTTCCTAAGAAACAATTTTTCAGAGCAAGAGTATATAAACACTGGAAATTATTGTGTTATATATTTCAACATTGCATGTCCAAAAGAAGTGCTGGTTGGAATTCATTCCTAGTGGACATTGCATCTCCTATCATTGCTCTAGCCACAAACAGAAAGTTTAACATGGCAAAGTGGATAATGAATGGATTCATATTTAATCTTGAAAGAGGAAAGAGAAACAAATACTTAATGTATCCAAGATTTCTCCAACTGCTCATTAATGAAGAGAATCCAGATTTATATGTTGAAGGAGTTAAAGGAGATAAATTGCAATTAGAGCACATGTCTGAAGCTGTGTATAAGAGACTTGCTATGATTACTGGTGCTCAAAACATTCCATTATTTGAATATATAAGGAATGTAGCTATGGATGAAGTAGACATCCATCAACAACACTATCATTTATCTGAAGATGAACCAATAGATCCAAATGATCTTATTGAGGATGTTGTAGATGATATGATTGATGATGATGATGAAGAAAGTGATGATGAAGCTACTGAAAGCTCATCAGATGATGATGATGATGATGATGATGATAATGATGATGATGATGGTAATGATGGTGCAACTGAAGCACATCAAGAAGAAATTGATGAAATGAATGATGATGATAATGTCAATGAACCTCAAAACTTAGCTGAAGAAACTAATGATGCTAATATTCATGCTGATTATGTACATGAAAAAGATTCACAAAATCAAACTTTTGATTTTGATTTCATGAATGATATGTTATATGAACCAGTGTTTCAAGCTGAAGTAAATGAAGAAATTGAAGAAATTCCTGTTAGTACAACACACAATGTGTCAGTACAAACAGAGGAGATAGTTGATACAGATGAGATGGAGAACTTGAAAGAAGAAAATGTGATTAAAGAGAAAGAAATTGTAGAATTAAAAGTTGAGAATGAAAGATTAAAAGAGATAAATATATCTCTTGAAAAGGAAATTCAAAAGTTAAAAGATGAAAATTCTAAGTTGAGTGAAGAAAATTTACTGAAAGATGAAAAGCTTGTGAGCTATGCAAAAGATAAAGAAGATGTCATCAAAATTTAGAAGTTGTGATAAAGGATTATGACATTTTTGAAGAGAAATTCAAGAAATTATCTGATGAAAATGAAAAATTGAAAGATGAATTAATAAAGGAAAAAGAATCTCAAAAGCCTATTTCACCAGATCAAATGATAAGGTCTGAGATGATCGTTGAAGAGAATCCTGAGGTGATCAAAGGAAAAAAGGAAATTTGATGATGTAGCAGATACAAATTTAACAGACTCATCTTTAAAAGCACAAAGAATAGAAGAAACTGTTGAAGAGCAAAACATTCAAGAACAAATTGAAGCTTTAGAAGACATTAAAAATTTTTACAATGATGACTGGTATGACGAAGTCTTAGATGAAGAAGACATAGATGAAGCTCAATTTGTATCAAATTTCTCTTCACAAGAACAAACTCAAGATCAAGATGAAATTTCACAAGACTTTGAAGATAGATACAACTACCTTGTGAAGATGAAATACAATAGAGTATTTTTGGATGGGTTGACTGTTTCTCAAATAAATGATGAATATGATAAATGCATTACTGCAGAGTCAGTTGCTTCTGTTGATCCAAATGAGATTGTAATGGAACATGGTGAATGGAATAGAGCTAAAGAAAGTATTAATGTAGAAGAATTATCAAACTCTGAGCTGCACCATCCGGATCCTGATGATATGAGTATTCCAGCTTTAAGGTCTTGGTTGCAAGCTAGGAATTACCCATGGAGGAAATTGAAAAGATTACAATCTGTATCTTTGAGGAATTTTGTTAGAAGTTTTCAAGAAACAGAAAAACAATCAAAGAAGATGATCATTCTTGATACTGATAATCCTTAATACCTTGAGATTACCAAAAGAACAAGAATGTTGAAGCCTCAGAGATTAAACAAATGGCAAGAAAATCAGATGCTCATGATAGCAGAAAAGATCTGATTAAAATGTTTTCTGATCCTGAAAGGCAAGCATATAAAGCCACTTCTGAACAAAGACAAATTTTTGATAATGCCAGATCAACTGGAGACTTGGTGAGAAATGTATTGCAAAGAGGATAATCGGTTGCTGAATTGTTAAATGCTATGATTGCTCCTGATTTCACAAACCAAGTAAAGATAATAGCATGGAAGTATGATGAGATATTTGATGTATTTTTGATAAAAAAAGTAAATGCAGTTTGTGATGTATATCATTTTTATTTAAGCATCATTAAACTTCTAGTGCAAGACTTGAAAGAGTTAAACAGATTACCTCTGATCAATCCATCTGATTCTAAACGTGGTAAGATGATGATAGAATTATTAAGAAGATGAATGGATAGATCAAGTAAATTTTCTTCAAACAATATATGATCAAGAAGACAAGGAGTACTTTGCTACTTTAAAGAAAAACAAAAAGCTTAAAGGATTACTATCTGAAGAAGAACATTTAATGACAGAATTTTGTGACAAATATTTTGAAAAAGTCACAACTCCTGGTCTAAAAGTGATTGATGGTAATCAAAAGTCAAAGCCAATTCTCAGATGGTTCTATAACACTGAGAATTTTGAGCTTAAACTGGTCCGAAATTTCGAACAATGGGATAATGATATGATTACTTTATTTGGTGCTTTTGAACTGAAACTCTTGCATCCAAGTTATATATCATTTTTTTCTATACAAAAGTTTGAGAAGGTACCTCCAGAGATTACAGAGCAAGATAAGAAGTATTTTCTTTCTATCATCAATGTGATGAATGCTGCAATGGAAAGAATATCATTAAGAAAAGCTCTTGCATATGCTAACATTGTTAAGAAGGATATCAAAGACATTGAGTTCATGAGAATTTCAAGAAAAGGAGAATTAGAAATATACTCAAAGGAAAGTCAAAATCCTATTGAGTTATATGCTAATATTGATATCACATGTCTCTCAAAAGATACATTGGAAAGAATGAACAAAATGGAGATAAAGACGAATGAAGCAAAACCAGAACAAGGCATTCTTGCTAGCAAATTTAAATCTGCTATTGCTAATGATTTGAAAAAACAGGAGATGTACAAAAAGAAGCCAATGTTCAAGATTAAGGAAGAACCTGAAGATTTCTTTGAGTGCTGAAGATTGAAGATAGAAGATAGAAGATAAAAGTTGAAGGTGAAAACTGAAGATGGAAGCTGAAGAAAAGATAAAAAGAAAACAAGATTGAAGATTTTGAAGACCGAAGACCATGTAAATCTTAGGGGGAGTATTGTTAGTGCTCTAGAAAGATTAACATGTTGTCTTTATGTGTCTTTTTACTATTTGTAATAGTATAAGGACTAGTTTTGTAATTTGTTAGTTCCTTGTGTTTCATTATAAATAGCTTAGACTTGTTGCAAGTAGGTAGATGTGAGAGTAGTGAACGAACAACTGCTTACTTACTTTGTAATTGTCTTTGCTTGATATTAATGAAACTATGAATTTTGTTGATATCTTGCTTGATTTGATTACATTGTTTGTATTTCATTGAATTGTGTTCATACATCATTACAGATTGGTACATTTGATCCTATCAACAGATCTCTCCTTCAATAATTTCAACATTTTGATGGAGGTCTTGTTCAGTTTGGAGGTGAGGCCGGAGGATATATTTGTGGCAGAGGAAGTATATCCAATGGTAATTTAAAAGTTGACAAGGTACACTTTGTCAAGCAGCTTGAACATAACCTATTAAGTGTTTCTCAGTTTTGTGATCAAAAGCACCAAATGCTTTTCACAGAACATGAGTGATTATCCTCAAACCCGGGATGACACTTCCTCAGGAATTAGTGCTTCTTAGATCTCCTAGGAAAGGGGATATGTACAAGCTAGATATGAACAATGCTTCCCCACTAGGTGAAGTATCATGTTTTCTTTCCAAAGCTAATGGTGATGAGTCAACTCTGTGGCATAAATGAATGTGTCATGTCAATTTTAAAACCATGAATAAATTGGTTAAAAATAACTTGGTACATGGTTTGCCTAAAAATGAATTTTTTCGCAAAGATAACTGTGTTGCACGTCTGAAAGGAAAGCAACATAGAGCATCTCATAAATCCAAAGCAGTTAACTCTATCACCACTCCATTACACTTACTGTACATGGATCTATTTGGTCCCACAAGTATAATGAGTATTGAAAGGAAATCATATTGCCTTGTGATTATTGATGATTTACTAGATTTACATGGGTATTCTTTTTAAGAACTAAAGATGAAGCTACTGAAATTTTAAAATCTTTTATTCTTAAGATAGAAAATCAAATTGATCACAAGATTAAGATAATTAGAAGTGATCAAGGGACTGAGTTTAAGAATCAAGTTCTTGACTCATTTTGTAACTCAAAAGGAATTGCCAAACAATATAGTGCTCCTAGAACTCTTCAACAAAATGGTGTTACTGAGATGAGAAATAGGACACTTATTGAGGCTGCTCAAACTATGTTAGCTGATTCAAAGTTGCCTCTTACATTCTGGGCAGAAGCAGTCAGCACTACATGCTATGTGCATAATAGGGTTCTTGTAGTTAAGCCACATGGAAAAACCCCTTGTGAGCTATGGAACAAGAGGCCACCGTTCATTGGCTTTCTAAGGTCCTTTGGCAGCATGTGTACCATACTTAACACAAAAGACAATTTAGCAAAATTTGCTGAAAAGTCGGATGATGCTATCTTTGTTGGATATTCCTCCAACTCTATTGCTTATAGAGTTTATAACATCAACAATCAACAATTTGAGGAATCATCCAACATTATTGATAATAATCACACTCCTTGTGTTAGGGGGAATGACCCTAATCATATTTTTGATTTAGAATTGTTTCCAAACTATTCTAAATCCTCTTGTGAGAATGTTTCAGCTGGAACAGGTACTCAGAGTGATTCTGATGATGATCAATGGTTTGAGTTACTAGACCTCTTCCAAGTTCTCCAAGAGTTGTTGCAAACCAAGCTCCCACTATTGGCAGATCTGATAGTATAACTATCTCAAGAGATAGTGGAGCTTCAACCAGTTATCAACCTAGTGAGCCTAAAAACTTATCCGGTGACACTGCACAACACCAAGCTGATGGAAGTAGCATCTTGAAGGAACATTGAACTGTTAATGCTGCTTCACAGCCAACTGATGCTGATGTTGTTTCTCATTCATTCAATCAGTCCTCATTGAATGAGTATGAAACAACAACTGGTGCAAGTGTTCAACTTCCAGAGCAAAATATGTCCAATATGGATCTATCTTTGCAACTGGATGTGATTTCTAGACTCAGGATTCACAACACTCATCCAGCTGAGAACATCATTGGAGATGTCTCTGAAGGTGTGAGAACAAGGGGACAAACTCACAACGGAATGTATGCCTGTACTCATGCTTTTTATCTCAGATGGAACCCAAGAAGGTAGAAGATGCCTTGAAAGATAGTAGCTGGGTTGATTCAATGCAAGAGGAATTGCTTCAATTCAAAAGACAAAAGGTTTGGAACCTATGTCCGCTACCATCCGGTCAAGTACGAATAGGCACCAAATGGGTTTTCAGGAACAAGAGAGATGATAGAAGTTTGATTATCAAGAACAAGGCAAGACTGGTAGTTCAAGGATACACTCAAGAGGAAGGAATTGATTACACTAATGTCTTTTCACCAGTTGCAAGACTTGAGGCAGTGAGCATCTTTCTTGCTTATGCTGCATCCAAGAATTTTACTGTCTACCAACTTGATGTCAAGTGTACCTTTCTATATGGGAATATAGATAGGGAAGTCTATGTATACCAGCCTCCAGAGTTTGAAGACCCACAACACCCCAACTATGTGTGTGTCACACCCCAACCGACGACGAAATCATCGAGGCGGACGAATGTGAAACGATTGTTCATAGCACATGGAATTAAATAAGTTGTAATAATATTAAATATCATTTTTATTGAACATTACAAGACAATTAAATCTTTACAATACAAACAAGATATAAACAACAACATATGATTTTCAATTAAACTAAGTCCAAGTCCTATATGAGCACGAAGAGATCCTCAAGATCAAACCTGAAACAAGTTAAAAATAAAGGGGTCAACTTTGAAAGTTGGTGAGTTTCCATGGGTTAAACGTACATGTATATAAAAAGATTTACAAGTAGCAATTCAAGTCAATGGTTATGAATTATGCAAGTTTATAGAACACATATAGCTACAATCAAACCTCGACTGATTACAAGTTTACAAGTTTATACGATTAGCTAAGTGTACTTAGTTCCCATGATGAACAAGTCATACGTCATCAGGAGCCGGAAATACATCGGCTTTAGCACCAGATAGGCTTGTCAGGCCCATAGATCTATGACGTCGCCAGGCTAGCAATAGTTAATGATTGTCAACATATAATATATCTCATATAAAACTTACAATAACACAAATAACCATGACAAAATATAAGTATGAATTGCAAGTGCGTTACAAGTATAAAAACGTTTACAAGTGTAAGTTGATAAGTTTAACATATTCTACCCCAAAATGGTGTGAAATAATATAAAAAGAGGCAAGGAAACTCACATGGAAAACTTACAATAATAGTGATGGTTGTAGAGTACATAAGAAAGCTTGGATGTTCAAGAGTCAAAAGTGATGTCCCAAATGATACAAATAAACAATAACTCGAGGTCGGAATTCATTACAAGAAGTTAGGACGCTTAGAAATGCCAATAAGCGAAAGGTAGATTGAAAAACGATTATTGTACCAATTTTAGATTTTGGACAGAATGTTTGGTATCTGTTTAAACAAGATTTTAAAATAGTAAACTATTTCATAAAATTATAAAAATTTACATTTGACTAGTTTAAAGTCTCCCGGACAACTTTTGTTCAGAAACATTTTTATGAAAAGATCTATAAATAGGTCAAACAAGCAGCACAAGACAGAAGGTGCTGAAATGCGCATTTATCTTGTGAAGGCTATTGTTGAGTTGTCCGATTGAGTTTGAAAACGTATAAACTGTCGTTGAAAGGGTAATTCAATGAACTTAATATTAGAGTCTGATTTTACTCAAATTTAGTTTGTTAAGATCAATTTATGGTCGGTTGAAGTAACATTATATTCTGCCAGAATTGTAGTAAGGCACTTATGTGCATTTTTAAAATCGTTAAAGCATGAAACGGGTTAGATCAAATTATTATGTCAATATATGGTATATTAGTCTTCATTTGAGTTATAAAAATATTCTAAGTCTTTGGCATAGCCATCATTTAGAAAAATAATCTTGTGGAATATCCGAATGCGGCGGCATAGCTATCCATATGCAAACGGGATTCTTTGTTTATGTTAGTGTGTTGTTAGCTTGATTTAGGAGTGTTAGTGATTGTTATAAGATTAGTGATTATTAAAATGTTAATGATCAAATGATAATGATTAAAATAAAAAGAGATTTGGTAGAAGAAATAATAATAGTAAGAACATAAAGTCATGAGAACAATTGGATGTTAGGATGATTAAAATATATAATATAAAAGCAATAAAAGATTACCTTAGTATTAAGAATTCTTGAAATTTCTTGTAAAATAAAATTCTTTAAATTGATCATAACCAATGGATGAAAGAAAGATATGAGAGTAAGATTTTTAGAGAATGAACAAATGAAAAGTGAGGCCTAAGGCTTGCTTTTATAGTTGAGGTTAGGAGTAGGTTATAAATGGTGTTAATGGTGAGTTATAAGTCTTTTAAAAGGGGTTATAATTGGAATTTGAAATAAATATAAAATTAAATAATTTAAATAAATAAAAGAATAATTACAATTTAAACTTTAAATTTATTAAAACTTTAATTTTAATTTAACAACTTCTTTTTTATTAAATCTTTGTAGACTTTATAAATATAATAAGAACTTGTAATTTGATTATTTATTTTAATTATTTAAAAGTGATATAAATATTAATAACATTTTATAGAGCTTACATATTTGTAAAAATAATGATCTTGTATTTTAATCTTTTATTTTTGTTTTATAATTAAAACTCATAAATGACAAATAAACTTCATGAATTTATAAAAATTTATTCTATAAATCATGAATTTACCATAAATTGATTTAATAAATGGAAGTTGAATAAATAGTATTATTATTTTTTTTGAAGGATTAAAATAAATTAAATTTCTAACTAATGTATTTGATTTTCCAAAAATTGACCCAAACGAATTCGGGTTTGGGTTTCTATTTTCCAAAATGGGCAGATGTAATAGTGTGCAAACTGGATAAAGCTCTCTATGGGCTGCACCAGGCACCTAGGCTGTGGTATGAGACATTGTTTCAATTTCACCTGTAGAAGGGTTATACTAGAGATACCATTGATAAGACTTCATCCATAAGAAAGTCTGGGAAAGACATCTTGATCGTACAAGTCTATGTTGATGACATCATATTTGGTTCCTCAAATAACCAAATGTGCAAAGACTTTGAGAGTATTATGAAGAAGAAATTTGAGATGACTTCCATGGGAAAAATGGACTTTTTCCTTGAAATTCAGGTGAAGGAAGGTTTCTTTATCAATCAATCTATATATGTACATGAAATTTTAGAAAGATTTGATATAAAAGATTGTAAGCCAGCCAAGACACCTATACCCAGAAACTACAATCTTTCTCCTGACTCTAAGGGGAAGGATACTGATCAACATCAGTATAGGGCAATCATTGGTTTTCTGATGTATCTCACAGCAAGTAGACCTGATATCATGTTTGCAACATGCATCGATGCAAGATATCAGGCTGCTCCAAAGGTGTCTCACCTAGTTGCTGCCAAGAGAATCTTAGATACCTCAAAAGAGCACCTAAAATGGGTCTTTGGTATCCAAGGAACAACAATTTCAATCTCTATAGTTATTCAGATAGTGACTATGGTGGCTGCAATATCAACAAGAAATCCACATCAGGAGGATGTCAATTTCTTGGGGGAAGGATCATCTCATGGCAATGCAAGAAGCAATCTTGCGTTTCAACATCTACTGGTGAAGCTGAATACATTGCTGCTGCTAGTTGTTGTGCTCAGCTGCTGTGGATTCAGAACCAGATGATAGACTATGGATTTAACTTCATGAGCACTCCTATGCATATTGACAACAACAGTGCTATCTCAATTACAGAAAATCCTGTAAAGCACTCCAAGACAAAGCACATTGATATCAGGTATCATTTCATTAGAGCTATTCATGAGAAAAATCTGATTAAACTAATCAAAGTTGATTCAAATGAACAATATGCTGATTTGTTCACCAAAGCATTTGATGAACAAAGATTTAAGTATCTTATTACAACTATTAGGATGATAAACATTGATTAGTCCATCTTATTTGAAAAACCTTTTAAAATGTGTCTTGTCTTTGTCAAAAACAATCTAAGCCCTGTTACAAAAAGTTTTTCTAAGTATAAATTCTTTCGAAGAGGAATTAACCCTCGGAAGATGTCTTGTATATCTTCCGAAGCAAAATTCCTCCAAGGGAAATCTTCTTTTCGGAAGAGTTTTAGTCCCGGAAGAAGCATTTGATGAAGTATCAAATCTACTTCCGAAGCTTATAAACTTCTACACTCGGAAAGCCCTTTTTACTCTCGGAAGTAAAACACTTACCTTCGGAAGTAAGATTGGCTTCAGAAGAAGATTACCTTCGGAAATGTTTTATACTTGGAAGAAAGATTTTATTGTGTAACAGAAAACTTTTGGGCCCCACTCTATAAAAGCAAAGATTTTATTAATAATGTCAGAATATTTAAATGGATTTAACCTTACCGCTCCTGTCACATCTTACCCCAAACCATCTTTTCACCTTATCCAACCACCAAAACAGCCTTTTCACCGATTTAAATAACCCTGACTCACTTCTTTAATCTTTTTACCAAATTTACTACCCAAAGCTTTCTTCGTCTCCAATTTACCCAAATTCAAACTCATTTCTCTGCAACTCTCCTAAACATGGCACTAAACCCTCAGCACAACCAAGTCGCACTCCTTGACTCTTCCAAGGATGTTGACTTCTCTAAAATCATCTCCTTCCTAACCCAATCTATCTACTTCACATACCTAACCGTAAACCCAACTGTCTATTCGAACCACACGGCCGAATTTTAGGGAAATGCTCAGATTGAAACCCTAAACGGAGCTAGGTTCTGAGGTCGAGCATCTGTGGTCAAGAATTGATCATATATGAACAAGTCATCAGGGAGCATCTAGAGCTCCTTGATGAAGGCTTTCTTACGAAGTTCCCCAAAGCAAACCTTGATGACACATATACCCAAATGGGATATGGCGGTGATGTGAGCAGGTCCAAGGTGTACAAGTTCAACTTCTCTTATCATTGGAAGTTCCTGTTGCACATTGTCCTTCACTGCTTGTCAAACAAGCTTGGGGGATGGGATCAAATCCCATATGAACTAGGATGCCTAGTTCATGGGTTGGTAAAAGGCCTCCATTTCAACTATTCAAGATTTGTGCTAACCAATTTGATGGGGAACCTTCAAAGGGAAACATTTTATATGTATCCACGGTTCATTTAGCACATCATTAACTGTGAGTTGGACCAGAGCAAGCTTGTCTGTGCAGCTGCTCTGCATGTTCCTTACATGAGGTTGGCCATCTTCAAAGTGCTAAAGAGGATGTCCACCAACTTCACTAGAAGACACACTGAGCTGCTTCCAAGTATGATTGAGCACATAGCTCCTAGTGACATCTCTGTTAACCCCACAAGTGATGAACCCACACCATCAATAACCCTCACAATGCCAAATCTACCTTCCCACCCCATCAAAATCACTTATCAGAGATGTCCCAAACGAACCCTTGTTCAATCTTGTAACATCCGCCATTTTTCCAAGTTAAAACCCAAACCCGAACTCATTTTGAGCTTCCATTATTAATTTACTTAATAAATGGATCAAATATATTAAATATGTAATCAACTTATTGATTGATAAATAATTATTTTTCATAAAATTATAAAGTTTATTAATCATGTTACAAAAAATAACTAAATGGAAAAGACTTATTAAAACTTATAAAGTTATAAAATGAATTTTAATAAACTTATATAAAGTTTTATTAGTAATTATGAATTTTAAATACTGAAAATAAATAATCAAATTATAAAGTTTATAAGTTTTGTAAAAGTTATAAAGATTAATGTAACACCCGGAAATTTATTATTTTGAAGCCGACGAAGAAAGAAAAGAAATAAAGTCCAAAGTCGAGGGACCAAACTCGCCAACGAAGAAAAGTTGGGAAATGTGGTGGTATGTGTAGGGAGAGGGCAGCCCACTCTCCCCACACACACACAAAATTCAGTTCACAAGGAAGAGAAGAGGAGAAAAGGGAGAAAAGTGGTGTTTCGGGTGATTCGGGTGTCCAAATCCGTCGAGTAGCAAGCCAAATCGAAGCTCTTGTCTTTGTGCTCGATTGTGTGAGTTCTAGGACCCCACTTTTACTTGTTTTCAACCGATTTTGGGGCTGGAAGATGTCAAAAACCCGTTTTTATGTATGTGTGTGTTTGACCCATTTGGGTGTGATGTGTATGACGTGTTTAGAGTATGATTTTGGGCTTGTGTGTGCTTGTATGGTGTTATGGTATGCATTCCTAAGGTCCAGGAGGGTTAATTTAGGCTTAGAATGGGTTTGGATGAGCTTGGAGGCCGAAAATGGCAGATTGGGTTCGGGATGAACTCCATTCTGCATCAGTTAGGGCTAGGCGACCGAATGAAGGCCATACGGCCGAATGAGGGCGATTGAAGGTCATTCGCACGATTGGGACTCATTCGCACGACTGGGAGTCCAGTCGCATGAGGGTTGTACGACTGAGGGTTCAGTCGCATAGATGCTTAGTCGCATGAGTTCATTCGCATGAGGTTAGTCGCATAGGTGCCCAGTCGCAGTATTCCCATTCGCACGAGGTCCATACGCACGATTGGATGTTCATTCGCATAGATGACCATCCGCATGGGTCCAGTCGCATGATGTCCAGTCGCATGGAGGCCATGCGACTGAAGGGTGTCCATACGCCCGAATAGGGCTGTTGCACTCGAAGGAATGTGTAGTTTGACTTCTGGCCTTCGGGGGAAAGGTGCAGATGTAAGTTTTGACGTAAAGTAACCCGTAAGAGCATGTAAGAGGATGATTATGGCCTTAGAGAGCATGTAGGGCATGATGATGATGATGATGATGATGATGATGATGTTGCATGTTTATGCATATTATGAATGTATGATGTTGCCCTGTATGATGTTGATAATGTGTATGAATGTTCCTTAGTATGATGTATGCTTATCTTTCTTGTGGCTTTACATGTCATGCTAATGAATGAATGAAGTATTATATAATGTAAAGCGAAAGATAATGAAAGAGGAACATGAAGTAAGAATGCATGCATTAATGAATGATGAATGAACGAAAGAAAGGCTTGCAAGCATATTTATTGGGGTGAGCGACTTTGTGTTGCAAAAGACTCGGATGAAGTGCAATCATTTAGATTGCCTATGAGGTGAGCAACCTTGTCGTTGCAACAGACTCGAGTAAGTGCTATCGTGATGTTGCCTTGGGGTGAGCAACCTTGTTGTTGCAAAAGACTCGGATAGCTTGCTATCGTGATGGGCAATTGGGGTGAGCAACCTTAGGGGTGCAAAAGACTCGGATAGCGTGCAATCATTGAGATTGCCATTGAGGTGAGCGACCATGTTGTCGCAAAAGACTCGGAAGACAGAATGAACGAAAAGAATGGAAGATAATGAATGAGATGAAAGATAATAATGAAATTATCTGTGTATACGTATGTTGCATGATCGCATGATAAAAGGAACGGTTTTCAATGAAAGTAAAGTATATTTATTTTATAAAACTAGAACTCACTCAGCAACGCTGACTTTTATTGCATCTTCCAGTTGGCAGGTAAATGATTGCTGAGGATGGCACGGCAAGGCTACTCGGCTCTTTTGGGATGGCATCCATTTATGAAGCTTTTGTGTTATAATGCAAACATAAATTTTGTAATCGGATAATGATGTATTATTTGGCAAAAGTATTTATAATGAAATGTGATGTTATTTTTGAATGTTTCCGCTGCAATGTTTTCCTAATGTGACTGAAATTATATGTTTTATGAGCGATGAATGACCAACTGTAGGCGTCCCGGGAACGGGGCCTTACAAGTTGGTATCAAAGCCAAAGTTTAAGTGAAATGGGTAAATTTTCAAAATAAACCTTAACTTAAACTGAGAATGGGACGGAAAGGGAATGGGATGCCAAACTGAGTAGCTGCGTGCCATCGGGTATTTTCTTAAAGTTAACCGGTTTATGTGCGCATGGTATATGTTATGTGTTGTATGTAGATTTGAATACTGATGTAGTCAGGACAGGTAATGCTTGGGGTATGAAGAGTAAAGTAAGTGGCTAATCACAACTGGCCACTGTAATTAGGGACTTACTATACTTGACATAAACTGAGTTGTTTCCTTGAATGACCGTGTTGGTGTTTGAATCTTTCAGCGTGTTAGAGAATGGCTGGTGGTAGATCTTCTAGAGCTTCTAGGGGTGGAGGCCGTGATGGCCCTGTTGCTGAACCACGCCCTAAAAGAGGAAGGCCTAGAGCTAAGAAAGAGGTTCCTGTAGAACCTGAGACTCCTCATCCAGAAGCTGGGGATGAGAGTGCGAACTTGAGGGCCTCGTTAAAGGAGGCTGTTGTTGAGGAAGTACATCAGGTCATGCAGACAATCTTACCGTCTGTAGTGACCGAAGTCATCAAAGCTGTGAAGGAGGGGAACGCAAGGAGAGAAACCGGGCCTCGGGGGAGCAACCGGAGCCTGAAACGATTTTCTCCGATAATGAGGAGGAAGAGGAAGAGGAGCCTGTGCGGGAGGTGGCACGAGGCTGTAATTACAGGGTGTTTATGAGATGCAAGCCCCCTACTTTCAATGGAAATGGCAATGCTGCTGCTGCTCACCGATGGGTGAGAGAAATGGAGGCTGTTCTCGACATCAGCGAGTGCCGAGAAGATCAGAAAGTCAAGTTTGCCACCCACTCCTTCGTGGACTCGGCACTATGCTGGTGGGACAACATTGTCCAAGCAGAGGGTAATCGGGCGATCGGGAGAATGAGGTGGCCCGAACTGAAGAAGATGGTGATCGAGGAGTTTTGTCCTCACCGGGAAATGGATAAGGTTGAAAGGGAGTTTCTGCAACTGGAGGCGGGAACCATGACACACCAACAGTACACCACGAAGTTTAACGAGATGGCACGTCTGGTGCCGGATCAAGTGACGCCTCTGTCCCGAAAGATCAAGAGGTATATACAGGGTTTGCCGGCGGATATTCGCAGGCACATTATCACCGCCCGGCCGAGCACGTTTAGGTCGGCGGTGGATTTGGCGGGAAGATTGTATGATGAGAGGACGGTGGTGGTGACTGATGGTGGCAGAAAGAGCGGTGGTGAACGAGGCTGGCAAGGGAAGAGATTTGGTCGGGGCAATGCCTCGATGGGTAATAAGAAGGCACGGGTGGATGATCGCCGTGTGGTTATGTCAGGTGCGGGATCGAGAAGGTGTGGAAAATGTGGACGGGAGCATAGCGGGGAGTGCAGGTTTGGGTCGAACTTGTGCTTCCGGTGTGGAAAGGCGGGGCACATGGAAAAGGACTGTCGTGCGGTCCGATGCTTTAACTGTGGTGAAGAGGGTCACGTGCTCAAAGATTGTAAGAAGCCGAGGGCTGAGAGTTCAGGGGCGAAGAGGACGGGAGGTGATGGACCGAGGGCGAGCGCCAGGGCATTCACCATGACACAGGAGGAAGCTAGAACGGACCCTGATGTCGTGTCCGGTACGTTTCTGGTGAACCAAACTTTAGCTTCTGTGTTATTTGATTCTGGTGCAAGTAAGAGTTTTATTTCTGCTGCTTTCTGTGCTAAGCTGCCTGTTAGTAGTAGATGTGTTGATGCGCCCTTCGATGTAGAAACTGCCATAGGTAAGTCTACCAGGATTTCTGAGATGATAGAGAATTGTGATGTGGAGCTCGAGGGTCATAAGTTTCCTGTTAGACCGTTTGTGATGACCTTAGGTGGTTTTGATTTGGTTCTTGGGATGGATTGGTTAGCGGACTTCGAGGCGAACATTGTGTGTCGCAAGAAGATGATTCGGTTGTTGGCGCCTGACGGTAGTTCAGTGACAGTGTATGGTGATCGGGTTACTACGATTCCGAAAGTGATCTCGATGGCGGTGGCGGGAAAGTGTATGAGGCGTGGATGTAGTGCCTACTTGGCCTATGTAAAGGATGTGGATACGCCAACACCACAACTAGCCGATGTACCGGTTGTGTGTGACTTTCCAGATGTGTTTCCAGAAGATTTACCAGGAGTGCCACCTGACAGAGAGATCGAGTTTCAGATTGATCTGATACCGGGTGCCCAACCTGTCGCCAAGGCACCGTATCGGTTGGCTCCGACCGAGATGAAAGAATTGATGGAGCAGTTGCAAGAGCTGCTTGATAAGGGGTTCATTAGACCGAGTATCTCTCCTTGGGGTGCTCCGGTCCTGTTTGTAAAGAAGAAGGACGGTAGTATGAGGATGTGCATCGACTACCGCGAGCTAAACAAGTTGACAGTGAAGAACCGATACCCCTTACCGAGGATAGATGATTTGTTCGATCAGCTTCAGGGTGCCAGTTGGTTTTCAAGGATAGATCTTCGATCTGGTTACCATCAGTTGAAGGTGAAGGAGCAAGACATTCCTAAAACAGCTTTCCGTACGCGCTATGGTCACTACGAGTTTCTTGTCATGTCTTTTGGCTTGACCAACGCGCCAGCTGCTTTTATGGATTTGATGAACCGTGTGTGTCGGCCTATGTTGAATAAATCAGTGATTGTGTTTATTGATGATATCCTGATTTACTCGAGGAGCGAAGCAGAGCATGCCGGTCACATTCGGGAGGTTCTAGAGACATTGAGAAGGGAAAAGTTGTATGCAAAATTCTCCAAGTGCGCGTTCTGGTTGCGCGAAGTTCAGTTCTTGGGTCACGTGGTGAATCCCGACGGGATAATGGTGGACCCGGCGAAAGTGGAGGCGGTTATGCAATGGAAGTCACCAAAGACGCCATCCGAGATTCGTAGTTTCTTGGGTTTGGCGGGCTACTACAGAAGATTTATCCAAGACTTCTCCAAGATTGCTTCTCCACTAACTAAGTTGACCCGAAAAGAGGTGAAGTTCGTATGGGGTCAAGCTCAAGAGAAGGCGTTTGAAGAATTGAAGGCGAGGTTGACTCAAGCTCCTGTTCTGTCATTACCCGATGGAAGTGAAGATATGGTGGTTTATTCCGATGCTTCTTACTCGGGGTTGGGGTGTGTGTTAATGCAGAGAGGAAAGGTTATAGCCTACGCATCCCGACAGTTGAAGGTTCATGAGGTCAATTACCCTACTCATGACTTGGAGCTGGCAGCCGTGGTCTTTGCATTAAAGATTTGGAGGCACTACCTCTACGGGACGAAGTGCACCATATTCACTGATCACAAGAGTCTGAAGTACATCTTTGAGCAGAAGGATTTGAACATGAGGCAGAGGCAGTGGTTGGAACTTATAAAGGATTATGATTGTGAGATCCACTACCATCCGGGCAAGGCCAACGTGGTGGCTGATGCCCTTAGCTGGAAAGAGAGGCCCGAGCCGATTCGGGTGAAAGCTTATCAGTTGATCATGACCTCCGATGTGATGAAGCAGGTTAAAGAGTTTCAAGATGAGGCATTGAAAGAAGATCATCTTAACTTCGAAAGAATGAGAGGTCTGGTTGGAGAATTGGGTGAAAACACGCTCGGTGTTAGAACCCGATTTGATCGTGTGTGGATTCCTCGTTTTGGGGATCTACGGGGGAAGATAATGGATGAAGCTCACAAGACTCGGTACTCCATTCATCCTGGTGCCACGAAGATGTACCATGATATGAAGAAAGACTATTGGTGGCCGGGTATGAAGCGTGATGTGGTGGAGTATGTGAGTAAGTGCCTTACTTGCTTACAGGTGAAGGCCGAGCACCAAAAGCCGTATGGGAAGATACAACCTTTGGATATACCGGAATGGAAGTGGGAGCACATCACCATGGATTTCATTACAAAGCTGCCGCGTACTCCGAAAGGGTACGATGCCATATGGGTGATAGTTGATCGTTTGACGAAGAGTGCTCACTTCCTACCGATCCGCGAGACATATTCATCTGAGAGGTTGGCTGATCTGTTCATCAAGGAGATTGTGACTCGTCATGGTGTGCCGGTGTCTATTGTGTCGGATCGCGACACCCGGTTTACATCTAAATTCTGGAAAAAGTTCCACGACGCTATGGGGACGAGGTTACATATCAGCACGGCTTATCACCCCCAGACTGATGGTCAGTCAGAAAGGACCATTCAGACACTGGAAGACATGCTCCGGGCATGTGTGATTGATTTTGGTGGGAGTTGGGATGACCACCTACCGTTAGCCGAATTCTCATATAACAACATTATCATGCCAGCATTGGTATGCCCCCATATGAGATGCTATACGGTAGGAGATGCAGAACGCCCGTTTGTTGGGGTGATATTGGTCAAAAGGAATTGGGGAGCGTCGAAGTAATTGAGGCTACGACCGAGAAGCTTGAGAAGATCAAAGCCTTCATGAAGGCGGCCAAAGATAGACAGAAGTCGTATGCTGATAAACGACGCAGGCCGATTGAGTTCCGGGTGGGTGACCGGGTTATGTTGAAGGTCTCACCTTGGAAGGGTATCATTCGCTTCCGAAAGCGGGGCAAGTTGAGCCCAAGGTATATAGGCCCTTTCCGAATCATTGCTCGAGTAGGAGAGGTGGCCTATAGACTGGAGTTACCAGACGAGTTAAGTGGAATTCACCCGACGTTCCATGTATCTCATCTAAGGAAGTGCTTAGCAGATGAAGATATGATTGTCCCATTGGAAGATATCGAAGTAGATGAACGGCTCAATTATGTGGAGCAACCAGTGGCAATCATTGACCGAAAGGAGAAAAGGCTAAGGAATAAAGTGGTTCCTCTTGTGCGCGTACAGTGGAAGCACAGGAAGGGATCCGAGTCGACGTGGGAGACTGAGGAAGAAATGAGACAGCATTATCCACGTTTGTTCGAGGAATAACAGGTTTCGATGACGAAACCTATTTAAGGGGGGTGGACTTGTAACACCCGGAAATTTATTATTTTGAAGCCGACGAAGAAAGAAAAGAAATAAAGTCCAAAGTCGAGGGACCAAACTCGCCAACGAAGAAAAGTTGGGAAATGTGGTGGTATGTGTAGGGAGAGGGCAGCCCACTCTCCCCACACACACAAAATTCAGTTCACAAGGAAGAGAAGAGGAGAAAAGGGAGAAAAGTGGTGTTTCGGGTGATTCGGGTGTCCAAATCCGTCGAGTAGCAAGCCAAATCGAAGCTCTTGTCTTTGTGCTCGATTGTGTGAGTTCTAGGACCCCACTTTTACTTATTTTCAACCGATTTTGGGGCTGGAAGATGTCAAAAACCCGTTTTTATGTATGTGTGTGTTTGACCCATTTGGGTGTGATGTGTATGACGTGTTTAGAGTATGATTTCGGGCTTGTGTGTGCTTGTATGGTGTTATGGTATGCATTCCTAAGGTCCAGGAGGGTTAATTTAGGCTTAGAATGGGTTTGGATGAGCTTGGAGGCCGAAAATGGCAGATTGGGTTCGGGATGAACTCCATTCTGCATCAGTTAGGGCTAGGCGACCGAATGAAGGCCATACGGCCGAATGAGGGCGATTGAAGGTCATTCGCACGATTGGGACTCATTCGCACGACTGGGAGTCCAGTCGCATGAGGGTTGTACGACTGAGGGTTCAGTCGCATAGATGCTTAGTCGCATGAGTTCATTCGCATGAGGTTAGTCGCATAGGTGCCCAGTCGCAGTATTCCCATTCGCACGAGGTCCATACGCACGATTGGATGTTCATTCGCATAGATGACCATCCGCATGGGTCCAGTCGCATGATGTCCAGTCGCATGGAGGCCATGCGACTGAAGGGTGTCCATACGCCCGAATAGGGCTGTTGCACTCGAAGGAATGTGTAGTTTGACTTCTGGCCTTTGGGGGAAAGGTGCAGATATAAGTTTTGACATAAAGTAACCCGTAAGAGCATGTAAGAGGATGATTATGGCCTTAGAGAGCATGTAGGGCATGATGATGATGATGATGATGATGATGATGATGTTGCATGTTTATGCATATTATGAATGTATGATGTTGCCCTGTATGATGTTGATAATATGTATGAATGTTCCTTAGTATGATGTATGCTTATCTTTCTTGTGGCTTTACATGTCATGCTAATGAATGAATGAAGTATTATATAATGTAAAGCGAAAGATAATGAAAGAGGAACATGAAGTAAGAATGCATGCATTAATGAATGATGAATGAACGAAAGAAAGGCTTGCAAGCATATTTATTGGGGTGAGCGACTTTGTGTTGCAAAAGACTCGGATGAAGTGCAATCATTTAGATTGCCTATGAGGTGAGCAACCTTGTCGTTGCAACAGACTCGAGTAAGTGCTATCGTGATGTTGCCTTGGGTGAGCAACCTTGTTGTTGCAAAAGACTCGGATAGCTTGCTATCGTGATGGGCAATTGGGGTGAGCAACCTTAGGGGTGCAAAAGACTCGGATAGCGTGCAATCATTGAGATTGCCATTGAGGTGAGCGACCATGTTGTCGCAAAAGACTCGGAAGACAGAATGAACGAAAAGAATGGAAGATAATGAATGAGATGAAAGATAATAATGAAATTATCTGTGTATACGTATGTTGCATGATCGCATGATAAAAGGAACGGTTTTCAATGAAAGTAAAGTATATTTATTTTATAAAACTAGAACTCACTCAGCAACGCTGACTTTTATTGCATCTTCCAGTTGGCAGGTAAATGATTGCTGAGGATGGCACGGCAAGGCTACTCGGCTCTTTTGGGATGGCATCCATTTATGAAGCTTTTGTGTTATAATGCAAACATAAATTTTGTAATCGGATAATGATGTATTATTTGGCAAAAGTATTTATAATGAAATGTGATGTTATTTTTGAATGTTTCCGCTGCAATGTTTTCCTAATGTGACTGAAATTATATGTTTTATGAGCGATGAATGACCAACTGTAGGCGTCCCAGGAACGGGGCCTTACAATTAACAAATAAATAATTTGATTGATTATTCAAATTAGTTTTATAAAGTCTATAAATATTTTATAAAAAAAAGTTGTTAAAATTAGAGTCTTCAAGAATTTAAATTTTAAATTATAATTATTCTTTTATTTATTTAAATTATTTAACTTTATATTTATTTCAAATTCCAATCATAACCCCCTTTTAAAAGACTTATAAATCACCATTAACACCATTCATAACCTCCTCCTAACCTCAAGTATAAAAGCAAGGCTTAGGCCTCACTTTTTATTTGCTCATTCTCTAAAAATCTCACTCTCATATCTTTCTTTCATTTATTGGTTATGAACAATTTGAAGAATTTTATTTTACAAGAGATTTCAAGAACTCTTAATACTAAGGTAATCTTTTATTGCTTTTATATTATACATTTTAATCATCCTACCATCCAATTATTTTCATGACTTTATGTTCTTACTATTATTCTTTCTTCTACTAAATCTCTATTTATTTTAATCATTAACATTTTAATAATCACTAACCTTATAACGATCACTAACATCCCTAAATTAAGCTAACAACATACTAACATAAACAAAGAATCCCGTTTGCATATGGACGGCTATGCCGCCGCATTCGGTTATTCAACAAGATTATTGTTCTAAATGATGGCTAAGCCAAAGTATTAGAATATTTTTATAACTCAAATAAAGACTAATATACCATATATTGACATAAGAAAATGTCTAACCCGTTTCATTCTTTAACGATTTTAAAAGTGCACATAAGTGCCTTACTACAATTCTAGCAGAATATAATGTTACTTCAACCGACCATAACTTGATCATAACAAACTAAATTTGATTAAAATCAGACTCCAATATTAAGTTCATTGAATTAACTTTTCAACGACAGTTTATACGTCTTCAAACTCAATCGGACGACTCAACAATAGCCTTTACAAGATAAGTGCGCATTTCAGCACCTTCTGTCTTGTGCTGCTTGTTTGACCTATTTAAAGATCTTTTCATAAAATTGTTTCTGAATGAAAGTTGTGCAGGAGACTTTGAACTAGTCAAGTATAAATTTTTATAATTTTATGAAACCGTTTGCTATTTTAAAAACCTGTTCAAACACGTATCAAACATTCTGTCCAAAATCTAAAATTGGTACAATAATCGTTTATCAATCTACCTTTCGCTTATTGGTATTCCTAAGCGTCCTAACTTCTCGTAATGAATCCCAAACTCAAGTTATTGTTTCTTTTTATCATTTAGTACATCACCTTTTACTCTTAAACATCCAAGCTTTCTTATGTACTCTACAACCATCACTATTATTGTGAGTTTTTCATGTGAGTATTTCCATACCCCTTTTTGCTTATTTTCACACTTTGGGGTGAAACATGTTAACTTATTATCATTGCACTTGTAAACTTATTTGAGACTTGTAATCTTTATGGCAATTCATCATGCAAAGTTGTGGTTAGTTGAACTTTTGTGGTTACCATGTTATGGCGTTATATGTACAATCATTAACTATTGCTAGCCAGCGAAGTCATAGATCTATGGGCCAGACAAGCCTGCTTTGGTTGATCCAAGTACACTTAGCTGATCGTATAATCTTGTAAACGTTTGAAACTTGTAAAACTTTGTCGAGGTTTGATTGTTGCATTGTTCATAACATCCCTAATCACTTTATTCACTAACTTATGACTTGAATTGCCATCTTTTATATAATCTATGTATTAAAAACTATGGAATGCTCACCAACATTTTTATGTTGACCTTTTATTTTTAACATGTTTCAGGAACACCTCAAGTATGTGTTCTACTCTTTGAAGCTTATCACATCTAGGATTGGACCTAGAGATAAAATGGATGATCATGTTGTTTGTAGCATTTGTACATGATGTAT
Source organism: Flaveria ramosissima (assembly GCA_025215565.1). Classification (NCBI taxonomy): domain Eukaryota; kingdom Viridiplantae; phylum Streptophyta; class Magnoliopsida; order Asterales; family Asteraceae; genus Flaveria; species Flaveria ramosissima. The sequence continues at coordinate 21,853,694 of CM046044.1, read as the reverse complement.
TCTTTGTTGAAACTTTTGCTTGTAATGTTACAATTGAATCTTATGGTTAATATATTTGGATTTAATAAATAGCGTTATGTGGCTGTGAACAATCGTAACCCTCACATCTCGACGTTTCCACCGTCAAGGTTGGGGTGTGACAGATTGGTATCAGAGCCCATAACTATAGGGATTTAGGTTATTAGAAATTCTGACCTAGACTATAGTTGCATGAACCTCATAGAAAGATCCTTATACCTTTGTGCTTACATGTTGTTTGCATGCTACATAATGCTATGCCTTTTGTGCAACTTGATACCTTAGCATATGATTGCCTTATGTATACTTAAACTTAGTTACTTGTCTCCCTAAACTTAACTTTGACTCTTTGACCCTCCCCGACAAATGAACTTCCTAAACTTATTCTCAACGACATGTGGAATCTACACTTATCGTCGTGGGTTCAATTCCTTAGACTCTATGTCTAATCTATGAAAATCTCATCAAGGTTTTGATTTCATAAACCAAAGAAATTTGTGTGACACATAGACACCTGTATTCTGGATTTCCTGGCAAAAGGCCTTCGGGCTAAGGCAAGCATATCGTATAAATCTCATTGCGAGACCAGTTATGCTTACCTGGGGATTTCTGGGATGAGTGATAAACTATGGTCAACATACACAAGTCTCTAAGGCAAATGGGTCAATTTACCTTGACGTGTCAACGATTCCAAATGGTAATGCGTTACCAAATGGAACCATCCTCTTTGTATCTTAAAAATCCTTGATTTTCTTGAACTGGTTTATCACCAAAGTTTCAATATCTCCTCATTTTAACATATATAATGTTCCTGTTAATATTGAACCCATTCTACATTTCAACTCCTACATTTAAACATCGCTACACTTTGGGCGTTTCATGTATCTATTTCTATACCTTGACCAACGTGTGCATGACTCTTAATATATCCAAAGATATTGGGAATCTAAACCGAATGGCCTTCAAAAATTTAAACCGTTACTTATGGTTCTCAAGTCTTCTTAAGGATGTGTCCCATAACTAAGAACATGAAATGTTGTAGGTGGAATTCCTACATCTCGGGATACTTTGTCTAGGCAAAGTGTAAATGGTGATTTGACTCGATCATTGAATCCATTTACTTGACTCGAAACCCTTGAGATGAGTGATCGCTTATAAGTACGCATGTCTTTAATAAGGTTATGGTTGATCTCATATCTTGAGAAGTCCATGTATTCCCTTCGATTGTGAATCGAATGTTCACATCTCATTATGATGTCGAAACATTCTTGTCCTTGATTTTGCCTTCCTGATTTAAATTATTCAAGATTTGAACACCATCATAACAAATTCTGCTATCTCGAACTTTGATCTTAAGCTTGTAAGCATGATTTTTCCTTTTGTTACATTGATGTAACTTGAAATTTTCCGAATTTCTAATTGATATTATTTTCTTTTCGTTGTTATGTCAAACTTCATACCGTTTGCACCATGGAAGATGCAAGAGTTTGTAAGTCAACCTATAACTAAGAACATTCGTATCTCCTAAATGATTCTAACTCATCAAAACAGGGGTGATTCCCTTACTTTGATGATTCTCTATTCGTTTCGATAAATGGATTCCAATTGCGTGTTTTATGAAATTTCATCCTCTGGATTGGGGTGATTTCCTTATTCCGAGGATTGACTTCAATTATTTTCTTTGGAATGGCATTTCACAAATGACATGATCTCACCAAAATAGGATTGAAACCCGTACTTTGGTGACAAATGTCAATCTTCGATTGTTTTCTTGCTATTATGAAATTCAATCATCAAGATAGGCGTGAATTCCATACCTTGATGATAATATCATCTTTATGAATTGTATTTGTTCAAATGAGACGACTTCATCAAAGTAGGAGTGAGTTCTGGATTTTGATGAAGAAGTTCATCTTGTTATATTTTGTTTTTGTAAAACTTCACCGTTAAGATAGGAGTGATTTTCCTTACCTTAATGGTGAGTTACCTCGTCTTATTTCTATGGATCCTCAACAAGGAGTTGGGATCGAACTTTTTGATTGGTAAGTTAGTGGTCATACCTTGGGAATACACCATCAAGTTAGGAGTGAAAACCACACCTTGATGACTATTCCCATTCTTTGATCTCAAACTTACCAAGGTTTTAAGACTTCAATTGACAAGAAACATGTAATAACTTGAAGGGTGAACATGTTATCTGATTTACCGACGATAGTGTTCCAGCCAGTCAAGCTAAAGCATGAATCTTGAACTCAAAAGGGGTCGTTGTTACTTTGGGGTAACCCTAGTTCCAAGCCTGGAACAGTTAAATTTTAAATCGATTTCTTCTCTCACGCTTTTATATTTCAATTTGACGTTTGATCTAGTTTATGGAACCTTTTTATCGATCTTCATTCTGAGTTATCATCAAAACCTTTGCATGATGATAACACTCCTAAAACAATCTTTCGTACAAGATAAAATTTATTATAAATTTATGCCATGCCTTTCTGGTTATAGCAATGTACGGTTGTGTTCATGAGTTTGATAAACCGCGTGTGCAAGCTGTACTTGGAAAGCTATTTGTGATTGTCTTCATCATCAATATTCTGAATTATTTAAATTCCAATCCGATCATAAACGATGTCTTTGTTTAACTCTTTATACCATTTCTCTTAATGACCATTGAAAATCTTTCTAAACATCTTTCCCTAAAAACTACACTTGTCCCGAAGCCTATTACAATGATGCTTTCATTCTAAATTGAATCCTTAGTCATAACGAATACAATTCTCGTATCAACGTTAAACTAATGAAACTTTGAAAACCTCAACGATATAGTAAACAAGAATCGATCATCTAAGAACCTTGTTAACGTTAGTTGTTGAAAAGCTCTTATGAATTTCGTTTTCCATCCAAAAGCATCATGAACTTATCTCCGAGTCTCGTGTCACCCTAATACTTAGTGCTTCACTCATGGCAAAACCTTCCTAACCTTCTTGAACCGTTTAATATACAAACGTTTATCAATTAAAAATTCTAGATTAGTAATCTTGTACCCTTTGCCAAGAAACACATGAAATCATGAATTATGAAACTTGACAAACTTAAGCATAACAAAACATTATAATTAAAACTTGTTGAATTTAAACGCCTCCAAGAGTTCACCTGCGAACGTGAAATGAAATCCAAGTCTTCTCATCTTCTTGAAACTTGTCTTCTCGTGATTAAATTTCGGGACGAAATTTCTTAAAGTAGGGGAGACTGTAACATCCGCCATTTTTCCAAGTTAAAACCCAAACCCGAACTCATTTTGAGCTTCCATTATTAATTTACTTAATAAATGGATCAAATACATTAAATATGTAATCAACTTATTGATTGATAAATAATTATTTTTCATAAAATTATAAAGTTTATTAATCATGTTACAAAAAATAACTAAATGGAAAAGACTTATTAAAACTTATAAAGTTATAAAATGAAATTTAATAAACTTATATAAAGTTTTATTAGTAATTATGAATTTTAAATACTGAAAATAAATAATCAAATTATAAAGTTTATAAGTTTTGTAAAAGTTATAAAACAAATAAATAATTTGATTGATTATTCAAATTAGTTTTATAAAGTCTATAAATATTTATAAAAAAAGTTGTTAAAATTAGAGTCTTCAAGAATTTAAATTTTAAATTATAATTATTCTTTTATTTATTTAAATTATTTAACTTTATATTTATTTCAAATTCCAATCATAACCCCCTTTTAAAAGACTTATAAATCACCATTAACACCATTCATAACCTCCTCCTAACCTCAAGTATAAAAGCAAGGCTTAGGCCTCACTTTTCATTTGCTCATTCTCTAAAAATCTCACTTTCATATCTTTCTTTCATCTATTGGTTATGAACAATTTGAAGAATTTTATTTTACAAGAGATTTTAAGAACTCTTAATACTAAGGTAATCTTTTATTGCTTTTATATTATACATTTTAATCATCCTACCATCCAATTATTTTCATGACTTTATGTTCTTACTATTATTCTTTCTTCTACTAAATCTCTATTTATTTTAATCATTAACATTTTAATAATCACTAACCTTATAACGATCACTAACATCCCTAAATTAAGCTAACAACATACTAACATAAACAAAGAATCCCGTTTGCATATGGACGGCTATGCCGCCGCATTCGGTTATTCAACAAGATTATTGTTCTAAATGATGGCTAAGCCAAAGTATTAGAATATTTTTATAACTCAAATAAAGACTAATATACCATATATTGACATAATAAAATGTCTAACCCGTTTCATGCTTTAACGATTTTAAAAGTGCACATAAGTGCCTTACTACAATTCTGGCAGAATATAATGTTACTTCAACCGACCATAACTTGATCATAACAAACTAAATTTGAGTAAAATCAGACTCCAATATTAAGTTCATTGAATTAACATTTCAACGACAGTTTATACGTCTTCAAACTCAATCGGACGACTCAACAATAGCCTTTACAAGATAAGTGCGCATTTCAGCACCTTCTGTCTTGTGCTGCTTGTTTGACCTATTTAAAGATCTTTTCATAAAATTGTTTCTGAATGAAAGTTGTCCGGGAGACTTTGAACTAGTCAAGTATAAATTTTTATAATTTTATGAAACCGTTTGCTATTTTAAAAACCTGTTCAAACACGTATCAAACATTCTGTCCAGAATCTAAAATTGGTACAATAATCGTTTATCAATCTACCTTTCGCTTATTGGTATTCCTAAGCGTCCTAACTTCTCGTAATGAATCCCAAACTCAAGTTATTGTTTCTTTTTATCATTTAGGACATCACCTTTTACTCTTAAACATCCAAGCTTTCTTATGTACTCTACAACCATCACTATTATTGTGAGTTTTTCATGTGAGTATTTCCATACCCCTTTTTGCTTATTTTTCACACTTTGGGGTGAAACATGTTAACTTATTATCATTGCACTTGTAAACTTATTTGAGACTTGTAATCTTTATGGCAATTCATCATGCAAAGTTGTGGTTAGTTGAACTTTGTGGTTACCATGTTATGGCTTTATTGTACAATCATTAACTATTGCTAGCCAGCGAGTCATAGATCTATGGGCCAGACAAGCCTGCTTTGGTTGATCCAAGTACACTTAGCTGATCGTATAATCTTGTAAACGTTTGAAACTTGTAAAACTTTGTCGAGGTTTGATTGTTGCATTGCATTGTTCATAACATCCCTAATCACTTTATTCACTAACTTATGACTTGAATTGCCATCTTTTATATATCTATGTTTAAAACTATGGAATGCTCACCAACATTTTTATGTTGACCTTTTATTTTAACATGTTTCAGGAACACCCTCAAGTATGTGTTCTACTCTTTGAAGCTTATCACATCTAGGATTGGACCTAGAGATAAAATGGATGATCATGTTGTTTGTAGCATTTGTACATGATGTATTCTTTGTTGAAACTTTTGCTTGTAATGTTACAATTGAATCTTATGTTAATATATTTGGATTTATAATAGCGTTATGTGGCTGTGAACAATCGTAACCCTCACATCTCGACGTTTCCACCGTCAAGGTTGGGGTGTGACAGATTGGGTATCAGAGCCCATAACTATAGGGATTTAGGTTATTAGAAATTCTGACCTAGACTATAGTTGCATGAACCTCATAGAAAGATCCTTATACCTTTGTGCTTACATGTTGTTTGCATGCTACATAATGCTATGCCTTTTGTGCAACTTGATACCTTAGCATATGATTGCCTTATGTATGCTTAAATTAGTTACTTGTCTCCCTAAACTTAACTTTGACTCTTTGACCCTCCCCGACAAATGAACTTCCTAACTTATTCTCAACGACATGTGGAATCTACACTTATCGTCGTGGGTTCAATTCCTTAGACTCTATGTCTAATCTATGAAAATCTCATCAAGGTTTTGATTTCATAAACCAAAGAATTTGTGTGACACATAGACACCTGTATTCTGGATTTCCTGGCAAAAGGCCTTCGGGCTAAGGCAAGCATATCGTATAAATCTCATTGCGAGACCAGTTATGCTTACCTGGGGATTTCTGGGATGAGTGATAAACTATGGTCAACATACACAAGTCTCTAAGGCAAATGGGTCAATTTACCTTGACGTGTCAACGATTCCAAATGGTAATGCGTTACCAAATGGAACCATCCTCTTTGTATCTTAAAAATCCTTGATTTTCTTGAACTGGTTTATCACCAAAGTTTCAATATCTCCTCATTTTAACATATATAATGTTCCTGTTAATATTGAACCCATTCTACATTTCAACTCCTACATTTAAACATCGCTACTACACTTTGGGGGTTTCATGTATCTATTTCTATACCTTGACCAACGTGTGCATGACTCTTATATATCCAAAGATATTGGGAATCTAAACCGAATGGCCTTCAAAAAATTTAAACCGTTACTTATGGTTCTCAAGTCTTCTTAAGGATGTGTCCCATAACTAAGAGAAATGTTGTAGGTGGAATTCCTACATCTCGGGATACTTTGTCTAGGCAAAGTGTAAATGGTGATTTGACTCGATCATTGAATCCATTTACTTGACTCGGAAACCCTTGAGATGAGTGATCGCTTATAAGTACGCATGTCTTTAATAAGGTTATGGTTGATCTCATATCTTGAGAAGTCCATGTATTCCCTTCGATTGTGAATCGAATGTTCACATCTCATTATGATGTCGAAACATTCTTGTCCTTGATTTGCCTTCCTGATTTAATTATTCAAGATTTGAACACCATCATACAAATTCTGCTATCTCGAACTTTGATCTTAAGCTTGTAAGCATGATTTTCCTTTTGTTACATTGATGTAACTTGAAATTTTCCGAATTTCTAATTGATATTATTTTCTTTTCGTTGTTATGTCAAACTTCATACCGTTGCACCATGGGAGATGCAGAGTTTGTAAGAGTCAACCTATAACTAAGAACATTCGTATCTCCTAAATGATTCTAACTCATCAAAACAGGGGTGATTCCCTTACTTTGATGATTCTCTATTCGTTTCGATAAATGGATTCCAATTGCGTGTTTTATAAATTTCATCCTCTGGATTGGGGTGATTTCCTTATCCGAGGATTGACTTCAATTATTTTCTTTGGAATGGCATTTCACAAATGACATGATCTCACCAAAATAGGATTGAAACCCGTACTTTGGTGACAAATGTCAATCTTCGATTGTTTTCTTGCTATTATGAATTCAATCATCAAGATAGGCGTGAATTCCATACCTTGATGATAATATCATCTTTATGAATTGTATTTGTTCAAATGAGACGACTTCATCAAAGTAGGAGTGAGTTCTGGATTTTGATGAAGAAGTTCATCTTGTTATATTTTGTTTTTGTAAAACTTCACCGTTAAGATAGGAGTGATTTTCCTTACCTTAATGGTGAGTTACCTCGTCTATTTCTATGGATCCTCAACAAGGAGTTGGGATCGAACTTTTTGATTGGTAAGTTAGTGGTCATACCTTGGGAATACACCATCAAGTTAGGAGTGAAAACCACACCTTGATGACTATTCCCATTCTTTGATCTCAAACTTACCAAGGTTTTAAGACTTCAATTGACAAGAAACATGTAATAACTTGAAGGGTGAACATGTTATCTGATTTACCGACGATAGTGTTCCAGCCAGTCAAGCTAAAGCATGAATCTTGAACTCAAAGGGGTCGTTGTTACTTTGGGGTAACCCTAGTTCCAAGCCTGGAACAGTTAAATTTTAAATCGATTTCTCTCTCACGCTTTTATATTTCAATTTGACGTTTGATCTAGTTTATGGAACCTTTTTATCGATCTTCATTCTGAGTTATCATCAAAACCTTTGCATGATGATAACACTCCTAAAACAATCTTTCGTACAAGATAAAATTATTATAAATTTATGCCATGCCTTTCTGTTTATAACAATGTACGGTTGTGTTCATGAGTTTGATAAACCGCGTGTGCAAGCTGTACTTGGAAAGCTATTTGTGATTGTCTTCATCATCGATATTCTGAATTATTTAAATTCCAATCCGATCATAACGATGTCTTTGTTTAACTCTTTATACCATTTCTCTTAATGACCATTGAAAATCTTTCTAAACATCTTTCCCTAAAAACTACACTTGTCCCGAAGCCTATTACAATGATGCTTTCATTCTAAATTGAATCCTTAGTCATAACGAATACAATTCTCGTATCAACATTAAACTAATGAAACTTTGAAAACCTCAACGATATAGTAAACAAGAATCGATCATCTAAGAACCTTGTTAACGTTAGTTGTTGAAAAGCTCTTATGAATTTCGTATTCCATCCAAAAGCATCATGAACTTATCTCCGAGTCTCGTGTCACCCTAATACTTAGTGCTTCACTCATGGCAAAACCTTCCTAACCTTCTTGAACCGTTTAATATACAAACGTTTATCAATTAAAAATCTAGATTAGTAATCTTGTACCCTTTGCCAAGAAACACATGAAATCATGAATTATGAAACTTGACAAACTTAAGCATAACAAAACATTATAATTAAAACTTGTTGAATTTAAACGCCTCCAAGAGTTCACCTGCGAACGTGAAATGAAATCCAAGTCTTCTCATCTTCTTGAAACTTGTCTTCTCGTGATTAAATTTCGGGACGAAATTTCTTAAAGTAGGGGAGACTGTAACATCCGCCATTTTTCCAAGTTAAAACCAAACCCGAACTCATTTTGAGCTTCCATTATTAATTTACTTAATAAATGGATCAAATACATTAAATATGTAATCAACTTATGATTGATAAATAATTATTTTCATAAAATTATAAAGTTTATTAATCATGTTACAAAAATAACTAAATAGAAAAGACTTATTAAAACTTATAAAGTTATAAAATGAAATTTAATAACTTATATAAAGTTTTATTAGTAATTATGAATTTTAAATACTGAAAATAAATATCAAATTATAAAGTTTATAAGTTTTGTAAAAGTTATAAAACAAATAAATAATTTGATTGATTATTCAAATTAGTTTTATAAAGTCTATAAATATTTTATAAAAAAAGTTGTTAAAATTAGAGTCTTCAAGAATTTAAATTTTAAATTATAATTATTCTTTTATTTATTTAAATTATTTAACTTTATATTTATTTCAAATTCCAATCATAACCCCCTTTTAAAAGACTTATAAATCACCATTAACACCATTCATAACCTCCTCCTAACCTCAAGTATAAAAGCAAGGCTTAGGCCTCACTTTTCATTTGCTCATTCTCTAAAAATCTCACTTCATATCTTTCTTTCATCTATTGGTTATGAACAATTTGAAGAATTTTATATTACAAGAGATTTTAAGAACTCTTAATACTAAGGTAATCTTTTATTGCTTTTATATTATACATTTTAATCATCCTACCATCCAATTATTTTTCATGACTTTATGTTCTTACTATTATTCTTTCTTCTACTAAATCTCTATTTATTTTAATCATTAACATTTTAATAATCACTAACCTTATAACGATCACTAACATCCCTAAATTAAGCTAACAACATACTAACATAAACAAAGAATCCCGTTTGCATATGGACGGCTATGCCGCCGCATTCGGTTATTCAACAAGATTATTGTTCTAAATGATGGCTAAGCCAAAGTATTAGAATATTTTTATAACTCAAATAAAGACTAATATACCATATATTGACATAATAAAATGTCTAACCCGTTTCATTCTTTAACGATTTTAAAAGTGCACATAAGTGCCTTACTACAATTCTGGCAGAATATAATGTTACTTCAACCGACCATAACTTGATCATAACAAACTAAATTTGAGTAAAATCAGACTCCAATATTAAGTTCATTGAATTAACTTTTCAACGACAGTTTATACATCTTCAAACTCAATCGGACGACTCAACAATAGCCTTTACAAGATAAGTGCGCATTTCAGCACCTTCTGTCTTGTGCTGCTTGTTTGACCTATTTAAAGATCTTTTCATAAAATTGTTTCTGAATGAAAGTTGTCCGGGAGACTTTAACTAGTCAAGTATAAATTTTTATAATTTTATGAAACCGTTTTCTATTTTAAAAACCTGTTCAAACACGTATCAAACATTCTGTCCAAAATCTAAAATTGGTACAATAATCGTTTATCAATCTACCTTTCGCTTATTGGTATTCCTAAGCGTCCTAACTTCTCGTAATGAATCCCAAACTCAAGTTATTGTTTCTTTTTATCATTTAGTACATCACCTTTTACTCTTAAACATCCAAGCTTTCTTATGTACTCTACAACCATCACTATTATTGTGAGTTTTCCATGTGAGTATTTCCATACCCCTTTTTGCTTATTTTCACACTTTGGGGTGAAACATGTTAACTTATTATCATTGCACTTGTAAACTTATTTGAGACTTGTAATCTTTATGGCAATTCATCATGCAAAGTTGTGGTTAGTTGAACTTTTGTGGTTACCATGTTATGGCGTTATATGTACAATCATTAACTATTGCTAGCCCAGCGAAGTCATAGATCTATGGGCCAGACAAGCCAGCTTTGGTTGATCCAAGTACACTTAGCTGATCGTATAATCTTGTAAACGTTTGAGACTTGTAAACTTTGTCGAGGTTTGATTGTTGCATTGTTCATAACATCCCTAATCACTTTATTCACTAACTTATGACTTGAATTGCCATCTTTTATATAGTCTATGTATTAAAAACTATGGAATGCTCACCAACATTTTTATGTTGACCTTTTATTTTTAACATGTTTCAGGAACACCTCAAGTATGTGTTCTACTCTTTGAAGCTTATCACATCTAGGATTGGACCTAGAGATAAAATGGATGATCATGTTGTTTGTAGCATTTTTACATGATGTATTCTTTGTTGAAACTTTTGTTTGTAATGTTACAATTGAATCTTATGGTTAACATATTTGGATTTAATAAATAGCGTTATGTGGCTATGAACAATCGTAACCCTCACATCTCGACGTTTCCGCCGTCAAGGTTGGGGTGTGACAAATCTACTCTGATTGAACAAGTTCCCCCTGTTCAATCCAAAAAGACTAGAGTGGAAACATGAGCTCCCACTCAGTCTGAGGTCACACCTTCCTTCACTTTTGACCTCAATATGGGTATTGAGTCTCCTCAGTCTCAATCCCATGAGCCCGAAACCCAAGCTGAAACCACTCAGGGTGAGTCACTATACTCTCTTGAGCAGCCAAAAAGGGACAACCCTCTCAAAGGCTCAATGCTATTAGACATTGATCAAAGTCCCGGGTCATTAGGCTTAACCTCAATATCCTTTACTGACCTACTTATTGGAACTAATTAGGAGATTATGTCTTTTCATGGCAATGAAGTTGATCCACAACACCCTCTCAAGGATCCTGAGCTCTCAAGAGATCAACTGAGCCTAGAGAGACCTCTTATCTCTAGCCCCCATCAACAAGTAGGTGAGTCCCACTGATGTGGAGGGGACTCATGTAGATTCAGCTGCCACTACTGAAGGAGCCTCATTGGACCTTCAGGACAATGATAACATCTCTGAGACTGAATCTATGGCAACCATGCCCTTTGATGACTCTGAAAGAGACATCATTAGGCAAAGGAAACCAGGGTGCCAAGAAACCACATCTGGTGGTGAGGATGAACATACCAGGTATGTTACCTCATCTCCCCATGATTCTTCAAAAGAAGATGAGGGAAGTATGCAACTCATCATTAGAGACCTACTTTCTAAAGTCTCAAACCTTGAATCCAGGGTTAAGACTTTAGAGGATAGGTTTGCCACTCAGCAACTTGAGATTGAAAGTCTCAAGGCCAAACTAGCTGAGAAACAGACTGAGAGATCTGTTAGGCATGTATCAATTCAAGTCTCCTTGACCTATTCCTCTAGCTCATAAAGCTCTCAAGATAATGCTACCAAAAGGGAGAGAGTGTTCAGAGACAAACAGACGAGGAACCACGAAGTCTAGCACTTTCAACTCTGACTTCAAGATATCTGTTCAACAAGCTACAGTTTTCCCTGAGCCTCCTACAATTGTTATTCAAATTGTAAGGCCACGTTCCCGGGACGCTTACAGTTGGCCATTCATCGCACATAAAACATACAATTACATTTCATTAAGAAAACATCGCAGCGGAAACATTCAAAAATGACATCACGTTTCATTATAATTACTTTTGCCAAATAATACATCATTATCCGGTTACAAAATTCATGTTTGCATTACATCACAAAAGCTATATAATTGGATGCCATCCCAAAAGAGCCGAGTAGCCTCGCCGTGCCATCCTCAGCAATCCTTTACCTGCCAACTGGAAAATGCAATAAAAGTCAGCGTTGCTGAGTGAGTTCTAGTTTTATAAAATAAATATACTTTACTTTCATTGAAAACCGTCCCTTTTATCATGCGATCATGCGACATACGTATACACAGATAATTTCATTATTATCTTTCATCTCATTCATTATCTTCCATACTTTTCGTTCATTCTGTCTTCCGAGTCTTTTGCGACAACATGGTCGCTCACCTCAATGGCAATCTCAATGATTGCTCGCTATCCGAGTCTTTTGCACCCCTAAGGTTGCTCACCCCAATTGCCCATAACGATAGCAAGCTATCCGAGTCTTTTGCAACAACAAGGTTGCTCACCCCAAGGCAACATCACGATAGCTCTTACTCGAGTCTTTTGCAACGCGAGGTTGCTCACCTCATAGGCAATCTAAATGATTGCACTTCATCCGAGTCTTTTGCAACACAAAGTCGCTCACCCCAATAAATATGCTTGCAAGCCTTTCTTTCGTTCATTCATCATTCATTAATGCATGCATTCTTACTTCATGTTCCTCTTTCATTATCTTTCGCTTTACATTACATAATACTTCATTCATTCATTCATTCATTAGCATGACATGTAAAGCCACAAGAAAGATAAGCATACATCATAATAAGGAACATAGCTTACACATTCATCATCATCATATAGGGCAACATCATACATTCATAATATGCATAAACATGCAACATCATCATCATGCCCTACATGCTCTCTAGGCCATAACCATAATCTTACATGCTCTTACGGTTTACTTTACGTCAAAACTTACATCTGCACCTTTCCCCGAAGCCAGAAGTCAAACTACACATTCCTTCGAGTGCAACAGCCTTGTTCGGGCGTATGGACACTCTTCAGTCGCATGGCCTCCATGCGACTGAACATCATGCGACTGGACTCATGCGGATGAACATTACGCGAATGAACATCCAATCGTGCGTATGGACCTCGTGCGAATGGGATTACTGCGAATGGGCACCTATGCGACTAACCTCATGCGAATGGACTCATGCGACTAAGCATCTATGCGACTGAACCCTCAGTCGTACAACCCTCATGCGACTGGACTTCCAGTCGTGCGACTGAGTCCCAATCGTGCGAATGAACCTTCAATCGCCCTCATTCGGCCGTATGGCCTTCATTCGGTCGCCTAGCCCTAGCTGATGCAGAATGGAGTTCATCCCGAACCCAATCTGCCATTTTCGGCCTCCAAGCTCATCCAAACCCATTCTAAGCCTAAATCAACCCTCCTGGACCTTAGGAATGTATACCTTAACACCATACAAGCACACACAAGCCCGAAATCATACTCTAAACACACCATACACATCACACCCAAATGGGTCAAACACACACACACACAAAAACGGGTTTTTGACATCTTCCAGCCCCAAAATCAGTTGAAAACAAGTAAAAGTGGGGTCCTAGAACTCACACAATCGAGCACAAAGACAAGAGCTTCGATTTGGCTTGCTACTCGACGGATTTGGACACCCGAATCACCCGAATCAACCCTTTTTCTCCCTTTTTCTCTTCTTTCTCTCTTCTCTCTTCTTGTGAGCTGAATTTTGTGAAGTGTGGGGAGAGTGGGCTGCCCTCTCCCTACACATATCACCACATTACCCGACCTTTTCTTCGTTGGCGAGTTTGGTCCCTCGACTTTGGACTTTATTTCTTTTCTTTCTTCGTCGGCTTCAAATAATAAATTTCCGGGTGTTACAAGTCCACCCCCCTTAAATAGGTTTCGTCCCCGAAACCTGTCATTCCTCGAACAAACGTGGATAATGCTGTCTCATTTCTTCCTCAGTCTCCCACGTCGATTCGGATCCCTTCCTGTGCTTCCACTGTACACGCACAAGAGGAACCACTTTATTCCTTAGCCTTTTCTCCTTTCGGTCGATGATTGCCACTGGTTGCTCCACATAATTGAGCCGTTCATCTACTTCGATATCTTCCAATGGGACAATCATATCTTCATCTGCTAAGCACTTCCTTAGATGAGATACATGGAATGTCGGGTGAATTCCACTTAACTCATCTGGCAACTCCAGTCTATAGGCCACCTCTCCTACTCGAGCAATGATTCGGAAAGGGCCTATATACCTTGGGCTCAACTTGCCCCGCTTTCGGAAGCGAATGATACCCTTCCAAGGTGAGACCTTCAACATAACCCGGTCACCCACCTGGAACTCAATCGGCCTGCGCCGTTTGTCAGCATACGACTTCTGTCTGTCTTTGGCTGCCTTCATGAAGGCTTTGATCTTCTCAAGCTTCTCAGTCGTAGCCTCGATTACCTCGACGCTCCCCAATTCCTTCTGACCAATATCACCCCAACAAACGGGTGTTCTGCATCTCCTACCGTATAGCATCTCATATGGGGGCATACCAATGCTGGCATGATAACTGTTGTTGTATGAGAATTCGGCTAACGGTAGGTGGTCATCCCAACTTCCACCAAAATCAATCACACATGCCCGAAGCATGTCTTCCAGTGTCTGAATGGTCCTTTCTGACTGACCATCAGTCTGGGGATGATAAGCCGTGCTGATATGTAACCTCGTCCCCATAGCGTCGTGGAACTTCTTCCAGAATTTAGATGTAAACCGGGTGTCGCGATCCGACACAATAGACACCGGTACACCATGACGAGTCACAATCTCCTTAATGAACAGATCAGCCAACCTCTCAGATGAATATGTCTCGCGGATCGGTAGGAAGTGAGCACTCTTGTCAAACGATCAACTATCACCCATATGGCATCATACCCTTTCGGGGTACGCGGCAGCTTGGTAATGAAATCCATGGTGATGTGCTCCCACTTCCATTCCGGTATATCCAAAGGTTGTATCTTCCCATATGGCTTTTGATGCTCGGCCTTCACCTGTAAGCAAGTAAGGCACTACTCACATACTCCACCACATCGCGCTTCATACCCGGCCACCAATAATCTTTCTTCATATCATGGTACATCTTCGTGGCACCAGGATGAATGGAGTACCGAGTCTTGTGAGCTTCATCCATAATCTTCACCCGTAGATCCCCAAAACGAGGAATCCACACACGATCAAATCGAGTTCTAACACCGAGCGTGTTTTCACCCAATTCTCCAATCAGACCTCTCATTCTTTCAGAGTTAAGATGGTCTTCTTTCAATGCCTCATCTTGAAACCCTTTAACCTGCTTCATCACATCGGAGGTCATGATCAGCTGATACGCTTTCACCCGAATCGGCTCGGGCCTCTCTTTTCGGCTAAGGGCATCAGCCACCACGTTGGCCTTGCCCGGATGGTAGTGGATCTCACAATCATAATCCTTTATAAGTTCCAACCACCGCCTCTGCCTCATGTTCAAATCCTTCTGCTCAAAGAAGTACTTCAGACTCCTGTGGTCAGTGAATATGGTGCACTTCGTCCCGTAGAGGTAGTGCCTCCAAATCTTTAAAGCAAAGACCACGGCTGCCAGCTCCAAGTCATGAGTAGGATAATTGACCTCATGAACCTTCAACTGTCGGGATGCATAGGCTATAACCTTTCCTCTCTGCATTAACACACACCCCAACCCCGAGTAAGAAGCATCGGAATAAACCACCAAATCCTCACTCCCATCGGGTAACGACAGAACAGGAGCTTGAGTCAATCTCGCCTTCAGTTCTTCAAACGCCTTCTCTTGAGCTTGACCCCATATGAACTTCACATCTTTTCGGGTCAACTTAGTCAGTGGAGAAGCAATCTTAGAGAAGTCTTGGATGAATCTTCTATAGTAGCCCGCCAAACCCAAGAAGCTACGAATCTCGGATGGCGTCTTTGGTGACTTCCATTGCATAACCGCCTCCACTTTCGCCGGGTCCACCATTATCCCGTCGGGATTCACCACGTGACCCAAGAACTGAACTTCGCGCAACCAGAACGCGCACTTGGAAAATTTTGCATACAACTTCTCCCTTCTCAACGTCTCTAGAACTTCTCGAATGTGACCGGCATGCTCTGCTTCGCTCCTCGAGTAAATCAGGATATCATCAATAAACACAATCATTGATTTATCCAACATAGGCCGACACACACGGTTCATCAAATCCATAAAAGCAGCTGGCGCGTTGGTCAAGCCAAAAGACATGACAAGAAACTCGTAGTGACCATAGCGCGTACGAAAAGCTGTTTTAGGAATATCTTGCTCCTTCACCTTCAACTGATGGTAACCAGATCGAAGATCTATTCTTGAAAACCAACTGGCACCCTGAAGCTGATCGAACAAATCATCTATCCTCGGTAAGGGGTATCGGTTCTTCACTGTCAACTTGTTCAGCTCGCGGTAGTCGATGCACATCCTCATACTACCGTCCTTCTTCTTCACAAACAGGACCGGAGCACCCCAGGGAGAGATACTCGGTCTAATGAACCCCTTATCAAGCAGTTCTTGCAACTGCTCCATCAACTCTTTCATCTCGGTCGGAGCCAACCGATACGGTGCCTTGGCGACAGGTTGGGCACCCGGTATCAGATCAATCTGAAACTCAATCTCTCTGTCAGGTGGCACTCCTGATAGGTCTTCTGGAAACACATCTGGAAAGTCACACACAACCGGTACATCGGCTAGTTGTGGTGTTGGCGTATCCACATCCTTTACATAGGCCAAGTAGGCACTACATCCACGCCTCATACACTTTCCCGCCACCGCCATCGAGATCACTTTCGGAATCGTAGTAACCCGATCACCATACACTGTCACTGAACTACCGTCAGGCGCCGACAACCGAATCATCTTCTTGCGACACACGATGTTCGCCTCGAATTCCGCTAACCAATCCATCCCAAGAACCAAGTCAAAACCACCTAAGGTCATCACAAACGGTCTAACAGGAAACTTATGACCCTCGAGCTCCACATCACAATTCTCTATCATCTCAGAAATCCTGGTAGACTTACCTATGGCAGTTTCTACATCGAAGGGCGCATCAACACATCTACTACTAACAGGCAGCTTAGCACAGAAAGCAACAGAAATAAAACTCTTACTTGCACCAGAATCAAATAACACAGAAGCTAAAGTTTGGTTCACCAGAAACGTACCGGACACGACATCAGGGTCCGTTCTAGCTTCCTCCTGTGTCATGGTGAATGCCCTGGCGCTCGCCCTCGGTCCATCACCTCCCGTCCTCTTTGCCCCTGAACTCTCAGCCCTCGGCTTCTTACAATCTTTGAGCACGTGACCCTCTTCACCACAGTTAAAGCATCGGACCGCACGACAGTCCTTTGCCATGTGCCCCTCCTTTCCACACCTGAAGCACAAGTTCAACCCAAACCTGCACTCCCCGCTATGCTCCCGTCCACATTTACCACACCTTCTCGATCCCGCACCAGACATAACCACACGGCGATCATCCACCCGTGCCTTCTTATTACCCATCGAGGCATTGCCCCGACCAAATCTCTTCCCTTGCCAACCTCGTTCACCACCGCTCTTTCTGCCACCATCAGTCACCACCACCGCTCTTTCATCATACAATCTTCCCGCCAAATCTACCGCCGACCTAAACGTGCTCGGCCGGGCGGCGATCATGTGCCTGCGAATATCCGCCGGCAAACCCTGTATATACCTCTTGATCTTTCGGGACAGAGGCGTCACTTGATCCGGCACCAGACGTGCCATCTCGTTGAACTTAGTTGTGTACTGTTGGTGAGTCATGGTTCCCGCCTCCAGTTGCAGAAACTCTCTTTCAACCTTATCCATTTCCCGATGAGGACAAAACTCCTCGATCACCATCTTCTTTAGTTCGGGCCACCTCATTCTCCCGATTGCCCGATTACCCTCCGCTTGGACAATGTTGTCCCACCAGCATAGTGCCGAGTCCACAAAGGAGTGGGTGGCAAACTTTACTTTCTGATCTTCTCGGCACTCGCTGATGTCGAGAACAGCCTCCATTTCTCTCACCCATCGGTGAGCAGCAGCAGCATTACCATTTCCGTCAAAAGTAGGGGGCTTGCATCTCATAAACACCCCGTAGTTACAGCCTCGTGCCACCTCCCGCACAGGCTCCTCTTCCTCTTCCTCCTCATTATCGGAGAAAATCGTTTCAGGCTCCGGTTGCTCCCCCGAGGCCCGGTTTCTCTCCTTTCGTTCCCCCTCCTTCACAGCTTTGATGACTTCGGTCACCACAGACGGTAAGATTGTCTGCATGACCTGATGTACTTCCTCCACAACAGCCTCCTTTACCGAGGCCCTTAAGTTCGCACTCTCATCCCCAGCTTCTGGATGAGGAGTCTCAGGTTCTGCAGGAACCTCTTTCTCAGCTCTAGGCCTTCCTCTCTTAGGGCGTGGTTCAGCAACAGGGCCATCACGGCCTCCACCCCTAGAAGCTCTAGAAGATCTACCACCAGCCATTCTCTATCACACTGAAAGATTCAAACACCAACACGGTCATTCAAGGAAACAGCTCAGTTTATGTCAAGTATAGTAAGTCCCTAATTACAGTGGCCAGTTGTGATTAGCCACTTACTGAATCTATGGCAACCATGCCCTTTGATGACTTTGAAAGAGACATCATTAGGCAAAGGAAACCAGGGTGCCAAGAAACCACATCTGGTGGTGAGGATGAACATACCAGGTATGTTACCTCATCTCCCCATGATTCTTCAAAAGAAGATGAGGGAAGTATGCAACTCATCATTAGAGACCTACTTTCTAAAGTCTCAAACCTTGAATCCAAGGTTAAGACTTTAGAGGATAGGTTTGTCACTCAGCAACTTGAGATTGAAAGTCTCAAGGCCAAACTAGCTGAGAAACAGACTGAGAGATCTGTTAGGCATGTATCAATTCAAGTCT
The DNA here is from genome assembly GCA_025215565.1 of Flaveria ramosissima. Classification (NCBI taxonomy): domain Eukaryota; kingdom Viridiplantae; phylum Streptophyta; class Magnoliopsida; order Asterales; family Asteraceae; genus Flaveria; species Flaveria ramosissima. Next base: position 21,834,486 of record CM046044.1, on the reverse strand, counting down.
CCTTGACCTATTCCTCTAGCTCATAAAGCTCTCAAGATAATGCTACCAAAAGGGAGAGAGTGTTCAGAGACAAACAGACGAGGAACCACGAAGTCTAGCACTTTCAACTCTGACTTCAAGATATCTGTTCAACAAGCTACAGTTTTCCCTGAGCCTCCTACAATTGTTATTCAAATTGTAAGGCCCCGTTCCCGGGACGCTTACAGTTGGCCATTCATCGCACATAAAACATACAATTACATTTCATTAAGAAAACATCGCAGCGGAAACATTCAAAAATGACATCACGTTTCATTATAATTACTTTTGCCAAATAATACATCATTATCCGGTTACAAAATTCATGTTTGCATTACATCACAAAAGCTATATAATTGGATGCCATCCCAAAAGAGCCGAGTAGCCTCGCCGTGCCATCCTCAGCAATCCTTTACCTGCCAACTGGAAAATGCAATAAAAGTCAGCGTTGCTGAGTGAGTTCTAGTTTTATAAAATAAATATACTTTACTTTCATTGAAAACCGTCCCTTTTATCATGCGATCATGCGACATACGTATACACAGATAATTTCATTATTATCTTTCATCTCATTCATTATCTTCCATTCTTTCGTTCATTCTGTCTTCCGAGTCTTTTGCGACAACATGGTCGCTCACCTCAATGGCAATCTCAATGATTGCTCGCTATCCGAGTCTTTTGCACCCTAAGGTTGCTCACCCCAATTGCCCATAACGATAGCAAGCTATCCGAGTCTTTTGCAACAACAAGGTTGCTCACCCCAAGGCAACATCACGATAGCTCTTACTCGAGTCTTTTGCAACGGCGAGGTTGCTCACCTCATAGGCAATCTAAATGATTGCACTTCATCCGAGTCTTTTGCAACACAAAGTCGCTCACCCCAATAAATATGCTTGCAAGCCTTTCTTTCGTTCATTCATCATTCATTAATGCATGCATTCTTACTTCATGTTCCTCTTTCATTATCTTTCGCTTTACATTACATAATACTTCATTCATTCATTCATTCATTAGCATGACATGTAAAGCCACAAGAAAGATAAGCATACATCATAATAAGGAACATAACTTACACATTCATCATCATCATACAGGGCAACATCATACATTCATAATATGCATAAACATGCAACATCATCATCATGCCCTACATGCTCTCTAGGCCATAACCATAATCTTACATGCTCTTACGGTTTACTTTACGTCAAAACTTACATCTGCACCTTTCCCCGAAAGCCAGAAGTCAAACTACACATTCCTTCGAGTGCAACAGCCTTGTTCGGGCGTATGGACACTCTTCAGTCGCATGGCCTCCATGCGACTGAACATCATGCGACTGGACTCATGCGGATGAACATTTACGCGAATGAACATCCAATCGTGCGTATGGACCTCGTGCGAATGGGATTACTGCGAATGGGCACCTATGCGACTAACCTCATGCGAATGGACTCATGCGACTAAGCATCTATGCGACTGAACCCTCAGTCGTACAACCCTCATGCGACTGGACTTCCAGTCGTGCGACTGAGTCCCAATCGTGCGAATGAACCTTCAATCGCCCTCATTCGGCCGTATGGCCTTCATTCGGTCGCCTAGCCCTAGCTGATGCAGAATGGAGTTCATCCCGAACCCAATCTGCCATTTTCGGCCTCCAAGCTCATCCAAACCCATTCTAAGCCTAAATCAACCCTCCTGGACCTTAGGAATGTATACCTTAACACCATACAAGCATACACAAGCCCGAAATCATACTCTAAACACACCATACACATCACACCCAAATGGGTCAAACACACACACACAAAAAACGGGTTTTTAACATCTTCCAGCCCCAAAATCAGTTGAAAACAAGTAAAAGTGGGGTCCTAGAACTCACACAATCGAGCACAAAGACAAGAGCTTCGATTTGGCTTGCTACTCGACGGATTTGGACACCCGAATCACCCGAATCAACCCTTTTTCTCCCTTTTTCTCTTCTTTCTCTCTTCTCTCTTCTTGTGAGCTGAATTTTGTGAAGTGTGGGGAGAGTGGGCTGCCCTCTCCCTACACATATCACCACATTACCCGACCTTTCTTCGTTGGCGAGTTTGGTCCCTCGACTTTGGACTTTATTTCTTTTCTTTCTTCGTCGGCTTCAAATAATAAATTTCCGGGTGTTACACAAATGGACCCAAGGATGCTCAAGGATCAAAATAGGTTATTTTCCAAGTTCCTGATGGGATCTTCCATTGAACAGCCATGCCCTGATGTTGTTGTGGTGTACTTTGGAGCTGAGGAGCTCAAAGGTTGAATGCACCTTCTACCACTGTCCAAGAAGTTGGTCAAACTAAGGTCAAATTTGAACCTGAGATTGAATTCGAAGGGGAAATGAGGACTGATGGCCCAGCAACTGAAACACTTGGGACAGAAAGTGCAATCCCACAAACTTTCAAAGCTGAAGTCAAAGCCTCGGAAGAACCATTTCAAACTTCCGAAGCTGAGATTGAAGTTGTATTTTATCTATGTGATGATCTAATTTTCACAGATGTAATTCTCAAACTAGCATCTGAGGTCAATAGGGAGGACTTTCTCAACCAACCTCTCACTCAAACATCATCACTATCTCTTGCTCCCATCACCACCTCTCAACTTGAAACCTCTACATAAGAACCTCCCAAGTCTAAAGCTTCCAAAGACACCAAAGGGAAGAGGAAGATGACTGCAGAAGAACTGATGGAGGAAGAAAGGTTGGAGAAACTGAAAAGAAAAGGTAGACTCCCTACTGGGAAGTTGCTAGCTGCAAGTAGTAAAGCAGTTGCAGCCAACCAGGAGGCTATCAATAATAAAAGAAGGGTGGAGATCATTGACAGGCTTGTTAATCTTGGAGCTATCAGTGAATATGTGCTCCTGCTATCACTAGAGGAGCTGATTGAGTTAGAAAAGGTAACTCTGGTGCAAATTCAGCAAAAAGAAGAAGCAGCAAGGTTGGCCTTAGAGGAAGAAAAGATGAGAAAGAAAGAAGAAACTGACCAGCAGCTGAGGAGTGAAAGGATTGCTTTCCTAAACTCCAGGGGATTCTCTCTTGAGGAACTAACTCCTCACAACAATGACACGATTTTGTGGCTTTTTAAGAAATAGCAAGATCAAACGGAGAAAGAGAGAAAGAAAGCTGTAAAAGAAAAACAGAGAGAGAGGAAGAAGAAGGAGGAAGAAGCTGGACTTGCTGCCGTTAAGAAGCTAGGAGATAAAGCATGGATGAAAAACTATTTCTAGGCTCATGGCTTCTCTGGCAGGCAGGTGGTTCCTATGTCTTCGAAGACCCTGCAGCGACATGTCAGTGACATCAAGGCTGACATTCGTGCAGGAAGAAGGAAAGAGATGTACCGGAGAGTACAGGGGATGACTTCTAGACCAACACCTCAACCCTAATCTCAACCTGAACCAACTCCATTCTCTTTCCCTATCAAAACTGAGCCAACCTCTGAGCCATACACCCCTGAACCCACATCATCATCCTTACCCTCTTCCTCACCACAACCACCTCAACTACCCATCCTCAAACCCAAAATACTCCCAAAAACCCAAACATCAATGCCTACCCAACAACCACCCAAGTCATCCTCTCAGCCTTCCACACATCTCTCCTTAGAGGAATTCAAGGAGATCAAGATGAAGCTCATGAAATGTACTACTCTGACCGATATCTCTTGTGAGGAGGAGTCATTAAACTGACCTATGTTGATGGCTCCTCATGTTCCCTCACTAGAGAACAATTCCTTGATCTGCCAAGAGGAACATTGGACCAGGCTGCAAATCTTTTTGGCCTAAACTCTGACTCACTAAATGAAGAGGAGAAGAAGCTAAGAAGAAGACTGGTAACTCTACTGGATTCAAAGAAAGGGGACAGAGTACCAAGTCAGCCCCTTGTCCCAAGAAAGAAGATAATCTAGTGAAGGTTTGAAGACTCTTCCCACAACTTTGTTGTTGAGAGAGAGAATGGTGAGATAAATAGGCTTAATGCCTCATCTTTGCTACACTTAAGCAGGTTTGATATTGATGAGTTACCAGAGAAGCCATTCTCCAACCCCTCCAACTCTAAGATAGTTGCTCACATCAGAAATCATCTGAGCAGTCTTCATCTAGCCGAGCTAACTGCAAGGACCAAGATTGAAGAGGAGTAGAAGATGAGAGAGAAGGATGAAAGGAAAAGATCAGCAACCAAAGGCAAAGCCTTCCTTCAAATGGTTGAAGGTCCTGAACTTGAGTCCATAGTTAGATGGGAGTATGAGTATAGCTCCCGTCAACTAACTCTCTTCAAAGGGCAGCAACAGAGGGTACATATCATTCAAAGTGACAGACTAGATCTCCTGTCCATGAATGATTTGTACAAACTTCTTAGCACCACCTCAGGGAAGAACAAAGAGACAGATAAATATCTTCTTTCCCTGGTGCTAAAAGTTTTGAGAAGCAGAAACAAGTGAAGTTTTGGTAGCAACAGCCTAGGGGAGTTTGTTGGATCAAGCAAGGCTGATGCAACCAAAACAAACACTTAGACAATTTTGGTGCAACTGATGAAGAACTTCCGAAGGCAAATGCTGAGCTTCTAAAGGTTAAGTCTGAAGGAGCTTCCGAAGAGAAACTCCAACTTCCGAAGAGAAACTCCAACTTCCGAAGACAAAATCTTTCTTCCGAATTTCAACACTTAGAAGAATTCAAGACAATGACTTCTGAAGAATGAAGACCTGAAGAATGTCTCAAGCCTCGGAAAGAAGTAGCCTATTCCGAAGTATAAGTGGTTTCGGAAGAACTTGTTCTTCCGAAGCCAGTTAACCTTTGGAAGAACCTACTATGAACCAGTGGACATAAGTATGGTCCTTTTGACACTCCGTTGCCAATCTCTGAGATACTGCATGGTGCTTTCCCACGCCCATGTAGTTGACCATATTTTATTCCACTATTAATTCCTTATCAATTGGTATAGTTACCAACTTTAGTTGGTGACAAAAGATAAGTCATGGACATGTCATGACTACCATATCTTAGATAATATTTTATCTAAGATACCTAGCAATGTAGTATTTGCTTTAGTCATAGGTTTCCAGTTGGTATCTAAGTATATCCGACTACAGAATCTAGTATATATAGTTTCTCATTGTAACTCTTGTAATATGCTTGTAAGAGTCTTGTTATATTTTGAGTTGAGAAGTAATATATACAAGTACCTTGAAAATTATCGTCCTGTGTTCTTAGTTACTTAGTATATTATTATCAACTCTTAGAAAGGATTCTGCATCATCTAAACCGAGTGTGATTCAAGTGACTTTGAGAGACTAAACTTGTGTTAAGTGACAAAAACCGATCCTGTAGTAGGCTATCTTTTTTTCTTTCTATTGTAATTAATGAAGAATACAAGCAAGCTAGCACACACAATACACAAATAATAATAACAATAAAGATGTAAAAAGACAAGATGAATGTAAGGAATAATGTCACACTACAAATTTTTTAGCCAACTTAACATCATTGAAATTGTGTATTGAGCCAGAATCGGTCAAAAGGTTGAGTTGTATAGTGTCAACTGATCCGAGCACTCATAAAGTAGTTAACAAATGACTACCACATAAGGCATTTATATACAAATATATATGGGTTCTAAGTTTTTGGTTTTGGAGAGACATCCCCAACCAACTGTTCCCCTCATCACCATCCACTTTAATTACAAATAATTTTTTCTTCTTACATCCCTGGCCTTGTGTAAACTTTTATGGACCCCAAAAACATTCACTATTGGCTTGTTTATTACCATTTCTTTACCAGTTAGAGTATTAGGTTGTTGACTAATTGAACTAGAAGACAAAAGACCAACTGATTTAACAGGATGATAGTGTAGAAGAGGAAGTTTGTAGGCATTAATTGAAGTGTGCAATTTAAGTTGAACAACCCAAGATTCCTAGTAAGAACTAGATATATTAGTAGTCAATTTATTCCATAAATTAGTACGATTAATTCTTTTAATTCTTCCCAAACCATAAGCTTCATTCACTGTCTTTGGTTGAAACATCTTAACTGACCCCTTAATCTCTTCTTTCAATCATTTAAAAAAATAGAGTAATAGCTTATGAATCAGTAATGGTTACCTTATTGAGTAAGGAGTCAAACTTATTGCAATAATCAATGTAATCGCCTTCCGGTTTGAGCAAAGCTAACTCCTCCAATGGATCTTCATAGAAATCATTTAAGAATCGATTTGTGATTTCCTGAACATATTCCATCGAATTGAGTATTGCAACCATAGCTCCTCGAGAATTCACGAAAGCTTGGTGCCATTCGAGAGCTTCATTTTTAAATGGATCAATGCATAACGAAGCTTCGTGTTCTCTGGAGTTTTATCAATAGTGAAGAACTGCTCACACTTGTAAGCCGGACATTCACTAACTTTGCATTAAACTTTAGAAAATCAAGCTTTCCTAATTAATCTAGTCATGCGATATTGAGTACAATTTTCTACGCATTTTGCACCATTCGCCATGGGAATCTGATTCACATCAGCTGTTGAATGATTGTCCAATAGTTGTTCGACCATGAACCAAAGCTCAACAACTGCTCTATTTGTTTCAGATGTGGAAGCTTTCAATTTGACAAAAGCTTGATCATGATCCTTTAATGTCTTATTGATATCTTGACTTCGAGTATTATTCGCATTGAGTGAATTGAAACTGGAGCTACGATGGGGATCGAGAGGTCTGATACCACTAATGCAGCTGAAATGTTAGAGAGAGAGAGGAGAGAAATCTCATTTCATTGCACAAGCCTTAAATGAAGTCGTTACAATCGGTAATAACCAAAAAACCTAACCCACTTGCAACTTATTACAGAAAGACCCTCCAACTAAGACAAATGGTACACTTAAACCCCTCAACTCCTAAACACATGTGTCAAACCATATACTTAATGTTTGATATTCCCTAGATTAATTTGATCATCTCAACATTCCTGTTGATTATTGTAGGATATGATTGTTAGGTTTCGACGAGCATATCCTCGATCCGTCTTAGGCTTGCATAGTTCGAAGAGTAGAAGGGTTGAGAGGGACAACCGCCCACTCAACTTCAGTAACCTATATTATTTTTTCACACTCTCAAAATTCACGTGTGGAGTTTTACCATGAAACGTATGAAGAAACGAGATCTTAGTCATTAGTTACTCTGAACGACCTTCATATTAGTTTTTCAAACAAATATCAAAGTTCAAATTTTAAACTTTGCAGAAGCGTAAGTTAAAAATATTCAAAACCATGTAATATGAAAAGTAAATGAGCAAAATACACACCCAAACCAAAATTAATGCAAGACATAATTATGTTGTAAAAACGTTTGTATGATGTTTGGCGACCTGAGAAAAACATATATAAGTGTCAAAAAGAGATTGGTGAGTTCATGAGTATGTAAATAAGCAAAACGATTAAGTTTATAATAACATAAGTACCATGTAATGAAATAGATAGCTAATCTATAACATAAGCATAACATTAGTGTTTTCACAATCAAAGCTGACTATGTTCATTTGTTTGCCTTCCGTTAGGACTTACCGAGTCGTGACAATGTGTATGCCGCTTAGGACAATGTTGCAGGCGCTTGACCTCCAGTCGTACGGGTGGACTTTGTCAAGCTAGTAGTACTACCCGATATTTCCCACTAGTTTTCTTAATTAATGATTCGAAAGAATAAAAAACTTTTAATGATAAACTATACTATGGACATGCATTACACAACTTATATAGTAAAGCGTTTTAACGTATGTTTTATCCCCCAAAATGAGCATTTAAAAGTGAGGCAATAAACTCACCTTTAGTGTATACAAGAACGATTCAAATAAAGGTCAATGCATAGTCTGGTTACAGATTGATCTAGCTGTGAGCTTAACAAATCTGAAGAATGGACAATGGAAGTATCGAGATCAATGGAGATTAACACTTGTTAATAGTAAGAATAGCTATGTATAGATGTTATAGAGAATCAGTAGAAATGATCAATATAAAAGAACAACTATTGAAAAGAATGGTGATCTCTAGTGTACTGGAGAGAAGATTTGGAAGCAGTGATCTTTATCAGTAAAATTTAAGATTTAAAGAGTAGACATAAGTTGGATCATTGTATATCACTCGAACCACTATAAACAAACCATAACTCTTTATTTATTATTAAAAAGTATATAAGTTTTTCTTACAATAAATTTATCATCAGTAATCTAATAGATTTACCAAAACTTGTCATAAATTAGAAATAACTATTCAATCTTGTGGGTTCTTACAATTTGATTTTTAATTTATTTATCTCATTCATTGATGTTTAACACTTTTAGTTGTGAAATGGTTAAGGTAAAAAACTATTTTTTAATGAGGGTGTATTGAGAGAGGAGGGGGAAAAGTTATGTCACTTTAGAGGGTAAAGCTAAGATAACACATCAACACTCAGTACATTTATGGTCATTAAGTGAAATGCACTCATAATTTTGATGAAATTAAAGTACGAGCATGTGATACAAATATTAAATATACGTATTCAAGTATCCATAATATACGTTATCCAATTATCCATAAAGATGATAAAAAAGAAACCAATAAGAGCAAACTATTTTCAAGTAATATTAGACTCATGGTCCAAAGTTGATTGCTCGTGCCAAGTGCTTAATAATTTGTTAAGAACTAACGTTAATAATTCAAACTATTGTATACAACTTAAGAACTAAAATAATAATTCTCAAGTAAAAATGTATACAAGCTTTTTGGCATAAAAGATGACAAATTGAATTTTACTAATTCAATCTATCGTTTATTGGCATATAATAATTCAAAATATTAATTTGATCGGTAACACTTTCAACTTTCAATTCAATTACCAACAATAGTTTCAGTAACATAATTAGCAAATATTTACGATTGATTTGCTCTCAATTTTGTTCACAATAATCACTATGAATGAATTGAAAAAACCAAAACTAAATCGAGCCAGAAATAAATACAAATCAAGTGTTAATGTATGATAATTATGCTAATAGGATTGACATTAGTAAGAAAAGTGAAGTTGAAAATGTTACTGGTCAAGTTAATAGTATGAATTATTATCAGTCAATAAGTAAAAGTTTAGGTTATTAATATCCAACTTGCCATTAAAGATTCATCAACGCACCAATACATTACGTGTTTATCATGTTTAGCTTATGACTTTACTTTTAAATGCTTGTAAATACATCTCTTAGAAACCAAAACAAAGTATAATTTAGTAATTATAAGATCCACTTGATGAAAGATATGGTTTAAAATTCCAAACTTGCATGATCATTAAAACAAGTTTTATATAATTAAATCTAAAATTGCAAATTGAGTTCAAGCTAAAACAGCATAATTATGATTAAAAAATCTGAGTAATAATCAATTAGAAAGTATACTCGATAAGATACACAAAAGAAAGTTAGGATATCACTACTCTTTCACGGCTAATCTCAGCTTCTCTGCTCAAGTCTAATACAACATAAACAAACTAAACACAAACCAAAATCACGTTTTTTCTAACTTACAAGTAACGTTTAATCTTCTATTTTTAACTTGTATTATGATTTTTGTTTTAATTTGTGTTATCAACAACCATCAAATGCCACTTGAATTGGTAGTCCAACAGTAATAGTCAAAGATAATTCTAACCTGAGATAAGTTAAAAAGTTATGTAGTTTAAGAGTGGAAGCACACGGGGATGAGTCACCAATATCGGATGACCAGATTGAAAGTTGACCGATGAGCAAGGCATTTCCTAATAGGACTATCAAACTGCATAAACACTTGATGCTAAATTTACATCATTTCTAGCTTCCATAAGAATTTTGAAAATTATTCCAAATTCCAACACTATTGACCGAAGGTCCTTTGGCGATACTGATTTCACTTCAAGTGAAATACGCATTGACTATTTAGCCAACATCTTTAAAAAAATAACCTTAAAAATAGTTCATTGAGAACAGGAGAAACCAGACCCCTTTTGACCCACACGAAACTTACAAAATTAACTAATAAATGATGTCAAACTATTGATAATATATGATGATTTGATACAAAAATGAATATAGATGGAAAAAAATGAATTTATTTGATAAAACCTCAATATCAGTTAAAGTTCAACAATGAAAGCTTTACCTCTTCGAGGTGAATAATCAATCTGTACCCAAGCAGGCATAGCCATCTGTAACGACTGTGACTTTAGCTCAATATAATAATTGAGGTGAAGTTGAACCCACAAACAACAAAATAACCAACCCACTTTCTCAAGTCACCTACTGTTTTACCAAGTACAAATAACAAATTACCATCATAGATACCCTCCTATAAGATCAGTGATGTGGCTGCTGCTGCTGCTGCTGCTACTGTTGCTGATGATGATTATGATGATAATAACTGTTTCTTGAAGTGTACGGACCGTTGTCTTCATTCCCGCCATACCCAACACCCATGTCTGAATGGTTTTGGTTTGGGCCTCTAAAACCCGCAGGCCCATACTTGTTAGGGTTCCATTGTTGACTACCACCTGGTCTGGAGTTATTCCACTTTTGTTGCTTAAAGTATCTTCTACCAAGGGTATTAGGGTTCCTATCCCTTCGAAAATCGCAATCACGCCATGATTCTTCTCCTTTTACATGAGGATTTTCACCACGAGGGTGCAAGGGTAAAGGTGGAAAAGGGTGAAAAGTCATTCCTGGAGCAACAATCCAGCTCTCTGCTGGTGCACCTTCACCACTAGGTGTCCCTAGCTTTTTAAGAAGAGAGCATGGAAGCCCAAAAGCAGTGGGTAACCGTGAAATGTATCTGTCTTGTGGTTGTCCCATGACGGTTTTAGAATAGTGAGTGGCGGTGGAAGGTGGAGCAAATCCAGGAGGAGCATCCACATCCATATTTTCACCACTGGTTTGCTGTTTTTCACTTGCACATGTGTTTGACCTGAATTCTTTACTTGATGGAAGCTGTATATCAGGTCCCACATCACCAGGCTGGTCCCACCGACTTTTACGTTTTCGAATCCGGGTCCCATCAGTGCAACTACTCGGAGATGATGCAGAAGGTCCTTCAACTGGACTAATTGACTGTTTGATAGAGTTATCTGCAACTTCAGAAGGCCTTCTTTGTTGCAACGGGGAACTTTTGAAGTTGGAAGTTTGTTGAACTTCCATCCAGTCCGTGTCCCTTTCTGCCCGATTGACTCTTCGGGCAGACCATGGAATATACCTATCACGGAAATTTCTTGCAATTTGATGGACCTGTTATACAGCCATAGAAATAAATCAGAAGGTGGGTAAAATGGGTCAATTCAGATCTGTTTGATCTTTAACGGGTCAAGTGGGTATCTCCATGTAATTTAAGTAAAAAGAAAATTGGACAAATGGGTTGAAAGTCCCCCAAAAACATCTTATAATTGCATCCTACCTCTTAAAGTGCTATACTGAAAATTTTATAACATTATGCAATAATATAGCTTTTGCAATCATACACTTTCGGTGGTAGATTTGTGCCTTTAAGCTTAAGCGTGCTTCTAATCCTACCGGCTTTCGCTTTAGGACTTTCTCTGTCTAACTTTCTCTTTTGCTTTCTGCTACTAATAAATTTATGTTAAGATGCTTGTTAAGATGTGATTGCATTCACTATGGTTTTGGTATTTGCTATCTTATGATATTGGTTGTTCTTGTATGATTTCTGTTATGCTAAAACTGAGAGTAACATGAAGTTATTGAGCCAGAGGTCTCTTGGGTGGAGCCTCTCTATCTGATCCCTATGCTGTCTTCTTTATTTTGTAGCAGTTTTTATGAATTATTATTATTACTTTAATTTAGATTTGATGTTATTTTTACTCGAACTATTATTATCATGAACTAGGTTTATCATTATTTTACTCACTATTATTAAATTATTAGTATATATTGGCTTTATTATTATTATTACTATTCACTATTTTTAGTTTATTGCTATTTTTTTAATATTATCATCATTATTATTCCTTTTAATGGTCCAACGGAGTGATAAATTCGGCAATCATTCTTATAATAATGTAGCTGAAATTATTTTGCATGTTACAAGTTCATTTTTTTACTCGAGGCCTTTTTTGTGTAATTTTATGCAGCATCACGCAGGTGAAATTTACTAGTATATGTATAAATATAACAACAAAACAAAACAAAAAAAAACAATTTCAAATGTACCTCCTTGTCAGCATGCTCTGTCAATGACAAAATGGATTCCTTGAAGCTGAAAAAAGTAAAGAAAGGAAAGCATCATATACATGCAAGAAATCATATACTACAAAGTAATTGCTCAAATGTGCAAAAATCTGAAAGCGAATCAACTGAACTATTAAGCATCATAAAAAGCAAAACGAATACAAAATTAAAGGCATCAGCAAAAATCAAAATTAAAAACATTATAGTTTGTGTCTGCATATGATAACAAAATAAAATATTAAGTGCCATCAACTAATCCGCGAGAATTCCACTAACAGAGCATCTAGAAGGCATACAGCAGCTCCCACCTTTTATAAGCCACAAGAAGGTGCCATATCTGCCAGATGATTAAGTAAACAGGTGGCAAGATGGCAGGGTAGGATGGCCATATTGAGGAACAAGTTGGGAAGAAAACAAGTCACTTTCTACTAGAGGTCAAAACAGGCTGCGTCTAGTTTGCATGATCCACAAACATCTTATTGTCCATTTTTTATATTTTAATATGAACAAGTGTGTTAGTATGGTTAAAAATAGAATTCCAAACAAAACAGGTTAGGAAGGTGTATGCATTACTTTGGGAAATCCTCAACTCATTTGACCTGTTCCTCTTTCAGCTAAGTGTACCCTAGGTGTTTCGACTGAATTAAAACATAACCCAAATCGTCCCATTCATAGTGATTTGGGTCAAAATTGCCACATCTAAGTATACCATGGAATACAACAAACTGTTAAAAGGGCCCACATATTGACACTACAAAACTAAAGATGTGCTACAAATTAAATAACAAACTAATTTGTTCAGACCTTTCAACACCAGGAAGAGAAGATTTTAAGATATTATCCAACGTAAGGATCTTTGTTTCAGCCAGATACTCCAACACCTGCATGAAAAATTCCAAAATTTAAAAAAAAAATCATTTCCCTTTTAGTCATTCAACAACTTGGGCTTCTTACATTGTCACACTTTGTTAAATTTACCTTGAGAAGCTTTCGCAGTATTGGAGTCTTATTGAACACCTTTCTATAACGTTTCAGTAAAATGTGTAACATCTGCAAACCTGTAAAGTGAAAAATAAAAGGAATAAACAAATTCATAAAGAAGAATCAACAGAAAAAAGAGGTCAATAACATATATATAATAAGCAATACTAAATATACCATTCTTGTTGATTATGTCAAGCAAAACTGTTCGAGACTTTGTTCTCAGGAGCGCATCAAGGATCATAGAAAGGTCTCGATTGCTGAAATAGTAACATTCAAAGCTTCAGTATTTATTTTGTTATAAAAAATAATGTGAACATCATAAAAGGATCTCAAAAATAACCTTTGAATCCCTTCCCCATTGCCGCCATTAGCAGTTAGACATAAGAGTGTCAGATATCCCTTCCAAGCATCCTTTAAGAAATACATCAAATGATATACAAATATAAAAATTTACATAAACACAAATAAGAAAGGAAAAAAAAGACAATGCAAAATAACTCGTATACTTACTCTACGTTTGCTTATACCCCCTTTAGTTAAGAGAGTATTGAGTGCCTCTTCAACTGCAAGATATCAAGTAGAAAGTTTAACATTTGATCATGTTAAAAGATGAAATTTTTTTATAAATAGTAAAAGATCAGTTACCTGCTTCAAATCGACCAGTCAAGTTATCAACCACTAGCTTTTTGGGTTTTTGAGGCACTACAGGTGGCTTGGTATCTATTTCAGTTTGCTTATTTTTGGATTTTCCTTTCTTCACTGCTGATGATGGAGAATTTACTTTTGAGCGAGATTTTGGCTTTAAAATGGTACACTTTTTGTCATTTGCGTGAGCTTTAGGTTTCTTCATTGAATCACCATCTTCCGGTAACAAGTTAACTGAAGTTATATTTTCATTTTGTTTTTTTATTTCACTCTTTGCTTTTAAAGAAGTATCAAGTGGTTGAACAAAAGATGGCAATAGTCCCTCGGTATGCTCTAATTTACTTTCTGATGCTGATGAGGCAGATGAAGACCTTTCAAAAGACACTTCTCTATCCGTAGACTCATTAAGAACAGCAGGATCATCATTTTTCTCATCCGTGACAAACAAAGAATCTGGACTTTGATTGTTTTCTACATCATTTGTCGAATTACTTTCAGCAATCCCTGTCACAGATACTACATTATCCAACTTATTTGTATTGTTCTCATGGAATGTAACGGGTTCAGGGTATTCCTCATCAGAATCACCCAGAACAACTGTTTCATCATTTAGTGGATCACCACCAATAACGCCCCGACACCTAGATGACCCACATACACATTTTTTAGCAGCAGCCCCAAAAACCCTTACATAGTTGTAATCAAATGTCAGTTCTTCCCCCTGAATAAAAACATTTAAGTGTAAGTTACCGAATTAAAGTGTCGGTGACATTTTGAATAATATGAAGCTTTTTGGCATTGAATTTGAGTGAATAATAAAGACACGGTAAAATAAGTACATACCTTCTTAATATCCCTAATTGCAAAGAGTCCAATGCAAACTTCTCCATTCACCATCCACTGGTTAGAAATCACATAAAGTAAATGGTAATGTTGGCAAATTTAACATATAACTGTAAGCATGAAGTTTAAAATTAGCCAATGAGCATGTTAATTTGACAACTCAGTATTCTAATAAAATGCATTCAAGTATATAATTTCCACTGAATTTCAAATACACATTGAGCATGTTAATTACTTAACTTTATACTCTAAAAGAACGCCAACGGACAAAATATTTATTCAGCTGTAATAGTAACCCACATACATCAAGCACATACATGGATAAAAAGAATATGATATACAACCATATCCAGTGAAATGCATAAGATATACAAACACTACAAATAAAAGACATTTTGCTAAGTCCTTATACAAACCTTTTCAGTGCGACAATTTGGTTCACAGCTGTGATTTATAAAACGACCCAAATTTCCTTTAGCACAAGCATCTATTACCTGAAACAAGGAATGAAAAGTAAAGCATGTGAATAATACTATAATTAAACTTTGTTCAACAAGTTGAAACACTCCAACAAAAATTAGGGATGAAAATGAACATCAAACAGAAAAATATTACGGTAAGTTTTTTCATTAGCTTTAGGATATTCAACATCATTTTTTGATTTATGCATCATAACTTCTTCCATCCAACAAGTGTATATACTCATGGGTAGTATATAGATTGTCATAAAAATTTTTGTTTGAAGAGATGCACATTCACATTTCTGTTGTCCATTTTGCATATACTCTTTTTTCCATGCCTACATATTCTCCTCAAATCCTAGATACAAAAAAGTAAATGGACCTATATGTATGAATAAAGTGATAAGTTAGGTGAGAATGTCACTGCTCACAGACAACTTGAAGCCATTATATCAGGAATTTAATATTAAGAAATAGATTACAGAGATGCCAATACAGGTCAAACATTCCAAAAAGGTTGGTTTTTGATAAAAGGATTCTGGTTTGAATTCTTGCTCCTAGATCCACTATTTAGATGAGAAGAATGACACTCACAGACAGACATTATGCACACTTAGAAAACATTCCCCTACATATTAGCTAAAAAGCACAATAAAGACAGGCACGCAAATGATAGTATATCCTGAATTTGGTTTTTACATAATAGTTACTACATATAAGACTTGTACTGTTTTCCTCTTTTCCACTTCTGATATTATAAAGAAATGTTCAACTATAATGGTCACGTAAAAGGCTTAGAAACCAACAAACCTCACTGCCATTCAATGTCATAAAATAGAAGTGCTTATGACCCTTTGAAGCATATTCTTTTTGTCGGGCTTCATAAGCAGGCATATCAAGCACCTACAAAAATCAAAATTTGAATTAAAAGGATATACTTGGAAACTATGATATCAAACAAAAAGAAAAATATGAAATCAAGCAATATGACATATTACCTCACCAACATATTCTATAAGGAACCTTCCTTTGGGAATATCCTCTTGCAACTGAAGCCCGTAACCCTTCTTTCCAGATGGGACACATTTTAATTTAGAATATTTGCGTTTCTGGAACTGCAGTCATAAAAATATCTAAGTGTAGTAACCTCCTTGCGAGAAAAAAAAGTATCACAAAAACCATTTAAAAATATTGGGAAAAAAACCTGTTGATTTGAACAAACATCTCCACATGGGCATGTTCCTTTTACACATTCTATGTTCAACATCCTATTAAGGCATTCATCACGACACCCCATGCGGCCATCTATTGGAGGTTTGCAGTGGCAAACCATAACCTAACAGGCATTAATGAAGAATACACATTTTAGCGAACACATTACCATAAAGTTTACTATACAAGCATTATGCCATTATTTCATCATTTACACAGCAACAGTTCTTATAAAGAAACAAATAATCTGACCTCATCAATGGGTTGATTTTTACGATTGCGATGCAGAAACATGTTCGTCTTAATAAGCTTCCACGAGGGTTGTGGAGGATCTGCAACAGGGTTTAGACATTTCACTGCTTAAAACTAGCTTATTAATGATGTGAAGTAGAGGTGGCAATATCAAGTTATCAACCCATTTACCAAGAAATGAATAGCTTTGGGTTACATTTTTATCTGTAGCGGGTCAGGCGTGTTAAGCTACATATTTAAATAACAAATGAAGACATGCCAACTGGGTCAGGACAAAATTCATCCATCATCCAAAATGTACTCATGCATGAAACCTCCTATCACATTATTGAAAGAACTTGGATTTCTATTGCAATAACATGATATTTGCAAATAATACCTAACCCATTAATTGTGTACAAACTGAACAAACTGCTTGTGGGTTGACCCAACCTGACCCAAGTTGACATGCACAAAACAAAACAACCAATTTTGACTCGACCATTTTTTATTACCTGACCGCCCACTTTTCCACCTCTAGCTCATGAATTCAAGCACTCGAAAAATTGCCATACATGGCATGACTACGACAATGAGTACCTGTAGGCTGCTTTGGAGCCAACTGACTAGAATTCAACCGAGTATTACAAGCATCTTCCTCACAAGATGCTTCAGATAACTCCAACTCCTCATTAATGTCAGCATTTGACTTCTCTTGTGGAATTGAGCAGTCTGCAAAATCTTTATCCATGTTGTCCTTACAAATCCTTCATATTATAGCAGTCAAAAACTATTAATAATGTCTGATTAAATCTTATTACTGAAATTAAGTAGAAAAATTATACCATCTACATTCTGTTGACTCAATGGAATCTGCGAGTATAGCTGATATACGTCTCCATTTATGGCAGTCATCACAGCACACCCAAGCACTTCGTGGTGCCATAGTTGAGCTGGTTAAAAGTCCACCAGTGCTTCTGGAACTTTCTTCTAGTCCTCTAGGATCATCCGTTTCAAGACTTCCTACAGCATACAGCTAAACCTTAGAACCATAGTTAATGAATAAAAAGTCACATATATCTAAAAAATATAAAAATATTAAATAAAAAGTAGACCTTTTATCGGGTGATTTTCTGTATCACAGAATGTCGGGTTTTTACTACTCTTCTCATTAATATTTCCCTTAGCAGTTGACTTAGCCGGCGATGCTTTCTGTTGGCAATTGGTTCTGTTCTTATTCACTGAAGATTTTGACTTTGAACTTTTCTGAAGACGTTGACCATTGGATCTCGACTCCACTGACTCTATCCCAGCAATGCTAGGATCAGCTTTCATGCCACTTTCAACTGTTAACGTGTCCATGGAAACCCTAACTTCTGTTTGATGAAATGATGCCATTATCCCCAATGGACATCCTTCCCTGCTAGAGTTGATTACTGACATGGATGGCACACTTGACCATGATCCTTTAACTTGTTTTTCACATGATAAAACATCATTAACAACTTCTGGACTAGGAATCCCACTTGCAACACCGCAATCATCTGATTGATGAGAAGAAACCCTAACTTCTTCTGTAATATTTCCATTAATTTGAGTATCTGGAATCACATTAATGACTTCTGAGTCAGGTGAAGTTCCAGGATCTAAGCACCTGTTTTCAATTCTTTCCTTTTCTGCAAGACACACTTCAATAACAGGCGATTTTAATGATACAGACCCTTTCTCCAGATTCTCATTAGAAGCCGTATAAACCTCTTTTTCGTGATTTTCTTTTATATTACTTTGTAAATTAGAAGGTTCTAACTTAACCTCCCTGTAACTTTCAAGATCTTTTTCCATATCAGGAATGGTATTAAGTTGGCAGGTTTGAATAGCCATTGGCCCCAATTTAAGCTTCAAAAGAAGGCCCTTGTTTACCGCTCTAGATTCACGTTGTGTATTTTGTATGCTTTTATTCACAGAATCATTGTTCCTCTTTCCTCCCCTGCGGACCGTTCTTCCCTTTATATCCACATTCTTTTCTGCATTTTGCTTAAAAATTTCATCAATTTTTCCTACGAATCCCCAAGCTGAAGGACGAGCACGTCTGCCCAACCTACTTCTTTGCCCTCTTCCAACAAATGCAGCAAGTAAATCTACCATTGGCCTCTTTCCAGATTTTCTTCTGCTTTTACTTGCAGCCACCTTGGTATTGTTTTTCTGGTTCGATGAACTCTTGCGATTGCTTCTTCGATTGGATGAACGTTTATTTTCATTTATTTTATTTCCACTATTTTTGCCATAAGGATCTCCCAAATCAGAAGATTCAGTTAATACATTAGAGTTAGAAGGCTCAACAACGGCATCTGTATTACAAATATTTGGTTTGTCCACATTGTTACATGACTCCGGTGGAAATGGATCACGTGGTTCTAGGTAAACTGATAATGCATCAGCTAAATAATTAGACTCCATAGTAGAAACAAGATTGTTAAAGTCACAAGAAGGGTAGTGTGCATTTTCTGCTGGTACAATCTCAGAATCCTTATTGGCCATCAACAACTCATGCATTAAAAGGTGGCAATATGACTTTGATTGGTTCAAGCACTAAAAACGATCAGCAAGCTTCACAACAACCATCCCTGCTCTACAATAAAAGTTAAAAACATAAATGTAAAATATTTTCTTGATTCATGCGTCATTATATAAAATTCCGTTTCAAGTTTAACAAATTACAGAATATTAGAATGTCAGTATATATATATATATACATAAACACATATAGTATATACGCATCAGAAAACTCAATTATCAGTGTCATGTTCATTGTATAATAAGTTATGCATCCTATAATTCATATGATTAATATGTAAATTGTTAGTCATGAAAGATCAATCAATGCTTGAAATACTTCAACTTAAGCAATGTTGAATAATTATAAGTACATCAGATATCTACCAGAATTGACAGAATACAAACTAATGAAGAAACAAATACACCGGGTAAATTTTACATGTATACTTCTTAGCTTATTAAATCAATTTATCAGTAATGACCACCGCTTAGCACCAAACCGATTGTCATGTCTGGTAATGGCACTTAATGGTTTCGCCGACGCAAGGTAGGTTCATGCTTACGTGTACTTTGGTCAACAACAGTGGTTAAATAAGTTGCCAAACTAGATGTGCAATATTTTTACTCTGCACACCAAAGACACGACAAAAACACTAAAACTAAACATGTATACGTAAAAACAGACAATCCCTGCACATACATATGGGGCGTACTGGTATCGATGCATCAATTTCCCCAATTACATTCCAAGTTTATCTCTTTATACAATACACCATTACACACATATACATACAAAGATGCATACACACATAATCAAATCTTATATCTAGGCTTTGTGCATACTGTTCATCAAGTAAACCCATCTTGTCAAACGTACCAAGCCATCAAAAACTTTAGGGGAATATGGAAGTATTTAATATCTAGCACGCGAAGAAACTGAACATCACCAATCAAGCACACGAACCAATTGCATCGCAATGCCCCCAACAATAACAAAACCTAAGCTAACAAACAAATTAAAACAGCACAATCAGCAAAACAAGGGAAAAAAACCCTAGAAACGAAACCCAAAATCAGCGAAATCAAAACCCAAACCCTAGCGGAGGGAGTGCATTGCAGGTCAACAATAGAGCGTAATGAAATCATATAAAAAAAAGGGAGATAAAGAAAGCATATAGCCACCGACAAGAATAGAGCAGATAGAATCGGGTGAAAGCAGAAAAAGAAGAAGATGATTAGGGTACCTGAAGAAGAAGGCGGAATGAGTAAGCAAAATCGGGAATCAGATGTTGAAATTGTGAATGATGATGAAGCGAGGTGAGGTTTAGAGAGAGAGAAAAGGGCGCCTGCCGTGGAGAAACACGTTTTGGTTTGGTTTGGGGGAAATAGGGAAGAAAGGTATGCGACCCCAACCCAAACATAAAAACAACTCTATTAACCTTTCTTTCTTTCTGTTTCTTTATTTTTTTGTGTGTGTTTTTTCGTTGTTGCTTTTACCCTTTGCAAATATATATCGACTTTCGATCGGCTTGTTTTCGGGTTTACCGGCCTATTTGTTTGGTTTTTATCCTTTTCAATTGCTTATATATGGAACCCTTTCAATTTTACTTTATGGGTTTACACTTTAGATAAGTTGTGGGTTTGATTTTTTTTCTTAGTTTATGATAGACTCGTAAATATGGAAAGTGATTTGTAAAATACTAATTACCAACTTGTTTATGCATTATGGGTTGTACCATGTGTTTGATGGATTGTATAATCTTTTGTCTTGTTTTTCTTTAATCTTTAACTTTTCTATTTTAAACCGATATTTTTACATCTTTTTACAATTAGTCTCTCGTAATTTTTTACTTTCAACTTTGATCTCATATACTTTTCATTTTTTACAAACTTTTTTGTTTCGGTCTAACTTTTATAGTTAACACGTTGTGACTTGCACGTTTGGTTCAACGTAATTACATCTATTTTTTCCCGTTCAACGGTCCCGTCACAACACACGGGATCTAGATTGACTTAATTATTGTTTTTTGTGTTTTACTTCTCATGTGCTTAGTTACTAGTTTTATTCAAATACCATTCTTACTTTTTCTAAATGATCCTTATTATAGTTTTATTGAACACCTACATTTACATCTTGAAATATTTAAGTTATTTAAGTTGTTTTTCTAGATCAAAATAGTCTTAATTTAATTTAGTAAACTCTACTTTATATCTCAAGTGATACTAAAATTAATAATATTTTAAGTGTGGGAGACATCTTCACCACTAAAATATTCCCTTGACATCAAATATCTTCAAACTACTCTAAAAAAAGAGAAAATAAATAGATAAAATAATAACATTGATTCATTTAATTTATTCTAATTGTTCTTTATGAAAAACTTGCTTTAATTTTATTGACAGGAGATCATTCTATGCTTTCACCGATAATCACATCCAACTACATCAAGGAATTGATTTTTAATGATATATTTCTATAATTATAATATATATTAATCACTTTGTTTGGTGACCTGCAGTACTTATTTCTTCTTGAATAGTTAGTTTTTTTTTACTTTAGAACTGCTACAATAGATACTTAAAAGCGCTACAAAAATAACTCAAAACCACCACCAAAGCTCTCCAAAATCGCCCCAATATATACCCCACCCCCCCCCCCCACCCCTAAAAGTACCTAAAACCATACCCAAAATTGCCCCAAAAGATCCTACTAGATGTTTTGGCGGCCATAAAATGATATTTTTAGGTATGTTCTTTTAAACAATAAAATCTACATTTTAGGAGCTATTTTAACAGCAATAAAACTACATTTTGGAGATTGTTTTAGTAGCAACAAGTTGCATGTTATAGACTATTTTGGTAGCAATAAAACTACATGAGTTTGGTATCTAATTGTTCAATAGTTGTTTAGTGACATGTTTATAACACTTCTATTTAATTTTACAATTTATAACCTTTTTAGCCAAAATTTTCAATTCGATCAAACTTATGGTGGGCAATATTAAAACTCTTATGTAAGCCTTAATGACTCTCCACCCATTCCCTTTAACAATCCAACCAATATTAACAAATTAGTGAGAGCGATAAGTGTGAACTTCAGACTAGAAGAAGATAAGCTAATCGTCACTGCATAGCTAAATTGTAGCCTTGATGCCATTCAAGAAACGAATCATAAACATGCTCAACTCTTGGAAAACATCTTTGAGTAACTGAGTACTATCAGTATAATAAAGAAACAACATTTGAGCGGACATTTAAGTCCTTAATACATCGGTGGTTGTATATTCACAACAATGTTATAAAAATCGCTAGTCGCTAGTCGGGGGTGAAGTACCGACTAGGGATTAATGAGGATTAATCGGATAATTTCAGTTTTATATACAGAAATAAACATTTTTACATGTACTCTTAATAAAAATATTCAAATTTATATACACACATATTTGGCCCGAAATTTCATGTTTTTTCATTGGAACTTTTGCATCTCGCCGGAATCTGGCTGGAGATTTGCTGGAATCTCACAAAAACCAATGGTTTTTGGCTAATTAGGACCGCCTAGGTCCGATTTTGACTAGGGAGCACAAAAAAACACAGTTGACCAACTTTGACCACCTAAAAAAATTGATCTTATTACTACCGATTAGTGCCGCCTATGACCGACTACCATTTTTGGTATCGATTAGTTAAAATCAACAAGATAATAGGCCGTGCTACACATTAATCACCGTTTATGTAACATCCTGTATTTTCTTTTTACTTATTTATTTATGCTTGTGCGTGGCTTCGTTAGTAAAAGTTTAATTCATTAATAATAATAATAGTAATAATGATAACAATATTAATAATAATAATAATAATAATTTTAATAACAAAATAATAATAATAATAATAATAATAATAATAATAATAATAATAATAATAATAATAATAATAATAATAATAATAATAATAATAATAATAATAATAATAATAATAATAATGATGATAATAATAACTTTAAAAGTAACAATAACAATTATAATGTTAATAATGGCAATAGTAATAACAAATAATAATAATAATAATATCTATAATCATAATAATAATAATAATCATAATAATAATAATAATAATAATAATAATAATAATAATAATAATAATAATAATAGTATTAATAATAAATGGTTAGTTAAATACAAAGTTCGGGGGGTGTTCAAACTTAAAAATCAAGGTTTGGGGCGTTTTAAAGCAACAGCCCAAACTATAGGGGCTGAAAGTGCAAAATGGTGAATCCTCACTCACGGTTTTCCGGTGGTTATTGGCCGGAGCTCCGGCCGAGCTCCGGCAAGGCCCGAACTCACGAAATTCATGCGATTCGACCCAATTAAACCACCCAATCCCCTCGACCCCATGAATCGAACCCAAACCCCAACCCAATTTAAGTTCCCGCTCGTTGCAAACCTTCCTAATCGAACTAAGGCTAACCGATGTAAACATCCAAATCAAATCCTGTCCAAATTCGCAATTCCAATCAAATTAATTATCCCTAAACTTAATACGCGGCTTAAGCAATCAATCAATCAATTAGAATTGCAAATTAACAGCTCGAAATCTCTTAATTTGGGTAAACTTCGAACGCGGTTTCAATCGAGTGTGTTAAGCCCGAAACCGTGTAATCGAAGCTATAAATTGAGGGTTTCGGATTCACTTTGAAGTTCCTAAACTCCCTGAACCCTCAATTGCACAAGAAAACCTCTCAATCATAAAGCCCCAATTCAAGAACTTTCGAATCACATCCGAACTCGAAACCCCCCTTAATCTCATCCAAACAGGTAATCAAAACCTGTTACCCACTCGTTTTTGGTCGATGAACAAAAGCCCTATGATGATTCGAGTGTTTAATATCGAATCGAGGGTCAATTTCAGATCGGATGAACCTAGGGTTCATCGGATTGGGGGAAACCGGGGCGACTCGGTTTAAATTCAAAACAAACCAAAGTGAACCAAGGCCACGGCCCTGGTTCACTGGTTCCCGCACCCCATTTCCCCAAGGGAGACCCGGGTTCGACCCCGGGCAACCCCCTTTCCCTCTTTTATTTTTTTTCTCTGTTTTGTTTTCTTTTTCTTTTCTTTTCTGTTTTTCTTTCTTTTATTATGTATTTCTTTTAATATTTTAATTCTGAAAAATTTCTAAGAAATTTATTTTTTTCAGAATTTATTTAATCATTTTTGTATTCTTTTTATTATTAAATCAAAGGTTTATGAATATGTTTAAATTTAAAATACATTGTGGTATTTTTTTTCCTTATTTTAAATTTTTTTTTTAATAATGTTGTTATGTGAAAAGATAATACTTGTGTAAAAATATTTTAGATTATTTAAAACATATGCATGTATATATATATGTATATATATATATATATATATATATATGTATATATATATACATGTATATATTGGCAAACAATTTGAATAATTTCTTATTCTTACCTATATACATATATTGTAAAATATATGTATGTATATATATGCATGTATATATATTGTCAAACAATTAGAATGATTAATTACTTATACATATATACTTATATTTATATAAACATATCAAAGTAAGTATACATATATATATATATATATATATATATATATATATATATATATATATATTTATTTATTTATTTATTTATTTATTTCTTGACTTATTACAATCAATACAACCTTCATAAATCGGTTTAACGTGCGATTAGTTTTCTTTATTAGCCTTTCTCTTTCGCGCAATAAATCTAATTATCATTTCGTTCCATTAACCCGATTCACATTAATAACACGAAATAAATAGATGTCAACCTCTATTCAATCCATGATTAAGAACCTTAAAACAAAATAATTAATCATCAAACCGATTATAACGCGTTACCTTATTCTTATTTAGGTGCCTTGTGACATTGTGTTGGAAACCTTATTCGTGGTCATTCATATTTCACTTTCAAGCCTTCTTATTATCATGTGAGTTCTTATGCCCCATTTTACATATATTTTACACCTTTCGGGGTGAAACATGTTGGTTATACAAACATATCATACACGCTTTGATACTTATTACGCACGTGCAATTCTTTACATAGTCGTGGTTATTTGAATATGTTAAGTTGTATATGAGATGTGACATACGTGTGCAATCATTAACTATAACTAGCCTGGCGAAGTCTTAGATCTTTGGGCCTGACAAGCCTATTTGGTGCTAAAGCCGAGGGATTGCCGGCTCCTAGGAGCCGTATGCTTGTGCACTAGGGAACCAAATACACTTAGCTAATCATGCTTATTCATATTATTCAGTCAAGGTTTGATTGTAACTATGCATGTTCTATATACTTACTATCTTGTGACCATTGACTAGAATTGCCACATTCTTTCTCATGATATATACTTATTGTATTTTAAAACCATGAGAACTCACCAACTTGCTAGTTGACTTTATTTTCAACATGTTTCAGGTAATGTGCAAGTTTAATGATGACTGAAGAAACGCTTAAGCTTAGGATATGGACCTAGACTTAAATGAACATTTGGATTCCTATTTTTGTTTATTTATTTTTCTTGTAAGACGTGGATGTATGTGATGTTTGAAAACAATTGATTAATGGCATTTATATTTTAACATAGCGTTATGTGGCTGTGAACAATCTTAACCCTCACACTTCGACGTTTCCGCCGTCATGGTTGGGGTGTGACAGTTTAATCGGCCATCTAGGCCGATTTTTACAAGAGTGATTCGTAGATAAATTTTGTGCAAAAGTAGCTGAAGTGAAAGGGTAAATCAAAGTGTCATGACACCATTGTTTTGTGTGGGGTTTAAATTTTCCTAATAGGTGTCTCTTTTTGTATGGAGAATCTAACATGTATTTTATTCATAGATAAATGCAAGCTTGAGAAGGCGAAGGTTATATACCAATCACTAGAAAATGGAAACTTCCAGTTCGAGTATTGTTGAAACATATCAAAGGGCCAACCTAAGTGGATTTCACGCTCCATAAATGAACTACCAAAACAAAAGAGGATGATTGTCCCATCCCCGAACTCTACCTTTGTTGGGTATCATGTATTGATTTTAGCTATTAAACTTATGACTTATTATCAAAGTTTCAAACTCTTAATTAGTTTTAAGAGTGGAAGCATTTTTACACGATTTTTAATTTGTAATTAAATAACCAGATCACGCACCCAATTACATGGAGTTAAACAAACTATAAATGCATGCACAAGGTGTTTAAAGATTATACCTTTTGATAAGCAAACAAAAAATAACATATGATGGATCCAACAACATCTCCCTAATTGATAGATTTGTGGGAACGATTGAAACTTGGAAAGGAAAAATTCTAGTGACGGCAGTGGCGAATCGATGGTGGTGCTATTATGTTTGGCCGAGTACTCCAAGGGGAGAAGGGAATGTGCCGGCTATTAGGGTTAGAGATTAGGGTTTATTCCTGATCCTTTTATTTATACTTGTAACGTTTACAATTTAAGCCCCTCGTTAATTAATTTTCAATAACCTTGGAAATTATCCATTAATTGTCTACAACCCTTGTGGCTTAATCAAGGTTTAAAGAACGAAATCAAGCCTCGAGGCGAAACGAGGCATAAACCCGAGGCGGAAATAATAAAAAATAGGAAAATTATATGTCTTATAAAATAAAATACTAAATCATCAAACAAAGCATATTCCTAAGTAAATTAATCATCAAATTTAAAAGTAATCACTCATAACGTATCACAAAGTCTAAAACATAAAATAGATACGAAATTAAGCACACATTAAAAGTTTGTAATCAAATTCAACTTCAAACAACATAAAAGGCATCACCTTCTAACTCTTCACCCTCACAATCATCTTCTTCTACCTAATTCGCTTCATATCATCCTCATCATCGTCAATCAAACTTATTTGAATGATTTTCCTTTTCCGAGATGACAAACTTCCACCTGCACCGCCACTTCCCTCCCTACATGCTTCGCCACCTCCCTTTACACACCTGCATCACCACCTCCAATTTCATCTTCATTGACATCAATTGGGCCAGCTAACCACTCATCATCAGACAACACATCTTTAACAACCAACGGATCATCTTCTTCTATTAAAGTAGTATTCTTTAAGAATTTCTACCTCAACTTTTTTTTTGTTAATAATGTAGACCAAGTTGTTCATTCTTTAGGTTTTTAACCGATTTCGTCTCTTTGTATGGACTTAATTAAAAGTACTCTAATTATGTTCACAAGCCGAAGTGGAACACGTAAGACCCAAAACTTTTATTGCAAAAGCCTGAGTTCGGAAGTCTCATCTCCATATTCGCCCCACCATTTAACTATATATGTTTGTAAAAAAATTAGTGAATAATTTAATTTATATAAAATATAAACTATAATAAAAAAATATCAACAAATAATTTACCTGGTGGACGTGTCTGATATGTCGCCAAAGAAACTCTATATCCAAATAGTCCCTTTTTTTCTTTATACGTAACTAGTTGATATTCTATCTTCATATAAACATATCTTTAATGGGTCTATCCATAACATCATTTAATCCTCGCTTAATCTCTGGATGCGCAAATGCATTAGGACTCTATCGATATTGTGGATTTAAGTAGTAGGCAGCCGCATGTAAATCACGATGCATTCGGAACTCCCATCTTTTATCAGTGATGTCCCATATCTCTTTATAAAGAGAGAGTTTTTATCCAAGTTCTTTGCTATTTTTTCTTTACAATTATCCATCGCTCCATAAATAAATCCCATGGCCGGTGTCTGCTCCCCATCAACAAGTCTTAAGAACTTCAATAAGTGGCATTATGGTTTTAATGGAATAAACCACACTAGGCCAAAGACTTCTCTCATCCATGATTATTTTTTAACTTCTTTTCCATCAGCTTTCTTAGTCCAAGCACATGTCCCCCATTCAGTTGAAACAAACATTTGTTGTAAAGCTTCTTTCGATTCATAAAAACTTTGTATAGTAAAAAATGTCATGGCTAATCTTGTGGCAGCTGGTCAAAGAAGATCTTTCTTTAAAATCTTTCGGGCTAAACTCAACACCCACCGATGGCTATAGATAAAAGTGCTAATTTTTTTTTGCTTTAAGAAAAGCACTTTTATGTTGCATCAAATTACCGATATCTTCAAGCATCAAGTCAATGCAACGAGTGGCACACGGGGTCCTATACAAGCTTTTTTTCTTCTCCATTAACAACGCTCCAGCAGCTTTGTATGCACTAGCATTGTCGGTCACCACTTGAACTACAATATCTTCACCGATCTCTTCAACAACTTCATCAAGAAACTCGAAAAATTTTCAGCATTTTTTATACAATCTGATGCATCAACGGTTCTCATAAAAATAGTACCATATTGATTGTTGACCAAAAAATAAATCAAACTTCCCTTCTCATGTTTAACCAACCACCAACCATCTGCTAACAAAGAAACCTTGGTGGTCTTTCATATAGCTTTTATGTCCTCCCCCATTATAGTGATTGTGTTAACCTCTTCCTTAAGGATCCAAGTCCTAAACTCATGTATGGCAGGGGACTTCAATCCTCGGCCAAAGTTCCCAACTGAAAGTAGCATACTAGTAAATGATGGACTAGTTGCTACGTTAAACGGTATTCCATTCTAAAAAATTCTTCCAATACCCAAACAAACTCTAATTCGATGCTTTTTTTGCACTCGCTGGTGTCATTTTTTCGGTCGGGAATGATCCTTCTTAGCTATCTTTCGCACCCCCCACAAACTGATCCATTGGCCCTCTAATACCCCTAGAGGTAGCACATGGATCAACACTTCACGCACTGCTATAATATGCCCCACTTCCCACATTTTCTTCAAAGTTCTGTTGGGCAGCAAACTTTGCATCCTGAAACTGCTTCAAATATTGCTTTATTTCATCTTTTACTTCAGGGGACACATTGGCACAAGACATGACATCTTTATGTGTGCCAGCAAGATGTTCATTCATTCTTTTCACTCATCCTCTAATAACTTTACTACAAACTTGCACTTTAGATACTTATAACCCTTTTTGCCACCTAATGGAGGTACCTTAAATTCGTCCCCATACTTCTAAGCTAGATCTTTCCTTGCACCTTTACTAGCCATCGTAAAAAAAGCTATGTACATAAAAAAACAAAAGTTCAACATGAGAATCTAGTATATTGTATATAAACATTCACAAATCAGATCCCTTTTTGGCTACATTCACAAATCTAGTATATAAACCTTAAACTCATACACACTAATTCTAAAGCACCATACAAATCATCAATCTTTATAAATTAAAATCATACAAGAGTACACTTAATTCTAAAGTAAGATAGAGACTCAAGTATATAAACATTCACAAATCTGATTCTTTTTGCTTAATTCACAATTCATAAATCTAGTGTATAAACTAATAAACCTTAAACATAATATGATGATAACAAGCACAACATCAACCATTCACAAACCACAAACATCAACCATTCACTGTTCACAAATCATTATGTAAGAATTAACTTAGAGGCTGATGCAACCAAAGAGCTCTCAGCATGCACATTGAAGTACAAGGAAAGTTACTTCGAAAGATTTGACAAAAGCACTAAGATATTCACTAAGTGTCAAATCTTCCGAAGCCAAAACACCAAATCTTCTGAAGCCAAAGATAAAGTCTTCTGAAGCTTCAACACAAAGTCTTCCGAAGCCAAGAGACTGATTTCTTCTAAAGACAGAGAAAGCATGTCTTCTAGATATACTTTTGACAAAAGCTTAATCAACTTTTTGTTGCCATCTCTGAAGACTCACTAACTTATACAAGCTGATGATATCTTCATACTTTTGTCAACTGTAGATTAAGGTCTTTGAGTTGCAACTTTATACTTTTATTCTTTTTGTAATATATTAGGATGTGAGCTACGACATGTCATAGTCACTAGTCAAAAGGCAATTTGCCTTTTGACTCTACATTGATCTTGTTGTCTAGAATAGTGGTCCAGCTAGCTTTCAAAGTATGACCGGTTGTTGGATATAGTATAAAGTATCTCATGTAACCGGTCTTAGGACTAACCCTTGTAACATTGGTAAACACTTTGAGAGCAATATACATCATTCTTGAAAACCAAATACTTTGTTATGCTTGTGTTCTTTATCTTTATTCATTGTTTTAACTTGTCGATTCTCTATTTGATATGTTAAGTGTTGTTTGTTTCTTTCCAACCTCATAAAACTATTACCTCACCTGTCACACCCCAACCTTGACGGCGGAAACGTCGAGGAGTGAGAGTTAAGATCGTTCACAGCCACATAACGCTATTAATAATCCAAATATAATTTAAACATAAGTTTCAATTGTCACACTACAAACATAAGTCTCAAAGAAAATAAAAGCATAACATAAAATGTAACAAATCATTCTTATTTTATTTATCTATCTAGGTCCATTCCTAAATGTGCAAGCTTCAAAGAGTAGATCACATACTTGAGGTATTCCTGAAACATGTTAAAAATAAAAGGTCAACATAAAAATGTTGGTGAGCATTCCATAGTTTTCAATACATAAGTATATAAAAGATGGCAATTCAAGTCATAAGTTAGTGAATAAAGTGATTAGGGATGTTATGAACAATGCAACAATCAAACCTCGACAAGGTTTTACAAGTCTCAAACGTTAAAAGTATATACGATCAGCTAAGTGTACTTGGATCAACCAAGCAGGCTTGTCTTACCCATAGATCTATGACTTCGCTGGGCAAGCAGTAGTTAATGATTGTACATATAACGCCATAACATGGTAACCACAAAAGTTCAACTAACCACAACTTTACAAGATGAATTGCCATAGGTTTACAAGTCTCAAATAAGTTTACAAGTGCAATAGTATAAGTTAACATGTTTCACCCCAAAGTGTGAAAATAAGCAAAAAGGGGGTATGGAAATACTCACATTGATATATGCATTCCAAGATGATATAAAAGATTAAAAGATAATCCAACGTATCCATTACAAGGCACCTAACATATATATTACAAGGTAAAGATTAAAGTTAATAATAAGTTTAACGTTCTATTAATGATTAGGGTTTTGATAGTTTTAAGGTGTTTTGACAAGTAACTAAATTTATAGAATAATTATTCTCATTTTAAACCCATTAGAAGAATTATATATGTATTTAAGTATTATAAAAATGAAATTAAATATAATGATGAGGAGGTTCAATATACAATTAAGTCTTTTTAATTATCTAAAAATAATAAGAAACTAGCATTTTGATTAATAACACAATATTAATTAGCTAAAATATGTTTTATAATAATATTCTTAAATATTTTAAGTAATTATATATAATTACTACAATTATGAATTTAATTCTTTAAAGAATTAAGTGTTCATAAATATTTTTAAGTCCAACCAAATATAAATAAATGTTTAATTAATTTAAAAGAAAACCTTTTGTAACATCTAATAAAGTTTAAATATAAAAATTTAAATAAATACATTTTTTCTTTAAAACAAAACAATCATGATTTTAGAAATAACGTTTGGATCAATGAAAATTTATTAATTATAAACCATCATTTTAAATCCGTTTTATAAGGAATAACTAAAAGATTTATATATTTATATATATATATATATATTTAAATTAAAAAAAATTTCAGAAAATATTTTAGTGTCTAAAATCTTTACATTAATTATCAAAAAAAAGATTTTTATATTAATCATAATTTTTCTGTAATTTTATTTGTAAGTAAAGAGGCTTTTTTTTAAAAAATAAAAATAAATGGAGGGGCCGGGAATCGAACCCATGACCTCGAGTGGGTAAAGGGAATGTGTTAGCCAGTTGGGCTAGAAGCCCATATCTGTTTAAAAGATAGTTTCAAATGTTTAAAAACATTAACTGCAGAATTCCCCCAATTTCACATAAACCCTAATTCTATTAGGATCCAATTAAACACGAATCCATTGTTGTTAATATCGATTATCATGGGGCTTTTGCTCCCCATGTATAGACGAGTGTGTACATGCGATTAATTACCCGAATGATGTTATATTGATGATGAACAGATGTAGGAGAGCTCGCGACCAAGCCTTGAATCCGTTCGATATTAAAACGTGGGTAATAATCCAATTGCTTGTGCAGAAAGCTCCTAGTAACCTCCGAGATCAAAAGCCCTCATTCAATTTTGTTTTAAAATGTTCGGAGAACCGAGACCGACTATGTTGCAAGTCCAATGAAAATGACGAGTTTGATGGGATTGTTCTGTGTTTTTCAGGTGAAATTGAGGTTGTTAACAGCTTAGAACCAGTTAAACGTTTGATTTTGGTTCTTTTAATTCGATTATTATTCGGTTCCAATAGTTGAACGGTTCACTCTTTGAATTTAGATTTCGGTTTCGAGTTCTTGCCATTGATTGTCAATTGAATCCAATTAAAACCGATACATGGTTCGAAACTGATGTACGAAATGAAAAGAGCGGTTTAATTGATGTTTAAACAGGCGTTTTGGGTTGATTTGGTGATCGCCGGAGTCGGCCGGAGAGTGGACCGGAAAGAAGAGCCGACGAGGGGAAATAGGCTGGGTTTTAAAGAATTTACACTTCCGGTCCCTTTAGTTTTAATGTTTAACATTTTATGTAAAACCTTTTAATTTATGTTTTAAAATCTACAATTTAAACCCTTAATCTTTTAAGACCCTAATTTAAAATAACCCAAATTATTTATAACTTATATACTTTATAAGTTTTGTAGGAACTTTAAAAAAATATAATTATTCCTTTTAAATTAGACCCATAAATAATAATTAGTCTTTATAAACCTATAAAACTTTACTTTATAAATTATAAAATTATTATATATTGTTTAAATGGTTTTTAAATAAAACAACAATTTCTTTGTGGCTTACATTTACAATCTATATGATTCACTAGAGTAAATAAGTTTAATAAAAAAAACTTTCTATATCATATGAATGTTTAAAATGAGTTCGTATTTGGGTTTATAATTTAAAAAAAAATGGCGGATGTTACAGTCTCCCCTACTTTAAGAAATTTCGTCCCGAAATTTAATCACAAGTAGACTAATTTCAAAGATACGAGGAGACTTGGATTCCATGCCACATTCGCAAGTGTCACTTGGAGCGTTTAAATTTAACAAGTTTAATTATGATGCGTTTGTCATGCTTGAATTTGTTAAAATTATTATTTTTCATAATTCATGATTTTATGTGTTTTTGTCACAGGGTATAAGATTATTAACTTAAGATTTTTGGTTGATAAACGTTTGTATTTTAAATGGTTCAAGACAGTTAGAAAGGTTTGGTCATGGGTGAAGCACTAAGTATTAATGTGATACGAGGCTTGGGAATAAGTTCAAGATGCTTTTGAATAATATAAGGAATTCATAAAGGCTTCTCAATGAAATAATAATTTTTATTATTATTTTTTTTACGGGGTTTCAGGATGATCGATTGTTTATTTAAATGTCATTAAGGTTTCAAAGTTTTATTAGTTTAACGCTGATACGAGAATCGTGTTTGTTAAGATTAAAGATTTAATTTACAATGAGTGCATCATTGTATTAGGTTTTCAGGATAGATGCGGTTCATCAAACCCATAAGCACAGCTGAGAACATTTGTGTGTCTAGAAAGACCTGAACACAAGTTGATAATGTCTTTATTTAGCAGAAAGATTGTTACAGAAGGCTACCATCACACAATCATGTGTTGATGACAACTCAAAATGAAAGTTGATAAGTAAGAAATAAATGGTTCGATGTAGCTAGATCGAGTCAAAATATGAAGATAAAGGGAAAGAAATCGATTTAAGAATTCAAATGCTCCAAACTCGTAATCAAAATCAACCTAGAGTGATCGGGTCTCCTTTCAAGTTCAGAAATCATGCTTTGGCTTGATAGGTCCAAACACTAACATTGGTTCACCCTTCAAGTTACTACATGTTTCTTGTCACTTGATTAAAACCTTAGTAAGTTGGAGATCAAGAAATGAGAATAGTCATCAAGGTGTGGTTTTCACTCCTAACTTGATGGTGCATTCCCAAGGTATGACCACTAACTTACTAATTAAAAAGTTTGATCCCAACTCCTTGTTGAGGATCCACAGAAATAAGACGAGGTAACTCACCATTAAGGTAAGGGAAGTCACTCCTATCTTAACGGTGAAGTTTTACAAAAACAAAATATAACGAGATGAACTTCTTCATCAAAATCCAGAATTCACTCTTACTTTGATGAAGTCGTCTCATTTGAACAAATACAATTCATAAAGATGATATTATCATCAATATATGGAATTCACGCCTATCTTGATGACTGAATTTCATAATAGCAAGAAAACAATCGAAGATTGACATTTGTCACCAAAGTACGGGTTTCAATCCTATTTTGGTGAGATCATGTCATTTGTGAAATGCCATTCCAAAGAAAATAACTGAAGTCAATCCTCGGGATAAGGAAATCACCCCGATCCAGAGAATGAAATTTTATAAATCACAATTGGAAACCATTTATCGAAACGAATAGAGAATCATCAAAGTAAAGGAATCACCCCTGTTTTGATGAGTTAGAATCATTTAGGAGTTACGGGTGTTCTTAGTCATAGGTTGACTTGCAAACACTTGCATCTCTCACGGTGCAGACGGTACGGAGTTTGACTTAACGACGAAAGGAAAATAATATCAATTAGAAATTCGAAAAATTTCAAGTTACATCAATGTAACAAAAGGAAAAATCATGCTTACAAGCTTAAGATCAAAGTTCGAGATAACATAATTTGTTGTGGTGTTCAAATCTTGGATGGTTTCAATCGGGAAGACGAAATCAAGGGCAAGAATTTATTCAACACCACAATGAGATGTGAACATTCGATTCACAACCGAAAGGAATACATGGACTTCTCAAGATATGAGGTCAACCATAGCCTTATTGAAGACACGCGTACTTATAAACGATCACTCATCTCAAGGGTTTCGAGTCAAGTAAATGGATTCAATGATCGAGTCAAATCACCATTTACACTTTGCCTAGACAAAGTATCTCGAGATGTAGGAATTCCACCTATAGCATTGCATGTTCTTAGTTATGGGACACATCCTTAAGAAGACTTGAGAACCATAAGTAACGGTTTATAGTTTTTGGATGACCATTCGGTTTAGATTCCCAATATCTTTGGGTATATTAAGATCCATGTTCACGTTGGTCAAGGTATAGAAATAGTTACATGAAACGCTCAACGTGTAACGGGGTTTAAACGTAAGAGTTGAAATGTAGGATAGGTTCAATATTAACAGGAACATTATGTATGATAAGAATGAAGAGATACCAGTTCAAGGAATCAAAGATTTTTAAGATACAAAGGGGATGGTTCCATTTGGTAACGCATTACCATTTGGAATCGTTGACACGTCAAGGTAAATTGACCCATTTACCATAGAGACTTGTGTATGTTGACCATAGTTTATCACTCATCCCAGAAATCCCCAGGTAAGCATAACTGGTCTCACAATGAGATTTATACGATATGCTTGCCTTAGCCCGAAGGCCTTTTGCCAGGAAATCCAGAATACAGGTGTCTATGTGTCACACAAATTTCTTTGGTTTATGAAATCAAAACCTTGATGAGATTTTCATAGATTAGACATATAGTCTAAGGAATTGAACCCAGATAATAAGTGTAGATTCCACATGTCGTTGAGAATAGGTTTAGGAAGTTCATTTGTCGGGGAGGGTCAAAGAGTCAAAGTTAAGTTTAGGGAGACAAGTAACTAAGTTTAAGCATACATAAGGCAATCCTATGCTAAGGCATCAAGTTGCACAAAAGGCATAGCATTATGTAGCATGCAAACAACATGTAAGCACAAAGGTATAAGGATCTTTCTATGAGGTTCATGCAACTATAGTCTAGGTCACCATTTCTAATAACCTAAATCCCTATAGTTATGGGCTCTAATACCAATCTGTCACACCCCAACCTTGACGGTGGAAACGTCAAGGAGTGAGAGTTAAGATCGTTCACAGCCACATAACGCTATTAATAATCCAAATATAATTTAAACATAAGTTTCAATTGTCACACTACAAACATAAGTCTCAAAGAAAATAAAAGCATAACATAAAATGTAACAAATCATTCTTATTTTATTTATCTATCTAGGTCCATTCCTAAATGTGCAAGCTTCAAAGAGTAGATCACATACTTGAGGTATTCCTGAAACATGTTAAAAATAAAAGGTCAACATAAAAATATTGGTGAGCATTCCATAGTTTTCAATACATAAGTATATAAAAGATGGCAATTCAAGTCATAAGTTAGTGAATAAAGTGATTAGGGATGTTATGAACAATGCAACAATCAAACCTCGACAAAGTTTTACAAGTCTCAAACGTTAAAAGTATATACGATCAGCTAAGTGTACTTGGATCAACCAAGCAGGCTTGTCTTACCCATAGATCTATGACTTCGCTGGGCTAGCAATAGTTAATGATTGTACATATAACGCCATAACATGGTAACCACAAAAGTTCAACTAACCACAACTTTACAAGATGAATTGCCATAGGTTTACAAGTCTCAAATAAGTTTACAAGTGCAATAGTATAAGTTAACATGTTTCACCCCAAAGTGTGAAAATAAGCAAAAAGGGGGTATGGAAATACTCACATTGATATATGCATTCCAAGATGATATAAAAGATTAAAAGATAATCCAACGTATCCATTACAAGGCACCTAACATATATATTACAAGGTAAAGATTAAAGTTAATAATAAGTTTAACGTTCTATTAATGATTAGGGTTTTGATAGTTTTAAGGTGTTTTGACAAGTAACTAAATTTATAGAATAATTATTCTCATTTTAAACCCATTAGAAGAATTATATATGTATTTAAGTATTATAAAAATGAAATTAAATATAATGATGAGGAGGTTCAATATACAATTAAGTCTTTTTAATTATCTAAAAATAATAAGAAACTAGCATTTTGATTAATAACACAATATTAATTAGCTAAAATATGTTTTATAATAATATTCTTAAATATTTTAAGTAATTATATATAATTACTACAATTATGAATTTAATTCTTTAAAGAATTAAGTGTTCATAAATATTTTTAAGTCCAACCAAATATAAATAAATGTTTAATTAATTTAAAAGAAAACCTTTTGTAACATCTAATAAAGTTTAAATATAAAAATTTAAATAAATACATTTTTTCCTTAAAACAAAACAATCATGATTTTAGAAATAACGTTTGGATCAATGAAAATTTATTAATTATAAACCATCATTTTAAATCCGTTTTATAAGGAATAACTAAAAGATTTATATATTTATATATATATATATATATATTTAAATTAAAAAAAATTTCAGAAAATATTTTAGTGTCTAAAATCTTTACATTAATTATCAAAAAAATGATTTTTATATTAATCATAATTTTTCTGTAATTTTATTTGTAAGTAAAGAGGCTTTTTTAAAAAAAATAAAAATAAATGGAGGGGCCGGGAATCGAACCCATGACCTCGAGTGGGTAAAGGGAATGTGTTAGCCAGTTGGGCTAGAAGCCCATATCTGTTTAAAAGATCGTTTCAAATGTTTAAAAACATTAACTGCAGAATTCCCCCAATTTCACATAAACCCTAATTCTATTAGGATCCAATTGAACACGAATCCATTGTTGTTAATATCGATTATCATGGGGCTTTTGCTCCCCATGTATAGACGAGTGTGTACATGCGATTAATTACCCGAATGATGTTATATTGATGATGAACAGATGTAGGAGAGCTCGCGACCAAGCCTTGAATCCGTTCGATATTAAAACGTGGGTAATAATCCAATTGCTTGTGCAGAAAGCTCCTAGTAACCTCCGAGATCAAAAGCCCTCATTCAATTTTGTTTTAAAATGTTCGGAGAACCGAGATCGACTATGTTGCAAGTCCGATGAAAATGACGAGTTTGATGGGATTGTTCTGTGTTTTTCAGGTGAAATTGAGGTTGTTAATAGCTTAGAACCAGTTAAACGTTTGATTTTGGTTCTTTTAATTCGATTATTATTCGGTTCCAATAGTTGAACGGTTCACTCTTTGAATTTAGATTTCGGTTTCGAGTTCTTGCCATTGATTGTCAATTGAATCCAATTAAAACCGATACATGGTTCGAAACTGATGTACGAAATGAAAAGAGCGGTTTAATTGATTTTTAAACAGGCGTTTTGGGTTGATTTGGTGATCGCCGGAGTCGGCCGGAGAGTGGACCGGAAAGAAGAGCCGACGAGGGGAAATAGGCTGGGTTTTAAAGAATTTACACTTCCGGTCCCTTTAGTTTTAATGTTTAACATTTTATGTAAAACCTTTTAATTTATGTTTTAAAATCTACAATTTAAACCCTTAATCTTTTAAGACCCTAATTTAAAATAACCCAAATTATTTATAACTTATATACTTTATAAGTTTTGTAGGAACTTTAAAAAAAATATAATTATTCCTTTTAAATTAGACCCATAAATAATAATTAAGTCTTTATAAACCTATAAAGCTTTACTTTATAAATTATAAAATTATTATATATTGTTTAAATGGTTTTTAAATAAAACAACAATTTTGTGGCTTACATTTACAATCTATATGATTCACTAGAGTAAATAAGTTTAATAAAAAAAACTTTCTATATCATACGAATGTTTAAAATGAGTTCGGATTTGGGTTTATAATTTAAAAAAAATGGCGGATGTTACATCACCCTTAATCGGTACTACACATTCATAAACCTTAATGCACAAACCTCATGTCCCAAATTAACAAAACAAACTCTTGAATTAAATATACAAAACAAACATCAACAATATCAGAAAATTAGAAAATCGAAAAGAAGAACCTCTAAAGTCACATAAATCTGAAAAACGAGATGAAAATCAGAAGAAATTGCAACTAGTTGTGCGATGTCGGATCGATGCCTGGTGTGCGATGGGTGGGATGGGTGCGATAGGGCGATGGGGTGTGCGAGTCGGATATTTCACCTCTGAACCAAAATGGTGATTTTGTTCTAATTAGGGTTTTCTAGTGTTTATTTTAGGGTTAGGCGGTAAGTGCAGCTTTTGTTTTTAATTATAATGTCTATTTTCCCGTCCACACGTACGCCTCACCCCAATCGTACCGCCTCAGTACGTCTGGCGTACGTATCAGTCACTACCTATGAGGGGC
Source organism: Flaveria ramosissima (assembly GCA_025215565.1). Taxonomy (NCBI): domain Eukaryota; kingdom Viridiplantae; phylum Streptophyta; class Magnoliopsida; order Asterales; family Asteraceae; genus Flaveria; species Flaveria ramosissima. Next base: position 21,795,062 of record CM046044.1, on the reverse strand, counting down.
CACCTCATATACGGTTTTCGTCCGCCTCGCCTCGAGGCGCGTCTCGAGGCGTACGCCTCTCCCGTTTTTAAAAACCATGGGTTTAATAATCAATATTTAATTGAATAAACTTATAAAAGTTTAACATTTTAACTTATTAAACTATAAATTGTTTAATCCCTTTTATTAATTATTTCATTGAATAATTAATCCATGATTATTTGTTTGAATAATCAAACACCATTAACTTATTGCATTTTGTGAACCATAACGTGTAAAAATTAGATGTTATTCTTTCGTTGTTGTCTAAAATGTAACTCTTTGAATTGTACCTCTATAGAAACATCGATATTATTAATAATCAGATATCTAATATCCAATCGACTCCCATTTGGACAATTCATTAGCTAATTGCCTTAACGTTTGCATATCACTGCCCCTAGCAAGGTATGATGTGTTATGGTAATCAACTAATTTCTTGTGTTAGGGTAGCTCATTACTTAACCAAGTACTATAACCATGGTAGCCTTATATACTTATTCTTTTTATATAGGACATTCCATTGAAGATAAGCCATGGATCCCCTTTCATTCTTCTTATATGACTAGGAGGGCAAACTAGCATTTTGTTACATATTTTTTAAAATGAGATAACCACCACAATGGCCCGTACTCTACATCTAGTATAAACTAAACATCCAATCAATCCTCTCTCATCTGTCTTTTCTTCTTCTATTCATCTTATTCTATATAACTTTTTTCAGAAAAAAATATTTATTGACCAAAATTAACAAGTGTAACTTTGTGATCAATTTTGTATGTGAGCTAGTATGCATGTATGATGTTACACCCCCGCTAAAAGCGGAAACACGGGGATGTACTGAGACGGGATCGTCATAACACATGGTAAGCAATAGAGATGCAATAAAAATAATAATGATGATAAAGCGTGTCATGACGACACCCGACACAAAAGGGACTTGTGTCGTGTTTAGTCAATATTCACGACAACATAGCCATAAGCATAACATGATAAATGATTCACGAAACCAATGATGATAACTGAATGTAATCCCACAACCCGGGAACAAGTATCAAAAGAATGAAGTTGTTTAAATCAGACTACACAATGTTCCAAAATGAATGTTTGTCAAGTATGTTTAGTCTCAAAATGCATCCTAGGGTCTCCACTAAGGCAGCACACCTAGATCTTCAATTAGCATTGTCACCTGAAAAGATATGCTCAAAATGGTCAACAAAATTGTTGGTGAGCTCACAGGTTTAAATAGTAAATAAGTAATTGATGCTGTATAGTAATTTATTGTGGAATACCGTGAATACAGTTATAAGTAAGCAAAATCACATGACAACGAGCTTTACAACCAAACCTAATGACGTACACACAGTATCTTGTCAGAATATATTCACCCAAGGGTCCGTTCCTGGCCACTGTTGGTACTAACTAGTATACCAACAAACAAGGGTGGGGGTGTCAACCCAGTAGTACTACCAATACCTATCCGTTGGTTCCAACACCGGAATTAAATGGTTGTAAAGAAAGTACCACACAGCGAACTCAAGCATGTATCAGATAAGTACTCACAAAACAGTAACACGTTGATTCCAAGTATTACAGCATAGAAAATGGGTGACCATACTTTTCCCCCATGTTTCTAAATGTTGAAGTATTGTATAAGCGTAAAAAGGGGCCACGAAACTCACTTGTTTGGTGGTAAGTATGAATGATCAAAGTTTCCAAATGTTGTACGCAGTAAACGGTCAAACACCTATTGACAGTTATTGTTAAGCATTAATGATATGTATAAAGTAAATAGTAACGTTCGGTCGGTTCGGGTTGTATCGGTTCGGTCGCGTGTAACACACACGAGCAGACACACGTATTAGATCTTATGTAGATCCAAGTACTAGAAATCGTCGCCATTGTCGATGATATTTGTGTAAAAGTTCCATTGTTATTAGAGAAGTATTTGGTAAATATTAGTAGTTACGAATCGGTTGTTGATAATTGTAAAATGTTAAGTTGATTTGATTTGGAATAACATTAGTAAGTTTGTGATGTTGTTGACTTTAACATTGTCATTAGCAATGGCAACCGTGTCGATGTCACCTTAACATCACACGACATACACACACCATACACAAGAAGGAATTCACACACAACAACTTCAGTCGCACGACAGGACCAGACGCACGACTCAACACTCCATCCGCACGAATCAACCCTCATTCGTACGAATCAGCCCTCATTCGTACGAATCAGCTTCATTCGTACGATTGAACCTTCATTCGTGCGACTCAGCATTCAGTCGTACCACGTAGCACCCAATCGCACGACTCAACATCCATACGCACGAATCAACCTTCATTCGTACGAATCAGCTTCATTCGTACGACTAAACCTCTATTCGTGCGACTAGTATTCAGTCGTGCGATACACGCACAATCGCACACATACATTCGGTCGCATTAACTCAATCGCACGCATTCATTCATTCGCAGGACTCAATCACACACATACACACAGTCGCACGACACACCCAGTCGCACAACTCAGTCGCACGATAGACACAGTCGCATGACCCAGTCGCACGACTCACCCAGTCGCACGACTCAGTCGCACGGCAGACCCAGTCGCCAGAACAGCAGAATCGCGACTGCAGAAGTGCAGAGCAGCCTTCGGCTGCTCCTTGCACGAGATTTACACCACAAGCACTTCCAGAAACACATTTGCACACACCCAAACAAGAAGATCACGCAGAAAGACATCACACGCACCCCCACACGAGCTCATGTGCTCGGGTTGGCCCGAGCACCCGATACCCTAAAAGGATAGCTGTAAACAAGCAAGAAAGGGACGACCAAGGTCGTCTACCTGCAAGAATGGAGTAGACTCAGCTGTAGCCGAGGTCTTGCCGGTGAAAACGCGAAGAAATGGGGCGGTTTGGTGCAAGGAGGAGGAGAAAAAGTGGAGAAGAAGAAGATGAAGAGGAAGAAGGTGAAATGGAGGCTAGGGCTGGAATATGGGTATTTATACCCAGCCCTAATTTGGCAAAATGTCACATTTGGTCCCTGCACTTAGCCCCCTAGTTCCTAAATTTGTTTCGGTTGCAAACGACTTAAAGGCTAGTTTATTTAATAAAAAATGTATTAACGATATTGGTAACTTAAAAATGGTTTTATTAATGACAATAATTTATATAAAAATGGTATATTTAGTGATGACGATGACGAACATTGTAAAAGTTATAAGGATAGCATACGTTTACGATGAGATCACAAGAATAAAGACGATAAAGCAAGTATAATATCCACACGAATAGTTTATAAAGATGAGGAATGAACGAGCGAAGAAAAGTTAACGGAATCCATGTTAATGGACGGACCTTTAGGTGACGGATGTCAAAGTATCCCCCAGTTGAGAGAATTTCGTCCCGAAATTCAGCTGGAGTTGGGTCCAAGGGTGTCATCCTCGAATAGATGTGGATATTTGAGTTTCATCTGGTCTTCCCGTTCCCATGTAAACTCTGGCCCTCATTTTGAATTCCATCTTACGCGAACAATATTCTATCTACTGCGCTTCAATTGCTTGACCTTTCGATCCATGATCTCAAGGGGTTCCTCGACAAAATGAAGCTTTTCGTCAATCTTGATTTCCTAAATTGGTACGTGTAGGGATTCGTCAGCCAAACACTTCTTGAGGTTCGACACGTGGAAAGTATCATGTACACCGCTGAGTTCTTGTGGCAACCTTAATCGGTAAGCCACTGGACCGATTCTTTCTGTAACCTCGAATGGTCCTACATATCTTGGGGCTAACTTCCCTCTCTTTCCAAATCGAACGATTCCTTTCCAAGGGGAGACTTTAAGTAAAACCCGATCCCCAATGTTGAATTCTAGAGGCTTCCGACGGTTGTCGGCATAGCTCTTTTGGCGATCTCTGGGAGCTTTTAGTCGGTCTTTGATTTGAAAGATCTTGTCGGTCGTTTCTTGAATGATCTCTGGGCCTGTTAACTGACTTTCACTAATCTCGGCCCAACAAACGGGTGATCTACATTTCCTTCCATACAACGCTTCGAACGGAGCACACCCAATGTTGGTATGGTAGGTGTTGTTGTAAGAGAACTCGATCAGCGGTAGATGAGCGTCCCAACTACCACAAAGTCGATTACACACGCCCTCAGCATGTCTTCTAGCATTTGTATAGTTCTTTGGCCATCTATCTGAGGTGATAGGCGGTACTCATATCAAATCGAGTGCCCATCGCTTTCTGTGATACCCAGCCCTAGTTTGGCAAAATGTCACATTTGGTCCCTACACTTAGCCCCCGAGTTCCCAAATTTGTTTCGGTTGCAAACGACTTAAGTAGTTATATTAATGATAAAATGTAATTAACGATATTGGTAACTTAAAAATGGTTTTAGTAATGACAATAATTTATATAAAAAATTGGTATATTTAGTGATGACGATAAGGAACATTGTAAAAGTTTTAAGGATAACATACGTTTACGATGAGATCACAAGAATAAAGACGATAAAAGCAAGTATAATATCCACACGAATAGTTTATAAAGATGGGGAATGAACGAGCGAAGAAAAGTTAACGGAATCCATGTTAATTGACGGACCTTTAGGTGACGGATGTCACATATGATTTGTGTAAAGAATGTGATAATAAAGCTAAAGAAAAGACACAGTTTATTACAAGAAAAGCCCTTAATCCCTGAAGATCTCTGGCATAAAACCTTAAGAGGTGACTAATCGTCGCATATCTCTTGTTCTTCTTATTAATTGAAATGAAAATACAACTCGAGAGTTATAGCTTATCGATACTATGTGTTACAGAGAGAGTTGTGAGTCTAAACTGTATGTCTTAATCAATCGTTATGCCTTATTATAATAAAAATAAAATAACTAACTCCTGGGATTATGTAAATTTCGCTCTTAATTGTTAGAGGTCTCTTTCTACACGTTTTCAACATCTAGACACTGATTCTTTGTGTTGACTTAGTAATAGTGAGTCCCTATGGAGAACAAGTTAAAGGCAAAAAGAACAATAGTCAGTTAGTAACAACAGAATTCAAGATACCGAACTTACTCAATATCTAGGATACAAGACCATAAAATTCACCTATAACAATTGTCCATAAAATTTGAAAGCTATGATCACGAACAACAACCATTAAATTCTAAACACTACGATTGAGACGTGATTAGACACAACCCTGTGAGTCCTGATAATCTAGGCAGCCATACATTATCGCCTCAAAAAAGCTCGAATCGAGCCGAGCTTAAATGAGCCAATCTCGAGCTTGAGCTCACATTATGGCTTGTTTACTAAATGAGCTTGGGTTCGAGCTTCAGATATCGCACTTGAGCCGGCTCGCGAGTCTAAACGAGCTTTTGTTTATATAACTTTTTATTTACATATTTAAATATACAAAAATATATATTTGCATAAATCATATTATAATATATGTTATTATGATACAAAACTAATAATATATATTAAGTTATATAAAAAAGTATGATTATAAATAATTATAAAACTAATTATAAAAAATTAAAAAGTAAATTAAAAATTATGTTCTTTATTAATACGAAATTACATGGTATATCCTTTAGTTTAAAAATTACATTCAATGTTCTTTTTTTAAAATATGTGCACATCTATTGTCATTTACATTAACTTTCAATTAAATGTATAGTTAACTCAGTTATGTATCTCTCGTATGACGTGCACTTTGGTCATTCTCTTTCCACATCTAATATATTAAACAAACCATTAAAACCCCTTAAAGTCGAACAATCAACGATGGTAAGATTAAAATCCCTAATTCACTTTTTGTAATTCGTTGCTTTTTGAATTTCTAGCTTTTGTTGTTGTGTGATTAACAAGCGAATCATAGTTCATTTTCTGACTTCTGCAATTATATAAGCAATTCAAAGAATCACACGTAATCTCCAAGTTTGTGTTCCATATTGATTTTTTATTATTTGTTTGTGTGATTAGTTTATAAAGTATTTACGTGTATTTTTGTGTTTATTGTTGATTTCCCAACCTTCTAAATGATTTATGACTTAGACTTCTTACTTTAGTAAATGTTATGGGAGATTGTTGTCATTAAAAGTTTTGACAATTAGTCGAATGAACGCACACTAAAAGTGATTGGTTACTCCGATTACCTAACTATATGATATCTTTTAATTTTCTTTTTCATTTAAAGTTTTTATTTTCTATAATTGTTTTAATATATTAAACGTAAAAAGAAATGACAAAAATACTCTCATGTGAGGGGCACATAACTTAGTTAACTGTACATTTAGATAATAGTTAGTGTAAAGGACAATACGTGTGCAAATCTTTTAATAAAAGGGCATTATATGTAATTACCTAAACTAAAGGACATAGCATGCAATTTCATATATTACTAAAGGACACGATTTGTAATTTACTCAAAATTAAAACTTAAATTTTAACAATAAACGAGCCGAGCCCAGAGCCGAGCTTAAGCTTAAAAAAATTCTGACAAGCTGAGCTCGAGCTTTCTAAAACCAAACCAAGCCGAGCTCAGGCTCGGCTCGGCTCATTTATACCTCTAGTTTCAGGAGGTTATTTGTATTCTTATTTTAAACACGTTTTCTCACAATCACTCTTTCATCTTCTTCATTCGATTTCGTATAACCTAAAAGGTGATTCTCAAACTCTTTTGTCAGATTCTGTTTTTTTATTTTCGGCTTTACCACCATGTGAAAAAAGATGACACATTCACTTTCTTCCCTTCTTGATAACACCCTTGAAGATTTCATTGATCATGGACTCATTAAACAACTTGATCAGGAGTGTTGTACATTCTTCGATGAGTACATAGAGCTCCTGAGGGCGAGCTAGGTCTTTCCTGAAACATCATTTTCAGGGCATTCGACCCTCGGGTTATGTCACACCCTAACCATGGCGGTTTCCCGTAGGGCGTGAACGTCATGGAATCACAGTCATTGATCGACCACTACATGGTTTAGAAAACATACGTTGCAAATAAGTTTAAAAGTACATAATTGTTTTCAGAGTTAAATTGTAGAAGTAGTAGAGCTAATGTAACTTTTTTTCAAAACACGACTAATACATAAATAATGATCCAACAGTATGAATGGCCCTAAATGCAATACGGTCCAAGCTAGCATAACTTGATGCAAATGTTAAATACCTGAGAAAACATGCATGAAAATATGTCAAGAATAAGTTCGTGAGTTCACAGGTTTTAAAGTAATAGTAAACAGTGTAATGGACCACAAGTCTTTCTATGATTTGATTGTCGATCATACAATACTACAACACTATATAAGCACCGCAACTGAAGCTAGACTATAACTGTAATAGATTGCCCCTACCCATGCCTACCGTAAGCACATGGGTGAACATGCTAATAATGCACCCGTTTAGACCTCCAGTCAAGGTGAGGGTAATTAATCCGGGTGGGGGTAGTCAAACCTAATAGTACCATCCATGATTACCTCACTTTGGGAAATAAACTAAAGGTCCGATAACAAGGGACTTCATACGGTAAGTAAACAACTTATATAACATGTGAAATCATTGACAAGTAAATGTGTTCAAGAAAATAGTAATTTGCATGTAATCTCTCCCAAAAGAAAAATAAGTAAAAATGGGGCTGTGAAACTCAGTTGTGAAGTGAGTCGAGTGTGAAATCTGAAAGTATCCAAAGTGCTCGGGAAAATCCAAACTAAGTTCACCCTAGAACAATCAATGCAACTTATTTCTAAGTAATTGCTCCTACATGTAATGTGAGCATGTAACTATTTCATCCACACACTTGGTAACAAAGTGTTTGACTCGACGACCTGTTGGTGACACAAAATGGATATTTGTGAAATATAGATATTAATTAGAAAATATTAATAAATTATACTTCGGTTGAAAGTGTTCAAAAAACCCTTGTATCTTGAAGTTGACATATTATTTGGGTAATTAAATATCACTTTGACTCGACCTGAGTCGCAACTGATACAAACGGTACATAAGTATATTATATATATTTATCATAAGTAGTATTTTTGAAATAAGTTGTATAATCAAGTAAAAATAATAATTTCTATATCATTTTTACAATGTGTGGTATACGAGTTTCACTAACAAAGTAGTATTAGTTTTCTTGTTTAGCAAAATATATGCTTTTGTTTGCAATGATATTTTTAATAGTACTAAGATATATATATATATATTATATATATATAATATATATATATATGTATATATATATGTATATATATATATATATATCTGTAGTATATTATATATTGTATATATATATGTATATGTGTATCTATATATATATGTCTATATCATATCTCTCTATCTATATCTCATCTTATATATATCTATCTCTCTATCTCCTCTCTCTCTTCTCTCTCTCTCTCTCTCTCTCTCTCTATCCTCTCTCTCTATATCTCTCTCTATCTCTCTCTCTCTCTCTCTCTCCTCTCTATCTATCTCTCTTCTCTATCTCTTATATATATGGTCAGCATCTTTAGAGAACTCATATAGATATTGAGAACCGCGAGAAGTAATATAAAGCTTTGATTTAAATCGATTTCATTTTATATGTAATTTATAATAAAGGTTAAAAATGCAATTTAACAAATAGAATATGTAACTCCCTATTATAACTCCTTTTTATTCAGAATTTTCAACTTTGATTGGAAGTCAACATTCCACTATCATACTTCAAAAAGCTCCCATTCTTAAAATTCAATATTTTATTGGCCACTCAAGGATTCATAGTTTTATTGCAACGAATTTCAAGCTTTGTTTTAAATTCAACTGCATCATCTTTGCTACTGGTAATTTTATTGATGCTATCATTAAATATTACAACTCTTCTAATAATTTTCATTATTTTTTCCACTGATACGTTATTTAATTAATGCTGGTGAAAAAGATGATTAGTTGAAGGCAATGATTATGAAACGAAGATGAATATTTGCTTAAATTAATATTTTATAACTATTCGATTGATTTTATAAATTTTTGTGAAGGATACATTTGATTGATTCAATAAATCATTATGAAGAGAGTCAAAGATGAGATTATGGAAATGACGATGATGAAGAAAAGAGTTTTTGTTTTTAATCATTTTGATGATGGCGACAACAATGAAGATAATATCATTGGTGAAGTTGTAAATGGTAGATTTAAATATATGTAAATGGTAGATTTATGCATATGTAAATGCTAGATTTACACATATTGTATAATATTTATGTAAATGTTAATAGATGATCAGTTTATTTGTTTACAAACAAAAGGCACATTAGCATCATTGTTGTCGATTAATTCGATAAATGGGTCCTCCAAATCAACAAAATATTATTTAAAAAAGAACCAACAACATGATTTGTATATTTTTACATATATGTAAACTATGGAAAAAGAAACTAATTATGCGTGTATGTAAACCAAGAGAATCATATGTAAAGTTTTACACATATGTAAATAAACTTAATGTTAAATAGTAACAGTATGTATCATATATATAAGCCAACAAAATAATCTATCTTCTTTTACATATTTATAAACCAACATAATCATACATATATGTATATTAACAAAACAATATGTCTTTTTTTTTATATTTAACAAAACAACATGCCTTTTTTTATATATACGTAGACCGGCATAATCATAAAGAGATATTGGATTAATAATAAAATTATTATAATAACTTTTCTATGATATAACATTGATACATAACATATGTCTATTTGATCTCGATTTTATTTTTCCAAGTAAAACAATTGTACGGATTACGTAGCATGCTCGGTTTTAGTTTTTTTTTGTTATCATCTTTATTTAACCTAATAAAAAAGTGTAACTTTCCATGTTCCAATTTTAATTTTGAAAATAATTGAGCACTTTGACTATTATGCAAAACTTTAGAAGAAAAAGCAGGTTTCCAAAACTAAAACTGAAACTTTTAACAATTAATTATTTTACACAATTTTACATTTTCAATACTACCCTTTTACATTAATCAAACATATTAAATGTGGTTCAATTTTACATTTTCTACCCAATTTAATTCTAACCATTGATCAACAAAATCAATGGTACATATAAGTTCTCTAAGTTTTCATTTTAAGGAAGGTTCTGAAAAGAACCTAAAAAAGAGTTAAGGCTACAGTTTGAGTCAAACTTTAATAGAACCAAAAATGCTTAGTAAAACCCACACATCCAATTTAACAAGGTTTTTTTATATTTAAAATTCCTACCAACTTACCATACAAATAAATAACTCATAGACTTGTAAGGACCCTAACACACGCATTTAAATTTAACATTATGAACTACCATTTTGTAAAGTTTTGTATGTTTATGTAAAATCATAACCCCCTGTAATTATGTGCGCTCAAAAATTATTATTTTTTAACTTGTAGCACTTTGTTGGAGAAAAATAGTCACATGAAACTAATGGATTGTGAAACATAAATGATAAGTATTCGGTAAGAAATAGGAAGATGTGTTCTCATTAGAATCAAACAAGGAGGAGGAGGAATGTGGCTTGAGAACACCAAGAAGCTTCTAAACTTCACTTAAGAGGCTTGAGTACACTTAAATCTTTTGGAGCAAAGTTGAGATATAAATGAATATGGATGATGGTATGTTGGTCGATCTTGAGAGTGGAGAAATAATAGATGGAGTGTGGTAGTTTAAGATGTGAGTGTTTGAAGTTTGGGTGCAAGCAAACAAACGTGAGGGGGTGTAGTTGGGCTAAAAGTGACCTTGGTAAATACATGAGAATATAGTCAAAAAAAGAAACCATATACATATAAGAAAATTTCCTTGATATAATCAAAGTCAACTAAGAATTCACCAATATGGGTACATGTAGGGTGGGGTGTGTGTATCTTAGCTTATCAGAAATGAAGAGGTCTTTTTGACCATAAATGGGGTTAAAAAATGATGGGAAGTTGCTCTTGTAAAAAGATCATAAACATTAATAGGGTAAGTTTAGTATTATCAAACCAATTTGAAGAGTGTGTGTATGGTGTATTTTCGTGAGATTGGGTAGAAGCAAAAAAAGTTGGCATTTCTTTTATAGTGTAATTGTCTAATATATTGTTACTATAAAGGTTGTAGCTGCTACGTGTGAGTTTATGTGTTCGACATTCTAGTATAGCTACTTAACGCATTTAAAAGAATACGCTTTTATTTTCATTTATTTGGTGGCGATGGCGTCAAAAGTAGTTTATGATCTCTAATTAGCGTACATTTAAAAGAATACGCTTTTATAACCATATATATTTTTTTACACTCTAAAATATCTGGTAATACTTGGAATATTTGTCATAACATATTTTTTTTACCTTTTAAAAATATATTCCAATGTTTTGATACCATATATATTATCATATATTTTATTAGTCGCTTTAACATGATTTATACCGGGTAAATCATCAATTTATTTCGTTCAAGTTTTTTTTAATTAATTAGATTCTTTTCATGTATATTTTTTGGTTCTAAAATACATTGTAACACTTTTAAAATATATATTAGTACATATATATTAATTTTCACCAGCGTTCGTATGTGCCGGTTGTACCATGTATAAAAATGGTGATTATGCCGAATCACCGATGCATGAAATGTTATGCATGAAATTTTGCAATGCATGAAATGACTTCAAATAATTAGAACTCAATTGAAACTCATGTAAAATATGCATAATTATGACTAAGTTGGACCGGGTATTGACCTGAAATTTGCTGGTTGCCACAGGTTATGTCTGATTTTGTTTAAAAAACATGGGTCTGTTTTTTAGATTTTTCTTTCCTTTTAGGTCCTTGCTACCCCTTTCCCCATTGATATTCGAGTTCTACAAGATTATCAGGTTAAACTACTCTCAAACCATAAATATGGTTGGAGAACTCTGTATGCTCTGGAATACTAGATTTAAACTCATGCCATTGATATCAATATATTCGATTCAGCCCATGTTTACAACCTAGAAAGCCATGGATCCTTCGGAATTTTATTCCCAATCAAATTTGGCCAGTCCTATTTAATACCCAAAACCCGCAAAACACTGTTGATTGGAAAGGGAATTTCTTCTTTCTAAAGCATAACACTATCCCTTGTGGTGATCAATTGCCCCTTGAATAGGTTAAAAAGAGTAGAATTTAATCTTTAGGATCCAACATTATCATGCGTTTGTAATATCTAATATTTTTTATTTATTTATACAACATTGAAGTTCTCTAAGTTAGGACCTGGTATTTGAACGAAATACCGAGTGATTGCGTGTTAAACCAACTCAAATAGTGCGGAATCCTATTTGATTGGCGATCCAATCAGTGAGACACACGATGAATCAATCAAGAATTGAAATCAACGTCAGAATCGATTAGGAACCGATCTGATGTGTTCTATGAACTTGGAGAACGATTTGGGAGGCTTCTGGACGGCTAGGGTACGTCTGGAATCGTAATGGGATGAATGCTTACGTTTTCCCACGAATTTGGTCTATTTATAGGTTAGTATTGTTCAATCGTGCGACTGGGCCATAAGTATGGTTCAGTCGTGCGATTGAACCATGCGGTTGATTCATCCGCACGACTGAGTGTTCAGTCGTGCGATTGAGTCAATCTTATGTGTCAATCATACGACTGATTCAGTCTCCTGTCTCAATCGTGCGATTGAGTCAATCGTATGAAGTTATTCATGCGTGTGGTCCATTCGCATGGGCCATCCGCATGAGAACTTCATTAAGTTATGTTTGAATGTTTTAATTAATATAACATAATGTGCTATCATTCAAACAATCATAAACCCAATCAATTCAATCACAACTCATTAATGAAATATTAAACATTTCAAGTAACAACCAATTCATATCATTCATTAATCGATTACAATTACATCATAATCAGACAGACAAGTTCATTACATTACAAATCATGATCTAGGGACATACATGCATCAACAAACTCCCCCTTGGACCTAGATCTATCTATTCTCTTGTCTTCTGCATCACCTCCTTATACTTCTTGTACTTCTCCTCTTTAGTGACTCCTGCGTGTATCTCAAAGCAAAGCATAGTCGTATGACATTTTGGAATTGAGAGGCTTGTACAATATCTTGCGTGTCATAGAATAGTGGCCACTTGTATAATGTGTAGACATCATTTGCAGACAAGTTGGTTAGCCACATTGGGTCGAATACCCTGATAGTATCCATTTGTCCCTCTTTATTCAACACTATGACAGCTTCAGCGGTTCTCCAATCATAGTACCACCATTTGAAGTGGGGAGTGAAGTCCTGTGGCATTTCCCTGAGAGGGATTCTCGACATTGTTCTCGGGGGACTCCACTTCAGCACTATCTTTGGCTTACCAGTTATGGGATCAACTTCAGAACGTCTGATATACCTCGTAGGTTGTTGAGGTTTGAAGTTGACCCACCTGGTGTGGTACTCTTTCCTCAGAGCAGCCTCAAACCAGCCTGACATCTTTCTCGGATCAGCATATAGCAGCTTTAGTTTAGCCAGCTGGTTGAGCTCAAAACCAGGTAGAGTCTTCAGATCATGTGGGAACCTGAAGTACTCTATGCCCTGCTCCCTCTTAACTGCATAAGCGTTAAGGTCTTCAAAATAAGCCCATGAGATAATCCTGCCCGACACCTTATGGTGTTTCTTGACTCTGTAGAGCTTGGTGCAGGCATCTCTCTTTGGTGCAGCACGCTGGGCTCTTACTCTTCAAAACAGGCAGCCCATTCAGCCTTGCGAATATCTACGTCTGCATTGGAGGCTTGGGCTGTTCCTTCAGTCTTTTCTGTTTCTTGCTCCATCTTGTCAAGTACCTCAAAAGTATCACTGACTAGGGATTCACCCAAATTGGGGACCACATTTCCCTCGGCGTCAGCATACTGAGGATACTCTTCTGCAGTAATGTCTTCAACCTCAACTTCATCATGTCATTCAGTTCCTCATCACTGGTTGAATCAACTGTTGGAGCGTCCTTCACTATTTCATCGGGATTGAGTCTGAACATTTCTGCCAGTTGCTCATCAGACAGGTCATGAATTATCTCCCCTTCTTCAGGGTATAACTCACAGACCGTCTTACTATCCCTTGTAGGTCAAGAATCATGGTTAATTGAGTCTTGACCATTTGAAGGGGAGCAAAGTCAAACTCATCCCTTTGAAAGTTTGGATCTGTTTGAGATAAACATTCAACACATAAATCATTAGTAATTAATCAAACAGACATACATTAACTTAATATATATAAACATTTTACACTTGTTTTTCATTACATGATTCAAGTACAAACAATAAATACATAAAACGTCTAATCAGTACTTTTGTCTTGAATCTGTGGCGTGTCGCTCGGAGGAGCAGAGTAGTGGATGACTGGTCTTGTCGACGTTTGGATCTCCGCTCTTGACCTGAAGCAGAGGCCGATGCAGCCGCATCCCCTCCTTCTGCCTCGTCATCATCATCACGTCCTTCTGTCCTGTCTTCTTCGGTTTCCTCATCATCATCATCTTCCTCATCATCATCCTCATCTTCATCATCATCATCTCATCTCCATCATCCCCGTCACCTTCCTTTAGCTTGCTTCAGGGGCTCATCCTTCGACCCCTTCAGCCTCAGCATGATAGTCTTGTTGGTCGTCTCCAACTCCTCTATACGTTTGACGGACTGAGCCTGAATGTCTTGGAGTTGGGACACCTCAACTCTCCGCTGGTCTATGACCCGAGCCTGCTCTGCCAGTTGCTGAGATTGGGCAGCAGCCAGGTCGGTCAGCTGGCGGATCTGCGCCGCCTTCCTCGTCCGCAGCAAGCAGACGCATCACCATACGTTTAGCGCTGAGACTGCTCCTCTACCCCAATGTGAGGTAGAGTGAATCCATGAACATGTGAGGGCTGGGCTGACGGTCCAGCATGATGTGTGGTGGTGGTGGCAGTGGCTGTGGTGAATATGGTCGGTGAGGCTGATGGTGGTGAAGTAGGGGTGAATGGTCTGGTGATGGATGGGATAGCTACAGTGGTGGTAGGTAAAGTGGTGGATGTGGTAGTAGGAGTAGTGGCTGTGTTGATGGGTGGTGTTATGTCAGTAGTGGTGGTAGTGGTGGCTGTGTGGGGTAGTCACGAAGGTCAAACGACGCTTCTTCTTCTTCAAACCATGTGGTTGAGCCATCCGCTTCCTCCTAGTCCCGGAGGAAGTAGATGCTCCCCCTGCAGCTCTGCTAACTGACCCGGAACGTAGTTCGGGTCAGTATCTCTCTCTCGAGGAGTCCCTGGGGTGTTCCCAACCCCACCTTAAGCCCGTGGTCTGTGGGAACTACTTTGCTTCCCACAGTCCTGGTGAGGGGCTCCTCGTCTGACTCCTCCTCCTCGATATCACCAGCGACGAACTCTTGATGGAAACCGGCCATCTCTGCGACCTCTCCGGCAGTGGCTGACCCCGGGGAATAACGTCTGTATCTGTGCCTCTAGATGGGGCAGGCATGTCATCCCCGGCGTCGCCGCTATCATCATCATCAGAGTCAGTCTCTGGTATAGCAATGCTCCACATCTGAGTCACTGTCTCGTGGGCGCCACTTCCTCTTTGCTGGCGCC
>CM046044.1:21588799-21779229 GCA_025215565.1 Flaveria ramosissima | reverse complement strand
GTCGGCCGCCTTCTCTCCGGCCAACCTCGGCCTTCGCTCCGGCGAGCTCATAACGGCCAAAAACCTTCGAAACACTAACCCAAATCTTTTAGATCGTGTCATGGAACCGTTTCGAACTAGTAAATGCACATTAACTCGAATATAGAGTCGGTAATGGAAGCATGTGAGTTCGGGTAACCGAATGTCATCACCGAGAACCGTTCATCAATAATGAATCAATAAAGACTCAATTAATCAGGTTTACATGATCGACTCATCAATTCATACCCGTTAATGATCTTAATTTCAAGTTTAACTGTGAATTAAAGATCAAATTGAAACACTTTATATTCGTAGCCCAACTGAAACCGAAGAATGAGAATCACATCGAATTGGGACTATATAACAGAGGGCAATTGTTCCCCTTGACCCCTTTCACTCTCTGAAACCTCAATTTCTTTAAATCGTCACTCAAACATCATTTCAAGTACCCTGTTCTTCGCGAGCGAACCGAGACACAACCCGAGCACAAAAACTTCAAATCTACTGTAATCAAGTAAGTAAAATACATGATTATGTTTGTCTAGCATGGGGAAAAAAAGCCCCATGGTTGATTCGGTTAACAACATCGAATTGATGATCGATTTGAATCGGGAACAAATTAGGGTTCTTGGATTTGGGGGGGGTTTCATGTGATTGTGTTTATAAAAGTTTAGGACAGGGTCTTAGCACGGCCAAGGCCCCTAGTCCACTGGTAGCACGCACGCATACTACGCCTGAGGTCCCGGGTTCGAACCCGGTTACCTCCATTAATTTTTTTAAGGCTTTTCAGCCTATACAATTATATAAAAATTTCTAAAAATTCTAAAAATCTATTTTATAAATTCTAGTTATTTAAAGGCTAACCAATTATTTTCTGGAAATTTATTTTTATATAATAACCTAATATGTTATTTATCTTGTTAAAACAAAGAATATAATTAGTTAAATATCTTGTTAAATAGAATTAAAATATGTTTATCTTGTAAAATCATTACATGTTCAAACATACAATTGGATATTTTTTTTGGTTTTAGTTTATTTTAAATAATAAAACATTGATCCAAATGCTTTTTTAAATAAAAAAGAGCTTAATTATTTTTCTATGATCATTTAACCTTTATATATTTAAATGGCTTCTTTTTTAAAATAGTTGAATAATTATTTACATAAATATGACTTGATACAATAATTTAAAAATCTTAAGATAAAAACAAATGGGCACAATAGTATTTATTCTTTAAAGGTTTATTTTATAATTGTGATAATGATATATATTATTCTTAGAAAACTATAAAGAATAATTACATATTGAACTCCAACTTTGTTATGTTTAAATTCATTTCTAAAATATATACATATATAATCTTCTAATGAATTAAAATGTAAATAATTACTTTGTAAAATGTTACTTATCAAGAACCCCTCAAAACTATTGAAACCCTAATCATTATTTGAACATTAATCATATTATTAATCTTCATCTTGTAATACATATTTAGGTGTCTTGTAATGAATACTTTGGATTACTTTGGATCATCCTTTAATCTTTATTTATCATCTTGTAATGCTTATATCAATGTGAGTATTTTATTTTCATCACATTTGTGGTGATGGTGAACATGTGGTTAACTTATTATCATTGCACTTGTAAACTTATTTGAGACTTTAAATTATGGCAATTCATCTTGTAAAGTTATGGTTAGTTGAACTTTTGTGGTTACCATGTTATGGCGTTATATGTACAATCATTAACTATTGCTAGCCCAGCGAAGTCATAGATCTATGGGTAAGACAAGCCTACTTGGTTGATCCAAGTACACTTAGCTGATCGTATAATCTTGTAAACGTTTGAGACTTGTAAAACTTTGTCGAGGTTTGATTGTTGTATTGTTCATAACATCCCTAATCACTTTATTCACTAACTTATGACTTGAATTGCCATCTTTATATACTTATGTATTGAAAACTATGGAATGCTCAACAATTTTTTTATGTTGACCTTTTATTTTAACATGTTTCAGGTATACCCAAGTTGTGTTCTACCCTTTGAAGCTTGCACATCTAGGAATGGACCTAGATAAATAAATGAAATAAGAATGATTTGTTACATTCTATGTTATGCTTTTAATTTCTTTGAGACTTATGTTTGTAATGTTACAATTGAAACTTATGTTTAAATTATATTTGGATTATTAATAGCGTTATGTGGCGGTGAACGATCTTAACTCTCACTCCTCGACGTTTACCGCCGTCACGTCAGGGTGGGTGTGACAGATTGGTATCAGAGCCCATAACTATAGGGATTTAGGTTATTAGAAATGGTGACCTAGACTATAGTTGCATGAACCTCATAGAAAGATCCTTATACCTTTGTGCTTACATGTTGTTTGCATGCTACATAATGCTATGTCTTTTGTGTAACTTGATGCCTTTGCATAGGATTGCTTTATGTATGATTAAAGTTAGTTACTTGTCTACCTAAACTTAACTTTAACTCTTTGATTCTCCCCGACAAATGAACTTCTTAAACTTATTTTCAACGACATGTGGAATCTACACTTATCATCTGGGTTTAATTCCTTAGACTCGATGTCTAATCTATGAAAATCTCATCAAGGTTTTGATTTCATAAACCAAAGAAATTTGTGTGACACATAGACACCTGTATTCTGGATTTCCTGGCAAAAGGCCTTCGGGCTAAGGCAAGCATATCGTATGAATCTCATTGTGAGACCAGTTATGCTTACTTGGGGATTTCTGGGATGAGTGATAAACTATGGTCAACATACACAAGTCTCTATGGCAAATGGGTCAATTTACCTTGACGCGTCAACGATTCCAAATGGTAATGCGTTACCAAATGAAAACTATCCTTTTGTATCTTAAAAATCTTTGATTCCTTGAACTGGAATCTCTTCATTCTTATCACACATAATGTTCCTGTTAATATTGAACCTAACCTACATTTCAACTCTTACGTTTAAACACCGTTATACATTGAGCGTTTCATGTAACTATTTCTATATCTTGACCAACATGAACATGGATCTTAGTATACCCAAAGATATTGGGAATCTAAACCGAATGGTCCTCAAAAACTTTAAACCGTTACTTATGGTTCTCAATCTTCTTAAGGATGTGTCCCATAACTAAGAACATGCAATGCTATAGGTGGAATTCCTACATCTCGAGATACTTTGTCTAGGCAAAGTGTAAATGGTGATTTGACTCGATCATTGAATCCATTTACTTGACTCGAAACCCTTGAGATGAGTGATCACTTATAAGTATGCGTGTCTTCAATAAGGCTATGGTTGACCTCATATCTTGAGAAGTCCATGTATTCCTTTCGATTGTGAATCGAATGTTCACATCTCATTGTGGTGTTGAATAAATTCCTGCCCTTGATTTCGTCTTCCCGATTGAAACCATCCAAGATTTGAACACCACAACAAATTCTGTTATCTCGAACTTTGATCTTAAGCTTGTAAGCATGATTTTTCCTTTTGTTACAATGATGTAACTTGAAATTTTCCGAATTTCTAATTGATATTATTTTCCTTTCGTCGTTAAGTCAAACACCGTACCGTCTGCACCGTGAGAGATGCAAGTGTTTGCAAGTCAACCTATGACTAAGAACACCCGTATCTCCTAAATGATTCTAACTCATCAAAACAGGGGTGACTTTACTTTGATGATTCTCTATTCGTTTCGATTAATGGTTTCCAATTGTGATTTATAAAATTTCATCCTCTGGAGCGGGGTGATTTCCTTATCCGAGGATTGACTTCAATTATTTTCTTTGGAATGGCATTTCACAAATGACATGATCTCACCAAAATAGGATTGAAACCCGTACTTTGGTGACAAATGTCAATCTTTGATTTTTTCTTGTTATTATGAAATTCAATCATCAAGATAGGCGTGAATTCCATACCTTGATGATAATATCATCTTTATGAATTGTATTTGTTCAAATGAGACGACTTCTTCAAAGTAGGAGTGAATTCTGGATTTTGATGAAGAAGTTCATCTTGTTATATTTTGTTTTTGTAAAACTTCACCGTTAAGATAGGAGTGATTTCCCTTACCTTAATGGTGAGTTACCTCGTCTTATTTCTGTGGATCCTCAACAAGGAGTTGGGATCGAACTTTTTAATTGGTAAGTTAGCGGTCATACCTTGGGAATACACCATCAAGTTAGGAGTGAAAACCACACCTTGATGACTATTCTCATTTCTTGATCTCCAACTTACCAAGGTTTTAATCAAGTGACAAGTAACATGTAGTAACTTGAAGGGTGAACCAATGTCAGTGTTTGGACCTATCAAGCCAAAGCATGATTTCTGAACTTGAAAGGAGACCCGATCACTCTAGGTTGATTTTGATTCTGAGCTTGGAGCATTTAAATTCTTAAATTGATTTCTTTCCCTTTATCCTTATGTTTTGATTTGATCTAGCTATATCGAACCATTTATTCCCTACTTATCAACTTTCATTTTGAGATATCATCAACATATGATTGTGTGACGTTAGACTTCTTAAACAATCTTTCTACTAAATAAAGACATTATCAACTTGTGGTTATGTCTTTCTAGTCATACGAATGTTCTCGACTGTACTTATGGGTTTGATGAATTACGTATGCAATCTATATTTGCAAATTTGTTACCTTGCAAAACATGGTTACAAATGCATGTCTTATTGTTTGCGTTACTTCTTGAATCACTTTTGAACCCTTAACCTTGGAAATCTTTAAAACTCTATCTTGGTTTCGACTAACGAGACTCGTTATTACTTACATTGTGACGTGGAGGTTCATAAACCTTCGTAACTTGTAGTCATGGGTTTGGCATAAAAGAAAATACATAACTTGGTATGTGTCCAAGTGTCTTACCTTCATATATGACAAAGCCTAACATTCGTGTTCCTATGAATCTCCTGTTTAACTTTTCATCATTAAGTGTCTCTTATCTTAGATGCCATGATGACAAATGGTGCATTATAGACCGATTAACTAATTTCATATTGACTCATGTGGGTTAACGGTTCGAGAAATTGGCTTGTATCTATCTCAAGTAGTCGTATACCGTGGTATGTCGTTAAACATCGATCATTAATTTGGATGATTAATTCATTTTTTTTTGCTTTTAATAATGTTCCTAACCTTCGTCGTGAACTTATTCCAAAATCTTCGCATATCGTATTATTCTTAGACCGATGATTGGTCAAAGGAGAGATACATATTCACAAGATATGCGTTAAGATCGTTTCATATAGTGACGTTTGGGATTCTTAAATCCTGACGGTTAACCTTTCTTACAATTGTGGTCCTTTATTGATTTCTAGACATCAATTTACTACGAAATTACATTTTAGAAGTTGTGACTTATGAATCTAAGGTACCACGGTAGCTCGTTATCGTTTTTCAACGTTTTATCTCAAAACGTCTCGCGTTTATTATGTTAAGAATCTTGTAAGATTCCATAAAGGGAAGCGTTCCATCTGTAATCAAACGTCAAACACTGTTCGTTGAACACTTACTTTTCATTATAAATCCTTTGTTCTTCTAAGTTCATCTTAATTTCGGGACGAAATTCTTTTAAGTTGGGGAGACTGTGACATCTCGTAAATTTTATTAACTTAGAAGTTAACTTTGTTAAATCTTAAAAGGGTCTTTTATGCCATATTGAAACTTTGGGGTTTGTTATACTTAATAATAATTTGGTGATTAACAAATTAATATAATAATAATAACATTATAAGTGTTATAATGTTTGCTTATTAATATAAAATTTAAAGTGTTGATAATCTTAAATAAAATAATCACTATTATTATTATTATAATAATAACACTAATAATAATAATATTAGTGATAATAATATTAATAACAATAATAATCATAACAACAAGATTAATAATAATAATCATAATGAGTGTTAAACTTTGAAATAAATAAAAATAATACAAGCTTCTATTATCTTAAAACTTGAAATTAATAAGTTATGCATGAAATAATAACACTTTAAACTTTAGGGGCCAAACTGTAAATTGGTTTAAACTAAAATTAAACTTTGAAATCAACATAACAAAACATAAACTACAGGGACCAAATGTGAAATTTCCCAAACCAACCCCCCTTTCCCCCTCGTCGGCCGCCTTCTCTCCGGCCAACCTCCGGCCTTCGCTCCGGCGAGCTCATAACGGGCCAAAACCTTCGAAACACTAACCCAAATCTTTTAGATCGTGTCATGGAACCGTTTCGAACTAGTAACTGCACATTAATTCGAATATAGAGTCGGTAATGGAAGCATGTGAGTTCGGGTAACCGAATGTCATCAACCGAGAACCGTTCATCAATAATGAATCAATAAAGACTCAATTAATCAGGTATACATGATCGACTCATCAATTCATACCCGTTAATGATCTTAATTTCAAGTTTAACAGTGAATTAAAGATCAAATTGAACACTTTATATTCGTAGCCCAACTGAAACCGAAGAATGAGAATCACATCGAATTGGGACTATATAACAGAGGGCAATTGTTCCCCTTGACCCCTTTCAACTCTCTGAAACCTCAATTTCTCTAAATCGTCACTCAAACATCGATTTCAAGTACCCTGTTCTTCGCGAGCGAACCGAGACACAACCCGAGCACAAAAACTTCAAATCTACTGTAATCAAGTAAGTAAAATACATGATTATGTTCGTCTAGGCATGGGGAACAAAAGCCCCATGGTTGATTCGGTTAACAACATCGAATTGATGATCGATTTGAATCAGGAACAAATTAGGGTTCTTGGATTTGGGGGGGTTTTCATGTGATTGTGTTTATAAAAGTTTAGGACAGGGTCTTAGCACGGCCAAGGCCCCTAGTCCACTGGTAGCACGCACGCATACTACGCCTGAGGTCCCGGGTTCGAACCTGGTTACCTCCATTAATTTTTTTAAGGATTTTCAGCCTATACAAATTATATAAAAAATTTCTAAAAATTCTAAAAATCTATTTTATAAATTCTAGTTATTTTAAAGGCTAACCAATTATTTTCTGGAAATTTATTTTTATATAATAACCTAATATGTTATTATATCTTGTTAAAACAAAGAATATAATTAGTTAAATATCTTGTTAAACAGAACTAAAATATTGTTTATCTTGTAAAATCATTACATGTTCAAACATACAATTGGATATTTTTTTTGGTTTTAGTTTATTTTAAATAATAAAACATTGATCCAAATGCTTTTCTTTAAATAAAAAAGAGCTTAATTATTTTTCTATGATCATTTAACCTTTATATATTTAAATGGCTTCTTTTAAAATAGTTGAATAATTATTTACATAAATATGGACTTGATACAATAATTTAAAAATTATTTAAGATACAAATGGGCACAATAGTATTTTTATTCTTTAAAGGTTTACTTTTATAATTGTGATAATGATATATTATTCTTAGAAAACTATAAAGAATTAATTACATATTGAACTGCAACTTTGTTATGTTTAAATTCATTTCTAAAATATATACATATATAATTCTTCTAATGAATTAAAAATGTAAATAATTACTTTGTAAATTGTTACTTATCAAGAACCCCTCAAAACTATTGAAACCCTAATCATTATTTGAACATTAATCATATTATTAATCTTCATCTTGTAATACATATTTAGGTGTCTTGTAATGAATACTTTGGATTACTTTGGATCATCCTTTAATCTTTATTTATCATCCTGTAATGCTTATATCAATGTGAGTATTTCCATACCCCCTTTTGCTTATTTGCACACTTTGGGGTGAAACATGTTAACTTATTATCATTGCACTTGTAAACTTATTTAAGACTTGTAAACCTATGGCAATTCATCTTGTAAAGTTATGGTTAGTTGAACTTTTGTGGTTACCATGTTATGACGTTATATGTACAATCATTAACTATTGCTAGCCCAGCGAAGTCATAGATCTATGGGTAAGACAATTACTTTGGTTGATCCAAGTACACTTAGCTGATCGTATAATCTTGTAAACGTTTGAGACTTGTAAAACTTTGTCGAGGTTTGATTGTTGCATTGTTCATAACATCCCTAATCACTTTATTCACTAACTTATGACTTGAATTGCCATCTTTTATATACTTATGTATTGAAAACTATGGAATGCTCACTAACATTTTTATGTTGACCTTCTATTTTTAACATGTTTCGGGTATACCCCAAGTTTGTGTTCTACCCTTTGAAGCTTGCACATCTAGGAATGGACCTAGATAAATAAATGAAATAAGAATGATTTGTTACATTCTATGTTATGCTTTTAATTTCTTTGACACTTATGTTTGTAATGTTACAATTGAAACTTATGTTTAAATTATATTTGGATTATTAATAGCGTTATGTGGCTGTGAACGATCTTAACTCTCACTCCTCGACGTTTCCGCCGTCAAGGTTGGGGTGTGACAGATTGGTATCAGAGCCCATAACTATAGGGATTTAGGTTATTAGATATGGTGACCTAGACTATAGTTGCATGAACCTCATAGAAAGATCCTTATACCTTTGTGCTTACATGTTGTTTGCATGCTACATAATGCTATGTCTTTTGTGCAACTTGATGCCTTAGCATAGGATTGCCTTATGTATGATTAAACTTAGTTACTTGTCTTCCTAAACTTAACTTTAACTCTTTGATTCTCCCCGACAAATGAACTTCTTAAACTTATTCTCAACGACATGTGGAATCTACACTTATCATCTGGGTTTAATTCCTTAGACTCTATGTCTAATCTATGAAAATCTCATCAAGGTTTTGATTTCATAAACCAAAGAAATTTGTGTGACACATAGACACCTGTATTCTGGATTTCCTGGCAAAAGGCCTTCGGGCTAAGGCAAGCATATCGTATAAATCTCATTGTGAGACCAGTTATGCTTACCTGGGGATTTCTGGGATGAGTGATAAACTATGGTCAACATACACAAGTCTCTATGGCAAATGGGTCAATTTACCTTGACGTGTCAACGATTCCAAATGGTAATGCGTTACCAAATGGAACCATCCTCTTTGTATCTTAAAAATCTTTGATTCCTTGAACTGGTATCTCTTCATTCTTATCACACATAATGTTCCTGTTAATATTGAACCTAACCTACATTTCAACTTTTACGTTTAAACACCGTTACACATTGAGCGTTTTATGTAACTATTTCTATATCTTGACCAACATGAACATGGATCTTAATATACCCAAAGATATTGGGAATCTAAACCAAATGGTCCTCAAAAACTTTAAACCGTTACTTATGGTTCTCAAATCTTCTTAAGGATGTGTCCCATAACTAAGAACATGCAATGCTCTAGGTGGAATTCCTACATCTCGAGATACTTTGTCTAGGCAAAGTGTAAATGGTGATTTGACTCGATCATTAAATCCATTTACTTGACTCGAAACCCTTGAGTTGAGTGATCACTTATAAGTACGCGTGTCTTCAATAAGGCTATGGTTGACCTCATATCTTGAGAAGTCCATGTATTCCTTTCGATTGTGAATCGAATGTTCACATCTCATTGTGGTGTTGAATAAATTCCTGCCCTTGATTTCGTCTTCCCGGTTGAAACCATCGAAGATTTGAACACCACAAATTCTGTTATCTCGAACTTTGATCTTAAGCTTGTAAGCATGATTTTTCCTTTTGTTACAATGATGTAACTTGAAATTTTCCGAATTTCTAATTGATATTATTTTCCTTTCGTCGTTAAGTCAAACTCCGTACCGTCTGCACCGTGAGAGATGCAAGTGTTTGCAAGTCAACCTATGACTAAGAACACTCGTATCTCCTAAATGATTCTAACTCATCAAAACAGGGGTGACTCCTTTTCTTTGATGATTCTCTATTCGTTTCGATAAATGGTTTCCAATTGTGATTTATAAAATTTCATCCTCTGGAGCGGGGTGATTTCCTTATCCCGAGGATTGACTTCAATTATTTTCTTTGGAATGGCATTTCACAAATGACATGATCTCACCAAAATAGGATTGAAACCCGTACTTTGGTGACAAATGTCAATCTTCGATTTTTTTCTTGTTATTATGAAATTCAATCATCAAGATAGGCGTGAATTCCATACCTTGATGATAATATCATCTTTATGAATTGTATTTGTTCAAATGAGACGACTTCATCAAAGTAGTAGTGAATTCTGGATTTTGATGAAGAAGTTCATCTTGTTATATTTTGTTTTTGTAAAACTTCACCGTTAAGATAGGAGTGATTTCCCTTACCTTAATGGTGAGTTACCTCGTCTTATTTCTGTGGATCCTCAACAAGGAGTTGGGATCGAACATTTTAATTGGTAAGTTAGCGGCCATACCTTGGGAATACACCATCAAGTTAGGAGTGAAAACCACACCTTGATGACTATTCTTATTTCTTGATCTCCAACTTACCAAGGTTTTAATCAAGTGACAAGAAACATGTAGTAACTTGAAGGGTGAACCAATGTCAGTGTTTGGACCTATCAAGCCAAAGCATGATTTCTGAACTTGAAAGGAGACCCGATCACTCTAGGTTGATTTTGATTCCGAGCTTGGAGCATTTAAATTCTTAAATTGATTTCTTTCCCTTTATCCTTATGTTTTGATTTGATCTAGCTATATCGAACCATTTATTCCCTACTTATCAACTTTCATTTTGAGATATCATCAACACATGATTGTGTGACGGTAGTCTTCTTAAACAATCTTTCTACTAAATAAAGACATTATAAACTTGTGGTTATGTCTTTCTAGTCATACGAATGTTCTCGACTGTACTTATGGGTTTGATGAATTACGTATGCAATCTATATTTGCAAATTTGTTACCTTGCAAAACATGGTTACAAATGCATGTCTTATTGTTTGCGTTACTTCTTGAATCACTTTTGAACCCTTAACCTTGGAAATCTTTAAAACTCTATCTTGGTTTCGACTAACGAGACTCGTTATTACTTACATTGTGACGTGGAGGTTCATAAACCTTCGTAACTTGTAGTCATGGGTTTGGCATAAAAGAAAATACATAACTTGGTATGTGTCCAAGTGTCTTACCTTCATATATGACAAAGCCTAACATTCGTGTTCCTATGAATCTCCTGTTTAACTTTTCATCATTAAGTGTCTCTTATCTTAGATGCCATGATGACAAATGGTGCATTATAGACCGATTAACGAATTTCATATTGACTCATGTGGGTTAACGGTTCGAGAAATTGGCTTGTATCTATCTCAAGTAGTCGTATACCGTGGTAGTCGTTAAACATCGATCATTAATTTGGATGATTAATTCATTTTTTTTTTTGCTTTTAATAATGTTCCTAACCGTCGTCGTGAACTTATTCCAAAATCTTCGCATATCGTATTATTCTTAGACCGATGATTGGTCAAAGGAGAGATACATATTCACAAGATATGCGTTAAGATCGTTTCATATAGTGACGTTTGGGATTCTTAAATCCTGACGGTTAACCTTTCTTACAATTGTGGTCCTTTATTGATTTATAGGCATCAATTTACTACGAAATTACATTCTAGAAGTTGTGACTTATGAATCTAAGGTACCACGTAGCTCGTTATCGTTTTTCAACGTTTTATCTCAAAACGTCTCGCGTTTATTATGTTAAGAATCTTGTAAGATTCCATAAAGGGAAGCGTTCCATCTGTAATCAAACGTCAAACACTGTTCGTTGAACACTTACCTTTCATTATAAATCCTTTGTTCTTCTAAGTTCATCTTAATTTCGGGACGAAATTCTTTTAAGTTGGGGAGACTATGACATCTCGTAAATTTTATTAACTTAGAAGTTAACTTTGTTAAATCTTAAAAGGGTCTTTTATGCCGTATTGAAACTTTGGGGTTTGTTATACTTAATAATTAATTTGGTGATTAACAAATTAATATAATAATAATAACATTGTAAGTGTTATAATGTTTGCTTATTAATATAAAATTTAAAGTGTTGATAATCTTAAATAAAATAATCACTATTATTATTATTATTATTATTATAATAATATTAGTGATAATAATATTAATAACAATAATAATCATAACAACAAGATTAATAATAATAATCATAATGAGTGTTAAACTTTGAAATAAATAAAAATAATACAAGCTTCTATTATCTTAAAACTTGAAATTAATAAGTTATGCATGAAATAATAACACTTTAAACTTCAGGGGCCAAATTGTAAATTGGTTTAAACTAAAAATTAAACTTTGAAATCAACATAACAAAACATAAACTACAGGGACCAAATGTGAAATTTCCCAAACCAACCCCCCTTTCCCCCTCGTCGGCCGCCTTCTCTCCGGCCAACCTCCGGCCTTCGCTCCGGCGAGCTCATAACCGGCCAAAACCTTCGAAACACTAACCCAAATCTTTTAGATCGTGTCATGGAACCGTTTCAAACTAGTAAGTGCACATTAATTCGAATATAGAGTCGGTAATGGAAGCATGTGAGTTCGGGTAACCGAATGTCATCAACCGAGAACCGTTCATCAATAATGAATCAATAAAGACTCAATTAATCAGGTATACATGATCGACTCATCAATTCATACCCGTTAATGATCTTAATTTCAAGTTTAACAGTGAATTAAAGATCAAATTGAACACTTTATATTCGTAGCCCAACTGAAACCGAAGAATGAGAATCACATCGAATTGGGACTATATAACAGAGGGCAATTGTTCCCCTTGACCCCTTTCAACTCTCTGAAACCTCAATTTCTCTAAATCGTCACTCAAACATCGATTTCAAGTACCCTGTTCTTCGCGAGCGAACCGAGACACAACCTGAGCACAAAAACTTCAAATCTACTGTAATCAAGTAAGTAAAATACATGATTATGTTCGTCTAGGCATGGGGAACAAAAGCCCCATGGTTGATTCGGTTAACAACATCGAATTGATGATCGATTTGATTCAGGAACAAATTAGGGTTCTTGGATTTGGGGGGGTTTTCATGTGATTGTGTTTATAAAAGTTTAGGACAGGGTCTTAGCACGGCCAAGGCCCCTAGTCCACTGGTAGCACGCACGCATACTACGCCTGAGGTCCCGGGTTTGAACCCGGTTACCTCCATTAATTTTTTTTAAGGATTTTCAGCCTATACAAATTATATAAAAAATTTCTAAAAATTCTAAAAATCTATTTTATAAATTCTAGTTATTTTAAAGGCTAACCAATTATTTTCTGGAAATTTATTTTTATATAATAACCTAATATGTTATTATATCTTGTTAAAACAAAGAATATAATTAGTTAAATATCTTGATAAACAGAATTAAAATATTGTTTATCTTGTAAAATCATTACACGTTCAAACATACAATTGGATATTTTTTTTGGTTTTAGTTTATTTTATAATAATAAAACATTGATCCAAATGCTTTTCTTTAAATAAAAAAGAGCTTAATTATTTTTCTATGATCATTTAACCTTTATATATTTAAATGGCTTCTTTTAAAATAGTTGAATAATTATTTACATAAATATGGAGTTGATACAATAATTTAAAAATCATTTAAGATACAAATGGGCACAATAGTATTTTTATTCTTTAAAGGTTTACTTTTATAATTGTGATAATGATATATTATTCTTAGAAAACTATAAAGAATTAATTACATATTGAACTCCAACTTTGTTATGTTTAAATTCATTTCTAAAATATATACATATATAATTCTTCTAATGAATTAAAGATGTAAATAATTACTTTGTAAATTGTTACTTATCAAGAACCCCTCAAAACTATTGAAACCCTAATCATTATTTGAACATTAATCATATTATTAATCTTCATCTTGTAATACATATTTAGGTGTCTTGTAATGAATACTTTGGATTACTTTGGATCATCCTTTAATCTTTATTTATCATCTTGTAATGCTTATATCAATGTGAGTATTTCCATACCCCCTTTTGCTTATTTTCACACTTTGGGGTGAAACATGTTAACTTATTATCATTGCACTTGTAAACTTATTTGAGACTTGTAAACCTATGGTAATTCATCTTGTAAAGTTATGGTTAGTTGAACTTTTGTGGTTACCATGTTATGGCGTTATATGTACAATCATTAACTATTGCTAGCCTAGCGAAGTCATAGATCTATGGGTAAGACAATTACTTTGGTTGATCCAAGTACACTTAGCTGATCGTATAATCTTGTAAACGTTTGAGACTTGTAAAACTTTGTCGAGGTTTGATTGTTGCATTGTTCATAACATCCCTAATCACTTTATTCACTAACTTATGACTTGAATTGCCATCTTTTATATACTTATGTATTGAAAACTATGGAATGCTCACCAACATTTTTATGTTGACCTTTTATTTTTAACATGTTTCAGGTATATCCCAAGTTTGTGTTCTACCCTTTGAAGCTTGCACATCTAGGAATGGACCTAGATAAATAAATGAAATAAGAATGATTTGTTACATTCTATGTTATGCTTTTAATTTCTTTGAGACTTATGTTTGTAATGTTACAATTAAACTTATGTTTAAATTATATTTGGATTATTAATAGTGTTATGTGGCTGTGAACGATCTTAACTCTCACTCCTCGACGTTTCCGCCGTCAAGGTTGGGGTGTGACAGATTGGTATCAGAGCCCATAACTATAGGGATTTAGGTTATTAGAAATGATGACCTAGACTATAGTTGCATGAACCTCATAGAAAGATCCTTATACCTTTGTGCTTACATGCTGTTTGCATGCTACATAATGCTATGTCTTTTGTGCAACTTGATGCCTTAGCATAGGATTGCCTTATGTATGATTAAACTTAGTTACTTGTCTCCCTAAACTTAACTTTAACTCTTTGATTCTCCCCGACAAATGAACTTCTTAAACTTATTCTCAACGACATGTGGAATCTACACTTATCATCTGGGTTTAATTCCTTAGACTCTATGTCTAATCTATGAAAATCTCATCAAGGTTTTGATTTCATAAACCAAAGAAATTTGTGTGACACATAGACACCTGTATTCTGGATTTCCTGGCAAAAGGCCTTCGGGCTAAGGCAAACATATCGTATAAATCTCATTGTGAGACCAGTTATGCTTACCTGGGGATTTCTGGGATGAGTGATAAACTATGGTCAACATACACAAGTCTCTATGGCAAATGGGTCAATTTACCTTGACGTGTCAACGATTCCAAATGGTAATGCGTTACCAAATGGAACCATCCTCTTTGTATCTTAAAAATCTTTGATTCCTTGAACTGGTATCTCTTCATTCTTATCACACATAATGTTCCTGTTAATATTGAACCTAACCTACATTTCAACTCTAACGTTTAAACACCGTTATACATTGAGCGTTTTATGTAACTATTTCTATATCTTGACCAACATTA
This sequence comes from Flaveria ramosissima, assembly GCA_025215565.1. Lineage (NCBI taxonomy): Eukaryota > Viridiplantae > Streptophyta > Magnoliopsida > Asterales > Asteraceae > Flaveria > Flaveria ramosissima. The sequence goes on along the minus strand of CM046044.1, from coordinate 21,763,787 downwards.
ACATGGATCTTAATATACCCAAAGATATTGGGAATCTAAACCGAATGGTCCTCAAAAACTTTAAACCGTTACTTATGGTTCTCAAATCTTCTTAAGGATGTGTCCCATAACTAAGAACATGCAATGCTCTAGGTGGAATTCCTACATCTCGAGATACTTTGTCTAGGCAAAGTGTAAATGGTGATTTGACTCGATCATTAAATCCATTTACTTGACTCGAAACCCTTGAGTTGAGTGATCACTTATAAGTACGCGTGTCTTCAATAAGGCTATGGTTGACCTCATATCTTGAGAAGTCCATGTATTCCTTTCGATTGTGAATCGAATGTTCACATCTCATTGTGTTGTTGAATAAATTCCTGCCCTTGATTTCGTCTTCCCGGTTGAAACCATCCAAGATTTGAACACCACAACAAATTCTGTTATCTCGAACTTTGATCTTAAGCTTGTAAGCATGATTTTTCCTTTTGTTACAATGATGTAACTTGAAATTTTCCGAATTTCTAATTGATATTATTTTCCTTTCGTCGTTAAGTCAAACTCCGTACCGTCTGCACCGTGAGAGATGCAAGTGTTTGCAAGTCAACCTATGACTAAGAACACCCGTATCTCCTAAATGATTCTAACTCATCAAAACAGGGGTGACTCCTTTTCTTTGATGATTCTCTATTCGTTTCGATAAATGGTTTCCAATTGTGATTTATAAAATTTCATCCTCTGGAGCGGGGTGATTTCCTTATCCCGAGGATTGACTTCAATTATTTTCTTTGGAATGGCATTTCACAAATGACATGATCTCACCAAAATAGGATTGAAACCCGTACTTTGGTGACAAATGTCAATCTTCGATTTTTTTCTTGTTATTATGAAATTCAATCATCAAGATAGGCGTGAATTCCATACCTTGATGATAATATCATCTTTATGAATTGTATTTGTTCAAATGAGACGACTTCATCAAAGTAGTAGTGAATTCTGGATTTTGATGAAGAAGTTCATCTTGTTATATTTTGTTTTTGTAAAACTTCACCGTTAAGATAGGAGTGATTTCCCTTACCTTAATGGTGAGTTACCTCGTCTTATTTCTGTGGATCCTCAACAAGGAGTTGGGATCGAACATTTTAATTGGTAAGTTAGCGGTCATACCTTGGGAATACACCATCAAGTTAGGAGTGAAAACCACACCTTGATGACTATTCTTATTTCTTGATCTCCAACTTACCAAGGTTTTAATCAAGTGACAAGAAACATGTAGTAACTTGAAGGGTGAACCAATGTCAGTGTTTGGACCTATCAAGCCAAACCATGATTTCTGAACTTGAAAGGAGACCCGATCACTCTAGGTTGATTTTGATTCCGAGCTTGGAGCATTTAAATTCTTAAATTGATTTCTTTCCCTTTGTCCTTATGTTTTGATTTGATCTAGCTATATCGAACCATTTATTCCCTACTTATCAACTTTCATTTTGAGATATCATCAACACATGATTGTGTGACGGTAGTCTTCTTAAACAATCTTTCTACTAAATAAAGACATTATAAACTTGTGGTTATGTCTTTCTAGTCATACGAATGTTCTCGACTGTACTTATGGGTTTGATGAATTACGTATGCAATCTATATTTGCAAATTTGTTACCTTGCAAAACATGGTTACAAATGCATGTCTTATTGTTTGCGTTACTTCTTGAATCACTTTTGAACCCTTAACCTTGGAAATCTTTAAAACTCTATCTTGGTTTCGACTAACGAGACTCGTTATTACTTACATTGTGACGTGGAGGTTCATAAACTTTCGTAACTTGTAGTCATGGGTTTGGCATAAAAGAAAATACATAACTTGGTATGTGTCCAAGTGTCTTACCTTCATATATGACAAAGCCTAACATTTGTGTTCCTATGAATCTCATGTTTAACTTTTCATCATTAAGTGTCTCTTATCTTAGATGCCATGATGACAAATGGTGCATTATAGACCGATTAACTAATTTCATATTGACTCATGTGGGTTAACGGTTCGAGAAATTGGCTTGTATCTATCTCAAGTAGTCGTATACCGTGGTAGTCGTTAAACATCGATCATTAATTTGGATGATTAATTCATTTTTTTTTGCTTTTAATAATGTTCCTAACCGTCGTCATGAACTTATTCCAAAATCTTCGCATATCGTATTATTCTTAGACCGATGATTGGTCAAAGGAGAGATACATATTCACAAGATATGCGTTAAGATCGTTTCATATAGTGACGTTTGGGATTCTTAAATCCTGACGGTTAACCTTTCTTATAATTGTGGTCCTTTATTGATTTATAGACATCAATTTACTACGAAATTACATTCTAGAAGTTGTGACTTATGAATCTAAGGTACCACGTAGCTCGTTATCGTTTTTCAACGTTTTATCTCAAAACGTCTCGCGTTTATTATGTTAAGAATCTTGTAAGATTCCATAAAGGGAAGCGTTCCATCTGTAATCAAACGTCAAACACTGTTCGTTGAACACTTACCTTTCATTATAAATCCTTTGTTCTTCTAAGTTCATCTTAATTTCAGGACGAAATTCTTTTAAGTTGGGGAGACTGTGACATCTCGTAAATTTTATTAACTTAGAAGTTAACTTTGTTAAATCTGAAAAGGGTCTTTTATGCCATATTGAAACTTTGGGGTTTGTTATACTTAATAATTAATTTGGTGATTAACAAATTAATATAATAATAATAACATTATAAGTGTTATAATGTTTGCTTATTAATATAAAATTTAAAGTGTTGATAATCTTAAATAAAATAATCACTATTATTATTATTACTATTATTATTATTATAATAATATTAGTGATAATAATATTAATAACAATAATAATCATAACAACAAGATTAATAATAATAATCATAATGAGTGTTAATATTTGAAATAAATAAAAATAATACAAGCTTCTATTATCTTAAAACTTGAAATTAATAAGTTACGCATGAAATAATAACACTTTAAACTTCAGGGGCCAAACTGTAAATTGGTTTAAACTAAAAACTAAACTTTGAAATCAACATAACAAAACATAAACTACAGGGACCAAATGTGAAATTTCCCAAACCAACCCCCCTTTCCCCCTCGTCGGCCGCCTTCTCTCCGGCCAACCTCTGGCCTTCGCTCCGGCGAGCTCATAACCGGCCAAAACCTTCGAAACACTAACCCGAATCTTTTAGATCGTGTCATGGAACCGTTTCGAACTAGTAACTGCACATTAATTCGAATATAGAGTCGGTAATGGAAGCATGTGAGTTCGGGTAACCGAATGTCATCAACCGAGAACCGTTCATCAATAATGAATCAATAAAGACTCAATTAATCAGGTATACATGATCGACTCATCAATTCATACCCGTTAATGATCTTAATTTCAAGTTTAACTGTGAATTAAAGATCAAATTGAACACTTTATATTCGTAGCCCAACTGAAACCGAAGAATGAGAATCACATCGAATTGGGACTATATAACAGAGGGCAATTGTTCCCCTTGACCCCTTTCAGCTCTCTGAAACCTCAATTTCTCTAAATCGTCACTCAAACATCGATTTCAAGTACCCTGTTCTTCGCGAGCGAACCGAGACACAACCCGAGCACAAAAACTTCAAATCTACTGTAATCAAGTAAGTAAAATACATGATTATGTTCGTCTAGGCATGGGGAACAAAAGCCCCAGGGTTGATTCGGTTAACAACATCGAATTGATGATCGATTTGAATCAGGAACAAATTAGGGTTCTTGGATTTGGGGGGGTTTTCATGTGATTGTGTTTATAAAAGTTTAGGACAGGGTCTTAGCACGGCCAAGGCCCCTAGTCCACTGGTAGCACGCACGCATACTACCCCTGAGGTGCCGGGTTCGAACCCGGTTACCTCCATTAATTTTTTTTAAGGCTTTTCAGCCTATACAAATTATATAAAAAATTTCTAAAAATTCTAAAAATCTATTTTATAAATTGTAGTTATTTTAAAGGCTAACCAATTATTTTCTGGAAATTTATTTTTATATAATAACCTAATATGTTATTTTATCTTGTTAAAACAAAGAATATAATTAGTTAAATATCTTGTTAAATAGAATTAAAATATTGTTTATCTTGTAAAATCATTACATGTTCAAACATACAATTGGATATTTTTTTTGGTTTTAGTTTATTTTAAATAATAAAACATTGATCCAAATGCTTTTTTTTAAATAAAAAAGAGCTTAATTATTTTTCTATGATCATTTAACCTTTATATATTTAAATGGCTTCTTTTAAAATAGTTGAATAATTATTTACATAAATATGGACTTGATACAATAATTTAAAAATCATTTAAGATACAAATGGGCACAATAGTATTTTTATTCTTTAAAGGTTTACTTTTATAATTGTGATAATGATATATTATTCTTAGAAAACTATAAAGAATTAATTACATATTGAACTCCAACTTTGTTATGTTTAAATTCATTTCGAAAATATATACATATATAATTCTTCTAATGAATTAAAAATGTAAATAATTACTTTGTAAATTGTTACTTATCAAAAACCCCTCAAAACTATTGAAACCCTAATCATTATTTGAACATTAATCATATTATTAATCTTCTTCTTGTAATACATATTTAGATGCCTTGTAATGAATACTTTGGATTACTTTGGATCATCCTTTAATCCTTATTTATCATCTTGTAATGCTTATATCAATGTGAGTATTTCCATACCCCCTTTTGCTTATTTTCACACTTTGGGGTGAAACATGTTAACTTATTATCATTGCACTTGTAAACTTATTTGAGACTTGTAAACCTATGGCAATTCATCTTGTAAAGTTGTGGTTAGTTGAACTTTTATGGTTACCATGTTATGGCGTTATATGTACAATCATTAACTATTGCTAGCCCAGCGAAGTCATAGATCTATGGGTAAGACAAGCCTACTTTGGTTGATCCAAGTACACTTAGCTGATCGTATAATCTTGTAAACGTTTGAGACTTGTAAAACTTTGTTGAGGTTTGATTGTTGCATTGTTCATAACATTCCTAATCACTTTATTCACTAACTTATGACTTGAATTGCCATCTTTTATATACTTATGTATTGAAAACTATGGAATGCTCACCAACATTTTTATATTGACCTTTTATTTTTAACATGTTTCAGGTATACCCCAAGTTTGTGTTCTACCCTTTGAAGCTTGCACATCTAGGAATGGACCTAGATAAATAAATGAAATAAGAATGATTTGTTACATTCTATGTTATGCTTTTAATTTCTTTGAGACTTATGTTTGTAATGTTACAATTGAAACTTATGTTTAAATTATATTTGGATTATTAATAGCGTTATGTGGCTGTGAACGATCTTAACTCTCACTCCTCGACGTTTCCGCCGTAAAGGTTGGGGTGTGACAACACCGCCGTAGCAGATCACCAACGGCGGAATGATGATGATGATGTGCAGGGCGGTGGCGGTGGCGGAACGTCGCCGGAGTGGGGGTCTCCGGCGAGGCTGGCGGTTTTTAAGAGGCTGATACCTTGTGAAGTTTTGGGGAAGATGAACGAGATCTTTGCTTTGGTGAAGAGATCTATGGATCCTTATGATGACTTCAAGAGATCGATGATGGGGATGATAATGAGAAGCAGATGTTTGAAGATGGTGATTTGGAGAAGCTGTTGCAGTGTTATTTGTCTTTGAATTCTAGGGTTAGAGAAGAAGAAGAAGATGTTAGTGGTCCCACTAAGTTTTTTTCAATTTTTAATTTTAAGGGCAATTTAGTCATTTCCATAAAGAGTTAACTGAACAATTTAACGAAGTTAGTCATTTGGATTCAAACGGTGACAAAAATGAAACGTTAGGGGGGAAATCGAGAATTTGAAACTATAGGGATACAAGTGGTTAAAATGAGAAAACGTCAGGGATGCAAATGGTAATTTACTCTAATATTTTTATAATTTATAATTATTTATTACTAACTATTAATTTGATATTTTAAATTAACGCGTGTAAAATACGGGTTTCTAAACTATTATATTATAAAACAAATGACCTCCCGAGACAGACACATCCATCCGTGCAAATGATAGTCATTGAAAGATAGTAATGATAAGTCATTGTAAGATAGTAATGATAGTGGGAACATAATGTGAGTGAAGAGTTGTATACTACGCAATAAATGACCTCTAGTGACTCACATCGATCCGTGAAAACGATAGGCGTCGTTAATCTAGTAGTCATAGTGGGAACATAATATGGGTAGAGAGTTGGTGTATGTCTTGACGATTTATGTATTAAGATAGATGTCTTCTAGTATAAAATTAAAGAAATAAGTTAGTTAGAGACAACCTAATTACAAAACTATATTATTTTTTGAACAACTTTAATTATTTACTTTTAAACACTATCTATCCTTGAACTTGCAATAATATTTAAACCTACATCATTTTTATATAAGCAATCACTAGCGTCACTACACTACAAAGATATTGAATTGCAAAACAATACTTTTAACAATCGATTGTCAATATAATTTTAAAAGTACATATATAATCCATAACTTAAAAGAATGAATACAGATAAACAACCAACAGATTATATTTATTTTTTACTTTATGTTCTTACTAGTATGTCTATAACAAGTCGCTAAGAAACACATTCATGGCTTTGTTTAGAGCATTAATAACGTTGAGCGAAGGTATGATAACGGGTTTATCGGTCGCTAATTCTAAGTTTGTTGGTATTTTGATCACAATAATCACCAGCCAAGTTTCTCCGATTGGACGCATTCCGATGGAATTAAAGGATGACTACCGGAAGGGATCCAGTCCGACACCATTAAGACGATCACATGTCATCAAGCAATTAAAAGATTTAAAATTTAAGTTTAATTTAATACTACAAATGCTTTTGGTCTTGATTGGATTGCAAATGGATTAGGTGGAAAGCAAATAATATTTTCAAAATTAAAGGCTGCTATAAGTCTCTTCAAACGTTGCAAGTATTTTCCACAGAAATATTTAAGAAAAAATAGTAAACATCGTCTTTAGTAATTTGATTTAACCTAGTTAACTCTTTAGTCTATTAGTTTAATTTATTAAAAACAGCCAGTGTGGTTTTTACTTTCGTCTCTAATGTTTTTAGAAGCGAAATCGTATTATCGATTCGATAGTTGGACACGTTGTATTGATTGAAGAGGATTTAATAACCGAATAATATTATAATAATATAAAAAATTTAAAATAATAAATATAATATTTTAAAGAATATAATACATTAAATACAATATTAAATATAAACGATACTAAGTAATATTTTAATTTTCTTTTAAAAACCTTATGAAGTTCAAGCTTTAAAGGACGTTTTATCTTAAAATTAGAAATAACTAGTATTAAGTCTTCAGCGTTGCCGCGGAGAGCGTAAAATCATATCAACTATTACCAATGACACATCACGGTTAGTAACCACCGACACCGAAAAACTCGTATAAAAAACGAAAAATAAAACCGATCTTGAACCGAAACGTAGCACTAAGGATACACCACCGTTAGACGAAACATAAAACACATAAAACAATAAATAAGTCAATCTTGGACTATCGCGTTGCTACGGGGCCGTTATACGGGAAAAAATATGCGTAAAAATGCTGAACCACACACGCCCACTGCAATTGCAAAATGTAGACCGACACATAAAACGAAATTTCGTAAAACATAAAAAGTATACGGACCAAAGTTAAAAGTAAAAAAATGTTTTGGCTATTTGTAAAAGATGTAAAATTATTAGGGTTAACATAAAAAGGTTTTACATTAAAAAGAAATAAAACAAAATGTGTGTATAACCCGTAAAGTATGTTGTACAACTCATTATGTATAAGAAATTGGTTATTGGTGTATATATAATTTTAAATTTGCTCTTTAAGGGTTGATTAAAGTAAACATTTTACTCAAAATTGTTAAAATATCAATTTAACTTTAAAAGTTTTATAAGATGTTTAAATTTCACTCCAGATTTTTTTATTATTTTGAATTAAAGTTGAAACAATTCATAAAATATTTAGACAAAATTTAAAATAACTTATAATATTCTTGAAAATAAATAGATGTCTTAATATTAAAAAAATAATTATTTTTGTCAAAAATAAACATAACTCTAAAAATTATGAATTGGGCCCAATACACACATGTAATCAACGTAAAAAATAAACCCTAACCTAACCATCACTTGCGGCCGCAGCCACCATCTGCTCTTTCTCTTCATTTCAATAACTATGATCACATGATTCCTTTCCTATTCATTGTCGGCTGCTTCTGTTCAAAATTAGTTGCCATTCCAAGCCATTGTCCACGTTGCTTGGATGTGTTTTCTATTTACTGTTAGTTGTTTCTTTTGCTCACTCGTTTTGCTTACCATATTGGACTTTCAAGTTAGTTGCCATTCCAAGCCATTGTTTCTTTTGTAAAAAAAAAAAAAAAAAGAATAGAAATCATTAAACAAGTCATCATCACCATCATCCTACCAACGTAAACCCCCCACCCCCACCAACCTTTTCTTCCTTACCTATGTAAGTCACCTCCTCAAGACCATCCCTTATGATTTGTTTCAATTAATAAATCTCATCTCCATATCTCATATATTTCATCAGAATAATTCATGAATACAACTTTGTGTTTGACTTTAAAATATAAAACTTCAACTTCACTCCAACCACAAAACACACACTTTTCTTTCCCTTTTCTACCTCACGACACAACACATACACATTAGTCCTAACTTCAAATTTCACTCATGAATTCAAGCTTTCAAGGGGTTTCACAAATGGGTGGTCAAGTATTAAAGCTTGTTACACTCTCAACCCTCTTCTTTATCATAGTGAGCTTCTTACTCCATGATCTTATATTTTATTCTTTACAACCTACTAGTTATCACGCAACACGTTGACTAGGTCCAAGAATGGAATCTCAGTTGATGTGACTTCAACTAGGATCGAATATGATGATTGAGTCAATGATTAAGTAGCGGAAATACAAAATCAATAATCATTAAATGCTGAAAATACTAATTAGTGCTTTGTATATTGATGTTAGTAAACAAGTTACAATGGGTTCTAGGGTTTTCAGCACAATACCGTAACATGACACTTCTGAAACATTCGACTAAACAAAAGTAGTGTATACTATTCTATTTATAGGTTGATACAATGTCTGTACAACATGACTAAACTACCCTGACAACTATACATCAGAATACTAGTCTATGCACAATAGATAATCAACATTTATGAATTGGTATTAGCATTGACTAATGGGATGAACAAATACTTAAGCGCATTTGTTTCTGTACATCCGCATTAGTAAATGCGGATAAACAAATACTTAGCTGTATTTGTTCTGCCTATCCACATTAGTAAGTACAAATGAACAAATACTTGACCATATTTGTTCTTTGGTTATCCGCATTGACTAATGCGGATAACCGACACTTGTCTTTATTCTTCTGTTTTCTTCACCCATATTACTTCTTGGACTTATAGGAGATTCCAACCAGAACAACCTTCAACCACCTCTTGAATTGGTATGTATGATCCTTTCAGGGTCTAACAATACTCCCCCTAAGGATTATACAACCTATGTACTTTAAGGCTTTGAGGGTGGTGGAGGTTGTTAAGATTCTGTTGGTTCTTCTGCAGGTGATTGGACTGTTGTGGATGGAGCTGGTGCTGGGTCATCCAATGAATGACCCAGTATAGCCTTGATCATATTTGAGAAGTCTTTAGCTTCATTCATCTTGTATCGGCTAAGTACATGAATCTTCATTTGACTCATATTGTGAACAGCCTCAATTGGCATCTGACTTAGAGATATGGGTTCCCACACATATACAGTGGAAAGCCCATCTTTGTGGATCAGTAAAGATCCATCAGCATCAACCTCCAGCTTCACTATATTTCCCAGCTGGAGAGGAACTTTCTTCCTTTTTCTTTGTTCTTTCTTTTTGTTAATATTATCATAGGCTATCTTCAGAATCTTAATACATTTCAAAAAGAAATACATATCAGCTTCTCCAAGCTTGTTATCTATTTCTTTAAAGTGTCTTGTAAATATGTAGTGGATATAGGATTCATCTAACAATCTCACCTCATATCCACTAAATAGTCGTATTTCAGATCCTTCTTTTCCTCCCCAATTTCTTTCAATCACCAACTCATAAGTCTTCTCATCATAGAACACATTTGAGATTGGTTTGGACTTATGGGTTCTAACAACCTTCTCCCTTTTTAATGATTTAGTTGGTTTTACATTCAACTCTGGAAATATCAATTCTTCTGTTCTTTTGTTTTCTTTTTCTTTTCAAGAGGATTGTGAAAATATTTGTCTTTCCTAATGCATATTGCTGTTAGAGATTTGAATTTGTTTGTTTTCTTGAACATTTTCAGAATATCAACACACTCATATCCTCTATACATGGCATTGTGATTAATTAATTCTAGCTCAGCCAGTTTTTTTAGATCATGTATCTACAGGGAGTTCATCAAAGCAATATACTCTCTAAAGAATTAAACTAACCTTGAAATCCTTTTCACCATAAACATGTTCCAATCACTGTCATACTGCCAGGCAATATTTTTAACATCCACCTTGCTTTCTAGAGCAGACACACCCTTAATCATCTCTGAAGTGGTTAACCCTTCATGTAGCTTCAATTGAGAGGATTCAATAAACCATTCAGGATTTCTGCATAGCATGGGTGCCAAGACATCATGGTCTTTGGTAGTGATTTGGACATCTTGAGCTGACATTCTAGTTGTAGGTTTCCTCCCTACAACCTTTTCTTCAATAGTCTTTAATCTTTCTTTCTTTTCTTTGACTATCTTGTGGATTACAGCTCTGATGGAATTTGTCTTCATATTACCTAGTTTTCTTCTTGTGAATCCTTGATCAGACAGGTAATCCTTCATTTCCTTGTCTGTCATGTTGTAGGGATCAGGATAACGGGATAAAGGCACTTGATACTGTTGAGTCTGTGTTGGAGTGAATGAGATTGGGGACCTGCCTGTCTTCTTTTCATAGTCAGTCACATAAGTAGAGTCAAGCAGTTTATTCATCTTGTTAACTTCTTTTACCATTCCTTCATGTCATCCCAAAAACCTCATCAGCATCATAACCGTGGTTAATCAAAAACATGGCTTTAACCATAAGATCATCAGTCTTAGCCTTGTCAACCATCTCTTCAACAGACGACTCAGCCTTTGCAGGACTGTCCCTGAACAAAGGGTCATCAATCAAGCTCTCCTAATATCCTCCCTCTATCACTCCTTCAATTCCTTAAGGACTATCACCTCAAAATTCTTCTTCAATTGTTCCTCAGCCTTCTCATGCTCGTGCAGAAATTAAGCAATAGCAACAAGGCTTCTTGGATCATCCTTTTGTTCCTTTAGAGCTGGTTCCTCTTCAACCATAGGCCTTTTTCATTTGGCCTTTTCAGATAGGTACTTCCTCTTTCTAGAGAATGCATGCATACAAGGGCTAGAAGAAGAGGGTAGAGAGGCTTCAGCATCCTGTTGCTTCTTTACTTTTTTAAGATTTTCAACTTCTTCTTTCTCTCTAATTTCTTCACACAATCTCCTTATAAGTTCCTTTTGTTCATCAGTCAATGAGATGGCTAGAAAAATTTGTAAGCTCAGTTCTTTTCTAAAGGCATAGGGTTAGGGGGAATCACCACTATGGTTCAACTAGAGATTTGAGATTTCTAACAAAATCCCAGAAATCTTCATCAATAATGAACTTTCTAGAAGAGTAGATGTCTAAGTCTTCAATCATTTCTTTCATTTTAGACTCTTCATCAAGTCTTTCTTCAGAAGTTTAACTAGAGTAAACAACCATAGCCAAGCTTTCATCTTCCTCCCTAACCTCACTGTGTTGAGCTTGCTGAACAGTCTCAGTAGTTATCTGTCTCTTTGATGGTGGAGAGTCATTCATCATTACTGCTCACACTAGAGACATTTTCATCTTCTGTTGATTCTTTTCCTTTTTCAGCCTCATCATCCTTTTCTTTATCAGTATCATCATCACTTTTCTCATCCTTTTCTTTTGCTATTCTTCTTTAATCTTAATTAACATCTCTAGTTCAGAAACCCTTTTTGTCAGAGCTTCTATCTATCTATGTAGATCAGATATAATATCTGTTTGGACACTAAGGAGATTCTCTTATTCTTCCATTGCAAGAGTTTCAATGGTTGCAGCATCTAAGTGTCCAATGATTTCTTGTTTGGCCTGCTCTAGGGCTGCTTTAAGTTTATCAATCATATTTTCTTTTTCTTCTTTATCAGACTGATATTTGGCTTTCAGCTCTTTTAATTCTTTCTCCTTCTCATCCAGCTCAAGGAGTCTATCTTTTATGATCCCAGATCTTCTATCTAAAATTTCTCCATTCTGGCTAACTTTAATAATAGCTCAGAGATCAATTCATCCTTGGCATCAAGACGGTTGACTTTAGATTCTGCAAAGCTTTCTAAAGCACCGAAGATGAAAATCAAGATGATGATCCTCATCTGAAGATGATTCAGACCCATCTGATGAACTGGTAGATTCACCAGATTCAACAGATTCACCAGATTCACAGATGCAGCAACAGCTTCTGGTGAAAAATGGATAATAGATATGTGATGAGTGTGAATAGAAGATAATGGAGGAGAATGGACTGGTGATGCTCTGAAAGGTGAGTGAATATCAACATCTTGAACTAAAGACCAGTGTGAAGATCACCACCTGCATCAACCTGTGGTGACACTAACCTTAGTCCTTCTTCAGCTATTTCAGCATGCTCTTCAAGAGGTTGTTGATCATGAGAAGCTGGATGTTCTTATATAACTTCCTTAGCTTGTTCTTCATGAACTTCTTCTTGTTTGATCTGTTGTAACATTCATGGAAGTAAGAGAAAAAAAGTTCCACTATAAAAGTTCCTTGTATGTCTCTTCTTGATATACTTGTAGGATTTGGCATTGTAGTAAGGAATGTCCATCACAGGGCCTTCTGCTACATTATCAGGAAAAGCTTCATTAATGAAGCATTGGATGAACCGTGGATACATCAGAAACATGTCTCTTCTTCCTTCCTAAATGTTGGAGACCATTCTATTGAACACATAAGTAGACATGTTGAATTGTCTACTAATGCATAAGGCACAAATAGCGAATGATGTAGTAATGGGGATATCATTCCAACCACTCTTCCTCTTTGACATGCATGTTGGAATAAATGAATCAGGAATCTCCACTACAACTCAAGTAACCCCTTGACTATTTGTTTTCCCTCAAAACCCCTTCATAACCAATGTCGTCAAAGAAGGTCACGATGTCATATTCTTCAAGTTCTTTGAGAGAGTTGGCATCATCCCCAAACTGTAGACACTGTCTCATACTTTGTTCAGAGATGGCTATTGTGTGATCATCATTGATCCTTTCTAATATGGTCCTCACACCATCTATTTCAATCACTTCAGTTGTTCCCCAAAACGATCTGATGAAGTTCTCATAGATGGTTGGTCTAACAGTGATGGCATGTGTTATTCTTGTTGTGGAAATAAATCTGATCATGTCTCTTAAACCCCCAGCTTCTTGCACATCAGGATCAAGGTATCCACTGACATTGTGGAGCTTGCTCTAAGTGAGGTTTACCATAGATTCTACAATAGAGACACACGTGTTAGTAATTTGCTAAGAAATATCAGATTACACAACTAATATCATGTTTGACTTTTCTTAGTTTGACTTTCTCAGGTCAAAATTAAGAGTTCAATGGTTACTGTTCTATAGAAATTTGACCTATCATTGATTTTATGATGAATAACTATTTGTGTTATGTTTTATGCTTATTTTCAATCATCTTTGTTGTTTTAAACATCTTTTAACACTAAAACATAGGATTTGAGTTCAACATTTTCAATTCTTGGTTCCCCTGTTCATGTGGATAACCTAGGGTTTGTAACTTGGTTTTTCTTTGTTATTCATATTAACATTTGTTTCATTGAACTCGAAAATGACATTGAAATCCATTGTTCATGGTTAATTTTATGAATTTTTCTTAACCTAGGGTTCTATGTTCATCACTGGTTCGGTATTTAAGGTTTATGAATCCATCAATAATCACCTTTTTTCGATACTACTTTGGGTAAGAATCAAATAGAGATGAAATGGAGTTGGATGAACAATCGACACACTATGTTTGTGATGATTTGTGTGATGGATGAAGATCAGTATGAAAAATCGCTCGTCGCACTATAGGTTCAGTCAAATTTGAAAAGTATTAAATGACTCTCATTGATATGCTTAAATAGTCGATTTTAATGGCTTTCTCAAACTTTGCAAGTATATGAACAAATACGAAGGTTTTGATATCTTTTTAATACTATAGCAAATGCGAAAGTTTTTGACTTGTACGCATTTTTGTACTGTGACAAATGTGGAAGCATAAAACTTGCCAGCATTTGATCCTGTAACAAATGCGAAAGAACATTTTGGTTTGTCCGCATTTACATCAACAAATAAGGATGAACAATTTAGTTGTCCACATTTCTTGACCTTCAACCACATTTGTTAATGCTGATAGATGTTAGTATTTCTGTGCTTCGCATTATCCCACCACATTAACTAAGGTTCAAGCACTTATCATGACAGAAGTGTATGAGCACAATATTTATTTTTGGTACAAATACACAACAATGTTGTTTGCATTAATCATGTCAACCGTATTTGGGAAATGCGGCTGAACAAAGCTTAATCGCATAGAGAAATACAGATGAAAAAAATGATAACCGCATAGAGAAATGCGGAAGAACAAACTTTTGTCTGCATAAGTTTTCTCAATACTTTTTGAAATTGTTGTACGCATTTGTTTGGAAAACAAATGCAGAAGACTTAACTTGTTCGCATTAGTTTCACTTGTGTTTTTCTTGTACAAAACTATTACCCGCATTGGTTATATGCATAGGTTACCTTCACCCGTATTTTTCTAATTTTATTTTTTAAAAAAAGCAACAACTGTACATAGCAATCAAAATATAATTACTCCCCCTAAAGTTTATATTCCTATGGAATAAAAACTTTAAAGATTCAAAATTTTGAAAGGAAAATATTTTAGTAATTTTTTTTATTTTCTTATCTGTACATGAAGAGGAAGTATACCTTTTTTTGGGATTATATCAATCTTACCTTTCACAAGTGCAAGCAATTGTTAAATAGACATAATCATGAACATATTGATTGTAGGTATGTTTGTCCTCTTACACTCATGTTTGGTAAATATTTTGATGCTTGTGATCTTTATCATGTTTTGAGTGAATTGAGTATTCAACATGTACCTCACACTCAAAATCATGGCAAGATCAACCACCAGCATGAAATGTATGGTAGAACTTTTTCACCACTTACATGACTAAGTCATTTTGTTTTGAGGTAGATTGATCCTCATTACGATTCTTTTACTTTGGTCCTTTTATTTATTCGATCCACATTCGGATTCTTTTTGCACTTCTCTTTGGAAGGTGATCCTCATGCGGATTCATTTTGTTCATTCACAAAGAATGTTGTCTTTATTAATTCATCCAGGTTGGATGTGTTTCACATTGGAAATCTTTTTGGATCATGACATCAGCACTATGTGCCTGTTTCTCAAGATCTTTTCTCAGCAAAATAAAGGAGAAACTGATATGGGTGAATGAGATTCATAAGGCATCATTAGCTGGTGTTTAGGTTACTACACACACACACACTTGGATAAGCTAATACTTACTTATACTCTGAGATAAATGCTTCATAGTTGAATATGAGCTTTAGTTCATCACAACATGTATCTTCTTTTTCAAGCTGAGCCTACTGCATATCAGATAAGTCATGTCAGTCTTTTGAAATTTTGAAATAGGCACAGTGAATGATATAATGACTGTAATTATATCATTTCCCAATTTGAAGTATATATCATAATCTTCAACAAAACAACTTCTTTTTGTATTTTTTATAATATTTGAATGTTTTTGTAAATTTTGATATTTACTAAAGGTTAATCATAACAATTGATTGGACTAAGAATTCAAACCGAGTAGGATCAAATGCCTTAGTGAACAAATCAGCTAATTGATTGTCCGTGTGGACCTATATCAACTTGATTAACCCTTTTTCAGTACAATCTCTTAAAAAGTGATATATAAATTCAATATGTTTGGTTTTTGAGTGCTGAACTGGATTGTTTGTTATGAACATGGCTGTTGTGTTGCCAATGTGAATTGGTGTGTGCAAGAAGTTAAAACCATAATCAAGCATCTGGTTTTGAATCTAGAGAACTTGAGAGCAACAAGCTGATGCTGCTATGTACTCAGCTTTTGCTGTTGAAATAGACACGTTTGTTTGCTTCTTGCACTGCCTGGAGACAATTCTAAGACCAAGAAATTGACAACCCCCAGAAGTGGACTTCCGATTAAAGTTGCATTCCCTGTAGTCACTTTTTGTGTAGGCATAGAGGTTGAAATCTCCTTCCTTAAGATACCATAATCCAAATGCAGGCTTGCCCTTGAGATATCTGAATATCCTCTTCACAACATTTACATCTGATTCATTGGGATCTGCTTTATATCTAGCACAAATACATAACCAAACACTATGTCAGGTCTGCTTGCTGTTAGATACATGAGTGACCCAATCATTGATCTATAATGAGTCTGATCCACTGAGTTGCCATCTAAATCTGGACCTATCTTTATTTTTGTATCAACAAAAGTTCTGATAGACTGACAATCTACAAAATGAAATTTCTTCCAACATGGTTTCCATGTATTTTGATTGATGGATGAAGATTCCATATGCTATTTGTTGTACTTGCAATCCTGAGAAGAATGTAGGCTCCCCCATAGCACTCATCTGGAATTTGGAATGCATAAGGTCTTCAAAATCCTTGCAAAGTTGTTGTTTGTTGATTCAAAAAATGATATCATCCACGTAGATCTGGACTAGCAACATTTCTTGTCCTTTATCTTTTTCTGGATAGGGTGTGATCAATCTTTCCTCCTCATACCCGCGTGTAAGAAGAAAAGATGATAGAGTCTTGTACCACTTTCGTAGGGATTGATGTAGATCATACAAAGCTTTGTCAAGCTTGAACACCATGTGAGGGAAATATGGGACTTCAAAGCCTGGTGGTTGACTTACATAGATTTCTTCAGAGATTTTGCCATAATGAAATGCACACTTTACATCCATTTGTTACACAGTGAATTTCATGGACACAGAGTAAGCAAGGAAAAGTCTGATGGCTTCTAATATGGCTATAAGAGCAAATACTTTATCATAATCTATTTCTTCTTCTTGAGTGATTCCTTATGTAACCAATCTTGCCTTGTTTGCGATAACAATACCCCTGTCATCAGTCTTGTTTCTAAATAACCATCTGGTCCCGATAGGGTAATGTGCTTCGAGAAGGTCTACCAGCTGCCATACTTCTTGTTTCTTAAACTAGAGCAATTCTTCCGGTATTGCCTCGATCCAGCTGTTGTCTTAAAGAGCTTCTTTTATATTCTTTGGTACCATTTGACACAAAAAGCAAGACAACAAACAGATGTTTGCAATACTTGACTTGCTTCTTGTCACCCACTCATCTAATTTACCTATAACGCTTGACACTGGATGATCATTATGTATCTTCGTGGTTGGAATTGAGTTACCAACAACTGATACATCAAGGTTGGAGACATTCAGATAATCTTGGTGAGAGGCACCTTCAGGTTGCGATGTAGGTTAATGGTGAAAGTAATCAAAGGCTTCACCAGCACCAGCAGCACTTTGAAGACTTTCATCATTTACATTCTTTTTAGTAGTTGGTTTTTCTAAAGGAGTGGGAAGTGTACTAGGACCAACCTCTGTTTGTCTAACAGGATCAACTTGAAATGGAACTTTTGTATCAAATTGATGAGCAGAAGAAGGAGGAATCATAGGAAAGTCATCTCTTCTCTCTACTGTTCCAGAAGATCTAGTTGATTGTAGGTCACCTGTATTTGATAAGTGAAACTGATCAAAAGATCTTGTAAAAGAGTCAATATCAAACAACCAATCGGGACCATATATAGACTTAGGAAAGGAGTGTTCATTGAATTAAACATTGGTTGATTCATCAATAATGTTTAATCTAGGATTAAACACTCTGAAAGCCTTTGAAACAGAGGAATAACCTATAAAGAATCCCTCATCAGACTTAGGAGCAAACTTTCCTATATGATCTCGGGTGTTAAATATTGAAACAGGACACCCAAATGACTTGAAAATTCCAATAAATGGTTTTCTATGAAAAAGCAGATCATCAGGTGTTCTGTTGCTTTCTTTAACTATCAAAGTTCGATTTTGCACAAAGCACGATGTATTGACTGCTTCGGCCAAAAAGGTAATTAGTAGTTTAGCATCGGCTAACATTGTTCTTACTGCTTTCAATTAGTGTTTTGTTTCTCCTTTCAGCTACTCTAATTTGTTGAGGAATTCTAGCCGCATTGAATTGATGAGATTTGCCTTTGGTTGTGCAATATGAACTTAGATTTTCATTTTTGAATTCTGTCCCGTTATCACTCTTGACTAAATATACATTTTGATCACCAAACAATATTGTTTATTTCCATATGAAGTAGAAAGAAGACCCATATGAATCATGAAAAGTCATTAATGATCACCAAACAATATTGTTTCTTTCCAATACTCATGACATGAGTTGGTCCAAAGAGATCCATATGAAGTAACTTCAATGGAGAAATGTTTGTGTTCATAAGCTTTGGCTTATGGGAAGACTTATGTTGTTTTCCTTTGAGACATGCAGAACAGTGATCAAGGAAATGAAAATTCCTTTTGAGGTAAACTAATTACATGGTTTCCATTTACCAATTTGTTCATGTTTTTGAAATTTGTGTGTCCCAAACGTCTATGCTAAAGTTTTGACTCATCAAATGATGCTTTAGACAAAAGACATGTTTCTTCTTTTTGGTTTTGCAGAATTAAGGTTTAAGACATAGGTGTTATTCTTTCTCGAAGTCTTCAAGACAACCCATTCTTTAGGAATTTGGAATCTTGGTTTCAAAATGTAGCAATGAGTGTCTGTGAAGTGAATGAAATATTTCTTATCACAGATCTGAGACACGCTGAGGAGGTTGAAATTCAGTTGCTTGTAGTAGTTCACTTTGTCAAAACTCAGCAGTCCATTCATCATAGATCGTTCACTAGTAATTCTACCACCTTGTGAGTTTCTACCAAATGCTACAGTAGTTCCTTGTATATGCTTGAAGTCATGAAGGAGGGAACTGTTTCTAGTCATGTGTCGGGAGCATCCACTGTCTACATACCATAAGTTGTTGGACCTATATGGACAACTCTACAAGTATAAAAGAACTAGTTACAATATGGAACCCAAGCCATGATGGTCTTGGCTTGCCCATTTCTATCCATTACTGTAACCTCTTGACACTTTCCTCTAGGTTGTGATTTAGAGGTTGACGCTTTGATAAACTTATCTGGAGTTCTTTTTGGCTTTATTTGATCAATTCAACTGCCCTGTCTAAAGAGTAGTCCAATCTTTGATCCCTATTTCTATATATAAATTAGGCATATTTTTTATTTTTAAAAATCACTTTTGTTTTAAATCTTGGATGAGAACTAGCCTCAGATTTTGTTTTCAATGAAGAAGCAACTTCAGTCTTCTTGGTGTCAGTAGATTGTTTCATAATTCTACTGTGCTTGGTCTTTTGAGACTACTTTTATTTCTTTTTACCTTTACTTGACTCCTTTTCAAATTGAGCTACATGCTCGATGTTGCAAATGTGAAAACCGATTCCTTGTTTGTACTTTGATTATAATTGAGATTCAGTTTTTACATTTGATCTTTGAACCATTGGAGATTTCCCTTTGGATGATGGAGAAGCTGTTGTATTACTTTTGTTTTTCAGTGAAACCTTTTCTGATTTGCTTGAATTTTTTGGAGATTTACTCTCACTATCAGATCTGCTTTCAACAGAGGATTTCACAGAAAATTTAGCATTCTTTTCCACCTTGAGATTTTAAGGGATGAATTTCACAAATGGCACAATGGCTTTGACTGGGCTCTTTGGTCTCTTGACACTTACATATTTATGACACCATTGTTTTAGTTTCAATAACTTTAGGTTCAGGTGAATCAGAATGAGTGAGTGACTCAGGTCTAACCGTATAGTTTTCATTGTATGGAGGAGGACAAGAATTGTATCTTGTCCCAATCGTATCCTTTGGCTCTTTCTATGACTCAAGTAACTCTTGCAGCTTAGTAGAAGAGAATTGAAACTTTTCAAGATTCACTTTAGTAACCAATTGCTTAGCTATGTTTTTTAGCAATTCAGTTAACCTATCATTCTCAGCTGCTAGAGTGTACTTTTCACCATGAAGATTTTCAATATCTGAAAGAAGTGATTTGATTTTAATTTCAAAACTTTTCATATCTTATTTTAACATTTCATATTTGACCTTATCTTCTTTAACTTTAAGAGCTAACTTGTGATTATATTCTTTGTATCCTTGTACTTCTTTAATGCACTTTTCATTACAGAGATTGGATTTTACCTCAAATGGCATTAGAGTTCGACCATCTTTGATGTGAACCATTAGAGCATGATTCTTGAATTGAGGTTTGACTTCCTCTGCATATAGGTTCCAGTCACAAACTCCATCTTTTCTGATGAGAAGTGCATTAGAGGTTGGTTTGTTGCTTCCATGTGCTTGACAAGTTAGTTGGGGCTGACTTTGATGAGTTTGTTGGTGCTAATTTAATGATGATATTGTTGTTGATTACTTGATTGAAAGCTTGAATTAGGTTGAGATGATGGCTGACCGTGTGAAGTTCTTTGATAATTGTTGCTACTTCTTCTAGGAGCATTGCATTCCTAGAGAAATGTCCAGTCATACCATAATTAAAACACATTACTTTGGATTTGTCATATCCAAGTTTTGTGTTCTTATTCAAACTCAGTTTCTTCCTTTTTTGGAAGAATTTCTTGGCTCTCATTATAATCATAGTCATCTGCCATTTAGTCAATTTCTTCAACATCATTTAGATCCATTTCTTCCAGATCTTCCTGAATCAGATGTGCTGATGTAAGTCTTCCTCCCAAATATTCCTCAAAATTAGCAACAAAAGCATTGTAAGTTGCCTTTTGCTCTTCAGATCTTTGATCACTAGGCATGCATAAGGGTGTTGCCATTGCTGGAGTTGAAGATCAATGAATCCAGTGGTTCTTGCTCGATCTCTGGAAGATAGAAAATCATCTTCCTCAGTCACAAAGGCATTTTCAACAGAATAAGTTTTTGATGGAAACTTGTATGCCTCAATGACTTGAGGTCCACTGAGATTTCTGCTTCGCTCATGTAACTCAAGAGCTTCAATCTTAGTAATCATGATGTCTAAGCTGGTGCTCTCCAATTCAAGATTGTTCTTCAGCATTGTGACATTTTACTTCTAGGTTTCAAGCATACTATGTAGCATCTTCTTGTTCATTTCTTTTTCTTTGTATGTAACTTCCATGATTTCCAAATCATTCACCAACTGTATAAAACGATGCAGCTGCTTGGAGATTGATTCACCTTTAGTATGATGAAAAGTTTCATATTGATTCACTAGTTTATCTTTGTTTATCTCTGTACCTCACTGCTTCCTTCACACATGATTTGCGGTGCATTCCAGACACCTTTTGTTGTTCCATATTGCAGGATCGGGTTTTGTCACTTAAACACTTGTGATTCTCTCAAACTCACTTATAATAACACTCAAATAAGATGAAGCAATGCCTTTAACAAGAGTTGATAATAATATAATAAGTAATCAAAGGAACAAGCAGAAATATATTTTCAAGGTACTTGTATATATTACTTCTCAACTCAAGATTACAAGACACTTACAAGCATGAAACAAGAGTTATAATGAGAAACTATATATACTAGATCCTACAGCCGGTTATACTTGATACCAGCTGGAAACCTACGACTAAAGCATATACTACAATGCTATAGTTAAGGTATCTTAGATAAAGTATTATCTAAGATATGGTAGTCATGACATGTCCATGACTTACCTTTTGTCACCAACTAAAGATGGCAACTGTACTTAACATAAAAAGGTAAACAGTAGATTAAAGTATGGTCAACTACATGGCTTTTGAGAAAACGCCATGCAGTATCTCAGAGATTTGCAGCGGAGTGTCAGACAGGCCATACTTATGTCCACTGGATAATAGAAGTGTCTTCCGAAGGTTAACTGGCTTCGGAAGAACAAGTTCTTCCGAAGCCACTTATACTTCGGAAGATGCTTCTATGCTTCCGAGGCTTTGAGGACTTCTTGTACTTCGGAAGTTGACTTCAGATCTTTGTCTTTAAGTCTTGATCTTCGGAAGTAGCTTCTTTATCTTCGAAAGTTGGAGTTTTCCTTCGGAAGTGTATTTTACACTTAAACTTCAGAAGAGCTCCTTCTTCCTTCGGAAGTTCTACACTTGGCTTCGGAAGTCCTTTGTATGTTGTACTCAAAATCTTCTAAGTGACTTAGTTTTGGTTGCAACAGCCTCTCTAGATCCAACAAACTCCCCCTAGGCTGATGCTACCAAAACTACACTTATTTCTGCTTCTCAAAGCTTTCAGCACCAGGGACAAAAGGTATTTGTCTGTCTCTCTGTTCTTCCCGGAAGTAGTGCTGAGAAGCTTGTACAAATCATTCGTGGATAGGAGATCCAGTCTATCACTTTGAATGACATGTACCCTTTGTTGTGACCCCCTGAAGAGAGTTAGTTGACGGGAGTTATAGTCATACTCCCATCTAACTATGGTCTCAAGTTCAGGACCTTCAACCATTTGAAGAGAGGCTTTGCCTTTGGTTGCTGATCCTTTCCTTTCCTCCTCTCTCAGTTTGAACTCCTCTTCGACCTTGCTTCTAGCAGTAAGCTCGGCCATATGAAGGCTGCCTAGATGATTTGTGATGTGGGCAGCTACATCGGAGTTTGAAGGGTTGGAGAATGGTTTCTCTGCTAACTCAGCAATGTCGAACCTGCTTAAGTGTAGCAGAGATGAGGCATTCATCCTGTTAAGCTCTCCATTCTCTCTCTCAACAACAAAGTTGTGAGAAGAGTCTTCGAACCTCCACTGGATTATCTTCTTTCTGGGTACAAGAGGTTGTCTTGGTACCCTATCGCCTTTCTTTGTATCCAGCAGAGTCACCAGCTTTCTCCTCAGCTTCTTTTCTTCCTCATTCAATGTATCTGAATTGAGGCCAAGGAGTTTTGCAGCTTGGTCCAAAGTTCCTCTGGGCAGATCAAGAAACTCATCTCTTGTGAGGGAACTTGAGGATCCATCAACATAAGTCAAGTTGACTGAATCCTCCTCACAGGAGATGTCGCTCAGAGTTGTACAGTTGATGAGCTTAGTCTTGATCGCCTTGAATTCCTCCATAGAGAGATGTTTGGAAGGCTGAGGGGATGGTTTGATTGGTTGTTGGGTAGGTTTAGGAGTTTGGGTTCTGGCTAAGGTTTTGGGTTGGATGATGGGTAGTTTGGGTGGTTAAGGTGAAGAGGTTGGTAGGTGTGATGGTGTAGGTTCAGGGGTGAATGGTTCAGAAGTGGGTTCAGTTTTGATTGGGAAGGGAAAGGGTATAGGTTCAGGTTGAGGTTGGGTTTGGATTTTGGGTTGAGAGGTTGCTTTGAAGGTCATCCCCTGTCCCCTTCTATACATCTCTTTTCTTCTCCCTACACGAATGTCAGCCTTGATGTCACTGACATGTCGTTGGAGAGTCTTCTCAGACATGGGACCCACCTGCCTGCCAGAGAAGCCGTGAGCTTTGAGATAACTCTTCATCCAAGCTTTCTCACCTATCTTCTTGGCGGCAGACAGTCCAGCTTCTTCTTCTTTCTTCCTCCTTTCCACAAGCTTCTCCCTTGCAGCTCTCTTTCTCTCCTTCTCCATTTGATCTTGCTCTTTGTTGAAGAGCCATAAGATCGTATCACTGTTGTGTGGAGACAATTCCTCTTGAGAGAATCCTCTGGAGAGTAAGAAAGTGATCCTTTCTCTCCTGAGCTGCAGATCAGCTTCCCTTTCCTTTCTCTGCCTTTCCTCTTCTAAGGCCAACCTTGAAGCCTCTTCTTTTTGCTGTTTTTGCAGCAAGGTTGCCTTTTCCAGCTCTATCAGCTCCTCTAATGGTAGCAGGAGTACATCTTCCGAAGCAGCCCCTAGACTGACAAGTCTATCTATAACCTCTACCCTTCTTCGATTGTTGACTGCCTCCTGGTTGGCTGCAGCTGCTTTGGTACTTGCAGCTAACAGTTTCCCAGTTGGTAGTCTACCTTTCCTTTTGAGCTTCTCCAACCTTTCTTCTTCCTGAAGCTCTTCCGAAGTCATCTTCCTCTTGCCTTTTATGTCTTCGGAAGTGCTAGACTTTGGGGTTCTTGGATAGAAGATCCAGGTTGGGTGGTAGAGGTAGGAGCTGGAGTCAATGCAGATGTTAGAGCCAATGGTTGGCTGAGAAAGTCCTCCCTATTAACCTCAGATGCAAGTTCCAGAATTGCATCTGTGACTATTAGATCATCGGAAAGAGAAAATAGTCCTTCCGCAGCAGCAATCTCAGCTTCGGAAGTTTGAGCTTGTTCTTCCGAGGCTTTGAATTGTGCTTCGGAAGTCTGTGAAAATACACCTTCTGTCCCAACTGTTTCAGTTGCTGGGCCATCAGTCCTAGTTTCCCCTTCGAAATTAATCTCAGGTTCCACTTGAGCCTTAGGTTGACCAACTTCCTCATCAGTGGTAGGAGGTGCATTCAACCTCTGAAGCTCTTGAGCTCCGAAGTAAATCACAGACATATCTGGGCTAGGCTGTTCTATGAGGGATTCCAAAAGGAACTTGTTAAAGAACCAATTGAGATCCTGGAGCATCCTTTGATCCACTTGAAAGACAACTAGAGGAGGCTCAGGGAAGATAGCAGCTTGTTGCATTGGATATCTTGAGCTCAAAGAAGTAAGAGCTTGACCTTGGGTTTCCTGTCTTTGGCCTTGTCTCTCAACACTCTCCCCCTTTTTGGTAGCATCATCTTGAGAGCTACATGAGGTAGAGGAAGAGGTCAAGGAGACCTGAACTGGTACATGCCTAACAGATCTCTCAATCTGTTTCTCAACTAGTTTTGCCTTGAGAGTTTCAATCTCAAGTTGTTGAGTGGCAGACCTATCCTCTAAAGTCTTAACCTGCAGGACCGTTTAAGGGCTTAAACACAATTACAACACAACAACACAATGAGGAGATTAACTAAACTTTAATCAAACAGTGAACTGGGTTAACCAAAGTGATACAAAGAACACAAGTAAAGCAAGAGACAGAACAAGAGAGTATGGGTTTCAAGGAGGCAGTATATTGCTTTCTCAAGTTCTTTTACAAGTGTTACAAGGCATAAAGAAAGATACAAGAACTTGAAATACTTATACTACAACCTACAGCCGGCTATACTTTGAAAGCCAGCTGGATACAATTGACTAGACACTAACAAAATCAATTGTAGGATCAAAAGGCATATCTACCTTTTGACCTTGTGACTATGACATGCCATAGCTCACATCCTTATACATTACAAAAAGGATAAAGTACATAAAGTGTAAAGTTACAGACTCAAGACCTCAATGTACAGTTACCAAAAGCAAGGCCCTTTTCACCAACTCATGTAAGTTGGTGACTTTACAGAGATGCAGCGGAAAAGGTGCTTTATGGAACAGTACATCAGATAAAGCATGTGTACTAAAAGTCTTCGGAAGAAATCTGTCTTCATAGGTTGAAGCTTCGGAAGACTTTGTCTCTGAAGCTTCGGAAGACTTCATGTTTGACTTCGGAAGATATTGGTCTTGGCTTCGGAAGATTTTACACTTAGAGTATTTTCTAATGCATTGTGTAAAACTTCCGAAGCATTCTTCACTTCAGTACTTAGTGCATGTTGCTGAGACACTTAGGATGTTTTGGGTTGCATCAGACTTAAGGAATCCTTACAAACTCCCCCTAGGCTGATGCTACCAAAACACTTAGAAGATCTTCAAATGTTGGTAGTCTTCAGTACAATCAGGACCATTCCTTTCTTCATTAAATGGTCAGGATCATCAAGACTCTCATAGTATCTTCTCATCTCAAAGAGATCATGCAGAGGTAAGTTGATTATGTCTTGCCATGAGTAGACATTCTCAACACCTTGATCTCTGATAACATTCCATCTTTCTGGATTGGTAGAGTAAGTCCAGGACAAGATGGGTGTCTCAGTAGTTAGAGGAGCCACTTGAATAGGAGTTGATTGGGCTGCCTCATCATGCACTTCCTCAGGTTGATCTGATTCAGCCTGAGGTGCAGAGGTAGATGACTTTGGCTTCTTCTTTTTAGTCTTTGGTTTAGAAGCCATCCTCTTCTTCCTCTTGGATGTCTTTAACTGAGAAGACTGGTCTGCAGCACCATGTTGATCATCAGTGTCTTTCTCAGTTGGGTGTTCCTCCCTCACAGGTTCAGAAGAGAGGGAGTTTGACCCTGCCTAGGATCAGAAGATGAAGCTTGCTGAGGCTCAGCTGGAGGTGCTGGTTGAGGTGTCTCTGGTTGTTCAAACTTGACCTCCACTTCAGGTGGGACTTGACTTGGAAGAGAGTGCAAGTCAATGAGTTCTCCACTTTTAATCTTCTGCTTGATCACCCTTATATGCTCATCCATAGTGGATAGAGACATGGGGCCAAGTCTCCTTCCGGAGAATCCATATAGCTTCAAGAAGCTCACCATTCTTTGTCTGTCAGCAGACTTCTTTGCATTCTTTTGAATGATGGCTCTTGACTTTGCAGCTTCTTCCCTTAGCTTCCTTTTGGTTGTTTTTCTTTCTTGACTAGCTCAAGCTCAAGTTGCTTTAGGTACTCGAACTCAATGAAGTCATAGGACAAGGGAAGAAGTGCATCTGCCTGATAGAAGCCTGTGGCACTCAGGTAGTTGATCATCTTGATCCTATCTTCTTCTTTATCTACCTGAGGTTCTTGTGGAGCCACATCTTCCTGTGCAGGACTTTCTTGAACTGGTGAGAGAGTGGGAGCATGCTTGTAAAGTCTTTTCTGTCTCTTCTCCTCTTTGAATTGGAGAAGTAGCCTTGCATCCTCTTTCTCCTTCATCTCTCTTGACACTTCCATGTCAGCCAGTTCATTTAACTCTTCTAAGGGGAGGGAGATGATTTCATCCATGTCATAGTTCCTGGTCTGTAAATAGGTAATCCTGACTGCCCTTAACTCATCATCTTGAGTATTTGGTCTGGGAGCAGCCCTGATTGCAGCTTGCATGAAGCTAGATGACCCAGTAGAACTTTCTCCCCTTAGCCTCCTTTTCCTCTCTCTCTCTTCCTCCTCAATTTCCTCAGGAGTCATTATCCTTTTCCCTTTGTCACCAACAGACCTTTGTGACTCAGGGTGGATTGAGGCTTGGCCTTCATTGCTTGGTGTAGCTTCCATGCTCTGGCCAGAGAGAGGCTGAGAAACACCTTCACCAGCAGGTGTCTCAGATGGAGTTTGGACCTCTGCAGCAGTTGTTGATGATGAGACAGGGGTCTCAGGTTCTGCCACTGGGCCTTCAGTCAAGGTTTCCCCTATGAAACTAATCTTAGGGTCCACCTCAACATCCAGTTGACCGATGACATTTCCTGATTGCCTAAGTCTCCTTCTTAGAGTGAACTCTGCAAGGATCCTGTCCTGGATTCTTTGAGCCAGCCTGTCAGCTTGTCTTGAATTGCTTGGATTGACAAGTGGCAAGTTGACTAAATCCAGTCTTTCATAGAAGCTCAGGCTTTGGAATTGAAAAACTTCTTGTTGGCCTTGAACTCTGTGAAGTATAAGGGCTCTTCTGTCATCATCATACCTCCACCTTATGATGTAATTGCCAGTTCCTTGTGGTGGAGATGAGACAGCCCTTGGTATACCTTCCTCAAAGAGACTCCTGATGAGTGAGTCTATAGAGTCCACATTAATGTGAACTTGAGGAAGTTGCTGAGAATGCACAACAGCAAGTGAGGATGGTGAGTCCTCTATGTCCATTCTCTCTGAAGAACTCCCAGGTTCTGTGGTTGTAATAACTTTCTCCCCCTTTTTGGTAGCATCACCCACTTGCATAGGTGAGCTGGAGGATAAGTCAATCACTTCCACAGGTTCTTGTGTTCCTGGTTGAGCTCTCCTTAAAGGTCTCCCAGCTAGTTTTTCCTTCAGATATGAAATCTGGAGTTGCTGATCATTGACCCTGTTTTGTAAGGTAGTCACCTGAGATTCCAAGTGACTAACCTTAGAGACTAAATAGGTGCATGTTTTTGACAATTTCTGCACCTTTAGTCTCAAATTCCCCTCATCTTCATCAGAAGAATCATTGGGGGATGAGATGATTGGACCAAAGTCCTCTCTCTCACCACCAGCTTGAGTTTCTTGGCTGCTGGTTTTCCTCTGCTCACTGGCAGCCTCAGTTGAGATGCCAATGGGCTGAGTTGCCATGGTTGAGGTCTTAATGATGTAATCACTTTCAAAAGTGAGAGCCTCTTCCATATGGACATCCTGAACAGGTTCAGAAGTGTCCACCTCAGTAGTAGGTGACTGATGTGGGATAGACTGAGGAGAGTCAGAGGTACTCATCTCTCTTTGAGTAGGGGAGGAGAAGAGAGACTCATGGTACTCACTGAATCCTAAGTCTTCATCAGTATAAAAGGATAGGTTGGGAATTGGTTGGTTGAGATCCAAAGGCTGGGGATGGTAGCTGTCCCCTGAAGGTTGTTCACTTGAGTGTTGAGACTCAGAGTGAAGGCTTAAGGCTGTTGGGCTAGTGAGCTCATCAGGGTGAGCTTGAGGAACCTCAGCCCTGATAGGTGAAGTAATGGGAGTGGTTTGCTCCTCAGGAGAAGTGGGAGCTCTAGTGTCCACTTCTTCCTGTAAGGTTGAGTATATGGGGGCCTGCACAGACTCAATAGCCTGAGCAGGGGTTCGTTTGGATTTTCTTTGGTAGGTGAGGGTGATTTCTGGTCTTTTTAGTGGTAAGGATAAAAGAGGTGTGGGTTCAACACTAGCTTGTGTTGCTAGGTTGTCACCTTGAGCAATGAGCTCTAACATTTTTGGGACTAGGGCTGTTTCTACCCCTGAGAAGCCTACAGTTGGCTTCTTCATTATTTTAAAGATGCCGGGCTTCATCTGTCCCAATTTAAGAATATTACTTGTTTCCCTCAACTGTGAGCCCAGTTCACAGTTGAGAATGTGTTGAACATATCT
Source organism: Flaveria ramosissima (assembly GCA_025215565.1). NCBI lineage: Eukaryota > Viridiplantae > Streptophyta > Magnoliopsida > Asterales > Asteraceae > Flaveria > Flaveria ramosissima. Next base: position 21,734,465 of record CM046044.1, on the reverse strand, counting down.
AGGAAACATGTAATACTCTAAGGAGTCTAAGTTTGCAAGTAAATTAGTATAAACAAATTGTGAATACCTGAACTTGACCCCTGAACCATTCCATGAACTATAAAGGAGAGATCCTCAGGAATCTGGTCCCATCCACCATGCTTGTTTGATAAGCTGTGGATAACCACATGGAGCAGGAATTTCCATTGGGATGAGACCTTCCCTTTCCTGAAGGTCTTTACAGAGAAATCTCCCTCATAGCCCATCTGCTCAAAGGAATGATTAACAGCTTCCTTTGGGAAGGACACCTCACCTTCTTCATCATCCAGCTGCAAATGTTGATTAATGATGGCCGGAGTGATGAAGATTGTCCTCCCTTGCACTGTGGCAGACAGTGCCTTCTCCCCATCCATAATGACCTCTTGGCAGGTCTTCCAGAATTCAAGCAAGTGATCCTCATATAGAGTAGGATCAATGGTCAGGGAGGTGAAATAGTTTGACAGAGTCAAGAATTGGCAAATCTCTGAGAAACTTGCATCTTTCTCAGAGCTTAACAGAGCAACTTGATTATGTTGCCTGTGAAGTTGCATGGAGAAATCTGGGTTGTTTCTGCGGTTAAGGTTGGCCATTTCAGAAGCTTAAGGGTGAAGAAAGGTAGAAAGCAAAGGCGGTTTAGAGAATTAGGTTAGAGGAATAGTAGAATTGAGGAAGATAGTGGGAAAGAGGGGGAACCGTTGGGTATTTATATGAAAAAGGATTTGAACCAAAGTTAATGAAAGAGGATAAACTTTGAAATCCGGAAGTCGGTCCCACCTCTGAAAAGGTAGTTTACTTTTGCTCAAAAAGTAGTTTTCTTGGAATTCGAAAAGCTTCCGAAGGTAATTTGTCTTCGGAAGTTTTAATTGAAAAAGCTTCCGAAGCTAAAATGGCTTCGGAAGATTTTCCTGAGAGTCTTGAAGATTTATGCTTCGGAAGAGAAATAAACCCTTAATGCTTTGCTTCCGGAAGTTAATTTTGCTTCGGAAGGAAAAAGTCCTTAAAAATGAATAAGTGTCTGAGATAGAAATTTTAAGCTTCGGAAGATGAATTTGACTTCTTCCGAAGGTAAAATCTCTTAGACAGTTATTTATTTTGAAGACATGTTTTTCTTCCGAAGATAAAATTTTATCTTCCGAAGTATCAAAAATTTTCAAGAATCTAAGGAAAGTCTTCAAAAAGAATTTTACATCCAAAGAAAACATGAGCTTATGAAAGTGATGAACTAGACAACTTAGGACACACATATTTTAAGAAGAAATAATTAGAATTAGTTTTAAGAAAAAGTCTACTCAAAGTTAATCATCCCAATAGCTGATATCAGATACTTAAATCTCTGTTCATCAAAAGCTTTTGTGAACAGATCAGCATATTGTTCATCTGTATGAACTTTGACTAGTTTAATTAATCCCTTTTCATAGTTATCTCTTATTAAATGATACCTGATGTTGATGTGTTTGGTCCTTGAGTGCTGCACAGGGTTCTCAGTGATAGAGATAGCACTATTGTTGTCTATGTGGATAGGAGTCTCTTTGAAGTTAAATCCATAGTCCAGCATCTGATTTTGAATCCAAAGCACTTGAGCACAGCAGCTTGCAGCAGCAATGTATTCAGCCTCAGCAGTTGATGCAGACACACAGGATTGTTTCTTGCATTGCCATGAGACAACCCTTCCACCAAGGAATTGACATCCCCCAGATGTAGACTTTGCAGTCATATTGCAACCACCATAATCACTATCTGTATAGGCATACAGATTGAAATTAGGATTCTTTGGATACCATAGACCAAGTGTTGAAGCACCTTTGAGGTATCTTAAAATCCTTTTCACAGTGATTAAGTGAGACATCTTAGGGTTGGCTTGATATCTTGCACAAATACATGTAGCAAACATGATATCAGGCCTGCTAGCTGTAAGATACATAAGAGACCCAATCATAGCCCTGTATAAGTGTTCATCTACACACTCCCCCTCAAGATCTGGACCAAGGGAGTGGTTTCTGGCTATGGGTGTCTTAGCAATCTTACAATCAGTCATGTTGAACCTCTTGAGTATGTCTTGAACATACTTTGACTGACTTATGAAGATGCCATCTTCAACCTGCTTCACTTGAATTCCCAGAAAGAAGTTGAGTTCTCCCATTGAACTCATCTCAAATCTGTCTTTCATCAGCTTCTCAAAGTCTTTGCAGAGCTTTGGATTAGTTGAACCAAAGATGATGTCATCTACATATACTTGAACAGCAATAAGTCATTTCCCTGTCCTTTGATGAAGAGAGTTCCATCTATAGTACCTCTCCTGTATCCATGTTTACAAAGATACTCAGATAGTGTCTCATACCACTTCCTGGGTGCCTGATGCAGCCCATAAAGAGCTTTGTCAAGCTTGCAGACATAATCAGGATGATCAGGGTCTACAAAACCAGGTGGCTGTTTGACATAAACCTCTTCATCAATCACTCCATATAAGAAAGCACACTTTACATCAAGTTGGTAGACCTTGAAGTTCTTGGATGCAGCAAATGCCAGGAATATCCTAACAGCTTCTAGTCTTGCTACAGGAGCAAAGACATCAGTGTAGTCAATCCCTTCTTCTTGTGTGTATCCTTGAACAACTAGTCTTGCCTTGTTCTTGATGATGATTCCTCTATCATCCTTCTTATTCCTAAAAACCCATTTGGTTCCAATGGTAGTCTTCCCATGAGGAAGAGGACAAAGGTTCCAAACTTTCTGCCTTTTGAATTGAAGCAGCTCTTGTTGCATAGCTTCAACCCAACTTCCATCCTTTAGAGCTTCATCAACTTTCTTGGGCTCTATCTGAGATAAGAAACAAGAGTGAAGACAAACATTTGCTTCATGGGTTTGTCCTCTTGTTCTTACCCCTGTGACAACATCTCCAATGATGTTTGTGGTGGGGTGAGACTTGTGGATCCTTAGCTGAGGGATCACAGCAAGTTGCTGAGAAAGATCCAAATTTGAGAAATTTAGATCTGGTCTGGAAGATTCACCCTCCACATTATCACACTTATCAAGATTAACTTGATCCAATGAGTGTGTGACATCATTGATGTTGTCATCTATGGTATGGTTATTAGCATCAAGAAATTCCTGATCACTATCACCATCACCATTGTTGTCTTCTACAAGTGAGGTGTCTTTATCTGGTTGAGAGGCCTCTGAGCTGGAATTTGAAGGCATGCCAGATGTATCAGCTGAATTTGTCATTGTTGTGCTGATAGAAACCTCATTTGCTGAAGTAGTTCAACTGGAGCTGAAGATGTATGAGTTGAGGTCTTCCTAGCTCAAATCTTGGATCAGGATCACCTGTATTTAGATTTTCTGCAGATCCTGAAACATGCTCACAAGATTTGTTAAAACAGTTGGTAACTAAATCAAGATCAAACAGCCAATCCGGACCAGAACCAGCCACACAGGGTGTGTGCTCATTGAAAGTCACATTGGCTGACTCCTCAACAATTCTAGTTCTGAGATTGTATACTCTATAAGCTTTAGCTTGAGAAGAGTATCCAATGAAATGTCCATCATCTGATTTCTCAGCAAACTTGGCAATTTGATCTTTGGTATTCAAGATGGTGCAGGGACATCCAAATGACCTGAGAAAACCAATGAAAGGTTTCCTCTTGTGCCAAAGTTCATAAGGAGTCTTACCATGTGTCTTAACTACTAAAACTCTGTTTTGCACATAGCAAGCAGTATTAACTGCCTCTGCCCAGAAGGTGATAGGCAGTTTAGAGTCAGACAACATAGTTCTTGCAGCTTCAATAAGTGTCCTGTTTCTCCTCTCAGCAACTCCGTTTTGCTGAGGAGTCCTGGGAGCACTATATTGTCTTGTAATACCTTTTTCATCACAAAATGTATCAAGGATTTGGTTCTTGAATTCAGTTCCTTGATCACATCTTATGGTTTTGACCTTGTGATCACATTGATTCTCAACTTTTAAGATGAAATTCTTCAGAATCTCAGGGGTTTCATCCTTAGTTCTAAGGAAGAAGACCCAAGTGAATCTTGTAAAATCATCTGTGATCACCAAACAATAAGAGGTCCTTCCTAAACTCATTACACTGGTGGGGCCAAAGAGATCCATATGTAACAAGTGTAGGGGAGTAGTGATGGAGTTCTTTTCCTTAGGCTTGTGAGATACCTTGTGTTGCTTCCCTTTCAGGCATGCAACACAATGATCATCACTTGTAAACTCTTTCTTTGGCATTCCAGTTACCAGATCATGTTTAATTAATTTATTCATGTTCTTAAAGTTTACATGGCACATTCTTTTATGCCATAGGAAAGACTCATCACTATTTGCTTTAGATAGAAAGCATGAAACTTCTCCAGAGGGAGATGTTTCTTGCAAATCCATCTTGTACATGTTCCCTTTCCTGGGGGCTCTGAGCAGGATATGCTCATGAGGAATGACCACTCCAGGCTTGAGAACAATGCACTCATGCTCAGTAAAGAGCATGTTATGACTCTGATCACAAAATTGGGATACACTCAGAAGATTGTACCCAAGCTCCTTAACAAAGTTTACCTTCTCAATGCTGAGCTTACCATTTGTGACCTTGCCCCTTCCAGAAATGTAACCACCTTCATCTCCTCCAAAAGCAACTGGTCCTCCATCAATTCTCTCAAAATTATGGAGTAGAGACCTATTGCCTGTCATGTGCCTGGAACAGCCACTGTCAATTATCCAGACATTCCTGTTTGTCTTGAGTTGTTCCTGCACAAAGAAAATGATTAGTTACATTTGGAAACCCAAGCCTTACTTGTCTTGGGCTCATTAAGTGTAATAGAAGGTAATGCAACAGTAATAGATCCTATGGTTGTACTATGGGGATCTTCAGCTGTTGTTGATGGAGAAACTTCAGTCATTTGGTCTTTCTTAGACTTCCACACCACCTTTGGAGTCTTGGACTTGACCTTCAAAACCTTAGAAGCTTTTGAAACTTCACAAGTTTTGATGACTGACCTTCGGAAGAGTCTACAGTCACTGCAGCAGACTTCAGTGCTTCGGAAGAACTCCTTTCTTCCGAGACCAACTTTGCTTCCGAAGGTAATTTTCCATTTACCTTCTTCTTTGATTTGGAGCTTCCGAAGGAAACAGACTTTCCTTCCGAAGCTTGAGACTTCTTGAGACTCTTTGAAGTCTTTGTATTGGTCATGTGGACAGTACTTTTAGGATTGTATGGGCAATCCTTAGCAATGTGAGAAGTACTTTCACACATGACACATAACATTTTCTTCTTCAAACAAGTCTCCTTTTGAGATCAAGACTGGCTTTGGTCACATCCCTTCTCCACCTTCATCTTGGTAGATGCTGAGACAGTTCTTTTGGGCTTGAACTGTTCTTGGAGTTTGATGGTCCAGGCTGTGCAACAGTGGTACACAGCAGCTCAGTCTTCTTCTTTGCACTGAGATGATTTGAACAAGAACCATGACTCTTAGCTGAGGAGTCTTGGTTGATGTCTTCAGTCCTTACTACTTTGAAACCTGCAGAGATAAACACTTGTTTCTGCTTAGCATCAAAAGTAGCCTTGATTTCTTGAGCCTTCTTTGCTTTCCTTTTGCTCTTCCTGATCAAGTTCTTTCTCTTGGATTTGGTCATCACAGTTGATTTCTTTCCTCAGAAGGATAGTGGCCCTTGGAAGAATCCTCTTCTTCACTCTTCTCAGAGGAATTCTTCACTATCACTTCTTCATCATCCTCACTTACAGGATCTATGAGAGGAAGCTCATCTTCACAAGTTCCACACCTAGGAGATCTTACAGACAAGATTGTGTGTGGAGGAGCTATCTCATTTGATCCCAGTCCCTGTCTATTTTGATAACAAACTTTGTTGTGCAGGGATGAGGATATCATGTTCTTGAAGGTCTCTTCTTCAAGAACACTCTTCTCTGCCTTGGCTTTGCTGATCACAAGCTCAGCCTGGCACTCAGTCAACTTAGTGATGAGATCTTGGATCTGAGTTCTAAAATCTGTATGTTCATGTTTTAGTACTGAAATGGTTTTCTCCAAGTCCTCTATTTTAACTTGTAATCATTTTCAACTTTCTAAAATCAGATTTTAATATGTTTAATGACTCAAGATCAGATCTCATCTCTAAGTTGTAGGACCTGTATCTATTTACTTTAGCAATGCATTCAGGAGAGCAGAGATGTTCCAATACCTTGGCTTCATCATGGTCAGCCATCAGTGCTTGGTTTGGAGAAGCATCTTCCACCTGAAAGCTCCAGTCAAAGCCTCCCTCTTCAACAGCAACAGCAGCATGTTGCTTTGTCTTCTCAGCCTGAGGGGCTTTGTCAGTGTAGTTTGGTCTGGGTTGTGTTTGGCCCCCATTTGCTTTAGGTGCCTTACACTCCCTAGCAAAGTGACCCATAAGGTTACAGTTGTAACACTTAACTTTGCTTTTATCCAGCCCAAACTTTCCACTGGTAGCATTGCTTGGAAATCTTCTTCCTGTCCTCTTGTAGAACTTCTTGGCTCTGTGAGTGAGAAGAGCCATCTGCTGAACTATCTCCATGTATTCCAGGTCATCTGGATGGATACAGTCCAGTCTTCAAGAGTGAAGAGATAATTCCCACAGCTTTCATCAGCAGACACAAAGGCTTGAGAAGAACTTGTCTCTTGGAATGGGCTTCCTTGAGTAAAGTTCTCCCTTGGTGTCTCCGGAAAGGTGATGAAAGGACCCTTTTGTGAGTTGTCAGGGTAGCATATGAGATGATGTTGGGGTTCTATGCTGTCCCTTTCAACCACATGAAGGGCTGAACCCATTTGATTGTTGGAGTTGCCAGATGAACCTTGCATGTTCATCTCCATCTGGTATCCACTGAGAATCCCATACAACTCTGTAAGAGTAAGAGTTTTAAGGTTCTCAGTCCTCTTGATCACCACACAATAGTGTGTCCATTGCCTAGGAAGTGAGGACATGAACTTCCTTACAATGTCCCTGTTCTCAAGAGGAACTCCTCCATCCACTAGGGTATCCACAATCTCAACATACCTGAAGTATTGTTGGGTCATGGTTTCACCTGCTTTGAAGGTGAAATTCTCAAACTGCTGCTTCAGAAGATCTTTCTTGTTCTCCTTGGCTTCAGAGGAGCCTTCATACATCAGCTTCAGTGCATCCCACAGCTGTTTGGCTGTCTTGCACTTCTTAAAACCTCTGTATACAGAGTTTGGGAGAGCAGTCTGAAGAGCAGTCATGGCCTTCCTATCAATCTCTACTCTTTTTCTATCTTCATCTGAGTAGTTGGCCACATCTTTAGGAATCATACCAGCACCAGTAGCAGAGGGGGTGCTGGGTATGAAAGGTCCATTCTCAACAGATTCCCACATTCTTGAATCAAGAGACCTGATGAAGCCTTCCATCCTCATGCACCAGGTGTCAAAATCATCAAGAGTGATCAGTGGGGATTTGTTCATGGTTCCAGTCTCCATATCAGTCTTTGAGATGGAAGCCATTTGGAGAGTTTAGTTTTTGTGTGTGTGAGGGATCTTAAGATGGTTAGATCTTATATCAAGAGCCTGGAATGCTCTGATACCAATTGCAGGACCGTTTAAGGGCTTAAACACAATTACAACACAACAACACAATGAGGAGATTAACTAAACTTTAATCAAACAGTGAACTGGGTTAACCAAAGTGATACAAAGAACACAAGTAAAGCAAGAGACAGAACAAGAGAGTATGGGTTTCAAGGAGGCAGTATATTGCTTTCTCAAGTTCTTTTACAAGTGTTACAAGGCATAAAGAAAGATACAAGAACTTGAAATACTTATACTACAACCTACAGCCGGCTATACTTTGAAAGCCAGCTGGATACAATTGACTAGACACTAACAAAATCAATTGTAGGATCAAAAGGCATATCTGCCTTTTGACCTTGTGACTATGACATGCCATAGCTCACATCCTTATACATTACAAAAAGGATAAAGTACATAAAGTGGAAAGTTACAGACTCAAGACCTCAATGTACAGTTACCAAAAGCAAGGCCCTTTTCACCAACTCATGTAAGTTGGTGACTTTACAGAGATGCAGCGGAAAAGGTGCTTTATGGAACAGTACATCAGATAAAGCATGTGTACTAAAAGTCTTCGGAAGAAATCTGTCTTCATAGGTTGAAGCTTCGGAAGACTTTGTCTCTGAAGCTTCGGAAGACTTCATGTTTGACTTCGGAAGATATTGGTCTTGGCTTCGGAAGATTTTACACTTAGAGTATTTTCTAATGCATTGTGTAAAACTTCCGAAGCATTCTTCACTTCAGTACTTAGTGCATGTTGCTGAGACACTTAGGATGTTTTGGGTTGCATCAGACTTAAGGAATCCTTACATAACCTTTGATTCAAGGTTTGAGACTTTAGAAAGTAGGTCTTGAATGGTGAGTTGCATACTTCCCTCATCTTCTTTTGAAGAATCACGGGGAGATGAGGTAACATACCTGGTATGTTCATCCTCACCACCAGATGTGGTTTCTTGGCACCCTGGTTTCCCTTGCACAATGATGTCTCTTTCAGAGGCATCAAAGGGCATGGTTGCCGTAGATTCAGTCTGACTGTCATTACCACTGTCCTGAAGATCCATTGAGGCTCCTTCAGTAGTGGCAGCTGAATCTACATGAGTCCCCTCCACATTAGTGGGACTCACCTCAGTAGGGCTTTGCTGGTGTGGGCTATAGATAAGGGGTCTCTCTAGGCTCTGTTGATCCTTTAGAGGGTGTAGTGGATCAACTTCATCGCCTTTAAGAGACATAATCTCTTCACCAGCTCCGGTCAAAAGGTCAGTAAAAGAAAAGGAATGAAGACCTAAGGACCCGGGACTTTGATCAATGTCAAAAGGCATTGAGTTGTCCCTTTGTGGCTGCTCAGGGGAGTATAGAGACTCACCCTGAGGGCTATCAGCTGGGGTTTTGGGCTCATGGGTTTGAGACTGAGGAGACTCAAGACCCATATTGAGGTCAATAGTGAAGGATGGGTGGACCTCTGGCTGAGTGGGAGCCCTTTGTTCCACTCTAGCCTTTTTGGTTTGAAGAGGAGGGGCTTGTTCAACCAGAGTAGATTGAACAAGGGTTCGTTTGGTACGTCTCTGGTATGTGACAGTAATGGGTGGAGAAGGTAGATTTGAGGGTAGTTGCTAGTGTGGGTTCATCACCTGTGGGGTGAACAGGGATGTCACCAGGAGCCATTGGCTCAATCATACCTGGAAGTAGTGCGGTATCTCTTCCAGTGTAGTTGGTAGACACTCTCTTCAAGATCTTGAAGATGGTCGGCCACATTTGGGGAGCAGACAGAGCAGTTGCACAGACAAGCTTACCCTGATGCAGCTCACAGTTGATGATGTGCTGGAGAAACCTGGGATACATAAAGAATGTGTCCCTTTGCAGATTTCCCATAAGTTTAGTCAGCACAAACCTTGAATAGTTGAAGCGGAGGCTTTGTACCAACCCGTGAACTAAGCACCCGAGTTCATAAGGGATTTGATCCCATCCCCCAGATTTGTTAGATAGACAGTGAAGAACCACATGCAGCAGGAACTTCCACTTGTAGGAGAAGTTGAATTTGTAGACCGTTGACCTGCTTACATCTCCACCGTATCCCATTTGGAGATAAGAGCTATCCAAATCTGATTTGGGGAATTCCGTCGGAGCGCCCCCATCATGGAGCTCGAGATGCTCCCTGATGATCTGTTCAGTGATGACCAACTCTTGGCCACAAATGCTTGACCTAATAGCACGAACCCCGTTTAGGGTTTCAATCCGACCATTTGCCCAAAATTCGGACATTTGGTTTGAGTAGATGGTAGGGTTTACGGTCAAAGCAGTGTAGTATGAAGATTGGGCTAGGAAAGAAATGATATCTGAGAAGTCATCATCCCTTGAAGAGTCAAGGAGTGCGACCTGGTTGTGCTGAGGGTTTAAGGCCATTGAGAAAGATAACAGTAGAATAGTTCTGAGTAAGGTAAATTGGAGAAGAAGAAAGCTTTTAGGGCAGTGAATTGGGTAAAAAGAGTGTAAGTGATTAACCGGAAGTATTTAAATGGGTGAAATGGCGGTTTAAAGGGTGGTTTGGATAAGATGATGTGAGGGTTCAGTGGATGATGTGACATGGGCGGTAAGGTTAGACCATTTAAATAATCCGACATCATTAACAAAATCTTTACTTTTTACAGTGTGGGGCCCAAAAGATTTCCGTTACACAGTAAAATCTTTCTTCCGAGTATAAGGCATTTCCGAAGGTAAAGTTCTTCCGAAGGCAAATTTACTTCCGAAGGTAAATTGCTTACTTCCGAGAGTATATGTTGCTTTCAAATGGAGTGTGTTAAGTGCTTCGGAAGTAGATCTGAGATGAACTCAATCGCTTCTTCCGAGACTTAACACTCTTCCGAGAAGAAAATTATCCTGTGAGAAATTTGCTTCGGAAGATATGCAAGACATCTTCCGAGGGTTAATTTCTCTTCGGAAGAACTTATACTTAGATAAATTTAAGAAAAGATCTTTTGTAACAGGGCTTAGATTGTTTTGACATAACACTTTACACATTAAAAAGGTTTTCAATTGAGATTAACTAATCAATGTTTATCATCCCAATAGCTGTAATGAGATATTTAAATCTCTGTTCATCAAATGCTTTAGTGAACAAATCAACATATTGTTCATTTGAATCAACTTTGATTAGTTTGATAAGATTTTTCTCATGAATATCTTTAATGAAATGATACCTGATATCAATGTGCTTTGTCTTGGAGTGCTTCACTGGATTTTCAGTAATGGATATAGCACTGTTGTTGTCAATGTGGATAGGAGTGCTCATGAAGTTGAATCCATAGTCTATCATCTGTTGAATCCACAGCAGCTGAGCACAGCAACTAGCAGCAGCAATGTATTCAGCTTCAGCAGTTGATGTAGAGACACAGGATTGCTTTTTGCATTGCCATGAGATGATCCTTCCACCAAGAAATTGACATCCACCTGATGTTGATTTCTTGTTGATGTTGCAGCCACCATAATCGTTGTCAGAGTAACCATAGAGATTAAAATCACTATTTCTTGGATACCAGAGACCTAATTTAGGTGCTCCTTTGAGGTATCTGAGGATTCTCTTGACAGCAATTAGGTGAGACACCTTTGGAGCAGCCTGATATCTTGCACAGATGCAAGTTGCAAACATGATATCAGGTCTACTTGCTGTGAGATACATCAGAGAACCAATGGTTGCTCTATACTGATGTTGATCAGTATCCTCCCCCTCAAAATCAGGGCATAGATCATGGTTTCTGGGTATAGGTGTCTTTGCTGCTTTACAATCCTTCATATCAAATCTCTCTAAGATATCATTGACATACTTAGATTGATTGATGAAGAACCCTTCCTTCAATTGCTTTACCTGAATTCCAAGGAAAAAGTCCATTTTTCCCATGGAACTCATCTCGAACTTCTTCTTCATAATGCTCTCAAAGTCTTTGCACATTTGGTCATTTGAGGAACGATATATGATGTCATCAACATAGACTTGAACAAGCAAAATGTCTTTCCCAGACTTTCTAATGAAGAGAGTCTTATCAATGGTACCTCTAGTATAACCATTCTTCAGGAGAAATTGAGACAATGTCTCATACCACAGCCTAGGTGCTTGGTGCAGCCCATATAGAGCTTTATCCAACTTGCACACATAGTTTGGATGCTGTGGGTCTTCAAATCCTGGAGGCTGGCATACATAGACTTCCCTATCTATATCCCCATATAGAAAGGCACACTTGACATCAAGCTGGTAGACAGTGAAATTCTTGGATGCAGCATAAGCAAGGAAGATCCTAACTGCCTCAAGTCTTGCAACAGGTGCAAAAACATCAGTATAATCGATTCCTTCCTCTTGAGTGTATCCTTGAACCACCAGTCTTGCCTTGTTCTTGATAATCAAGCCTCTATCATCTCTTTTGTTCCTGAATACCCATTTGGTGCCTATAGGTACTTGACCAGATGGTAGCGGACATAGGTTCTAAACCTTTTGTCTTTTGAATTGAAGCAGCTCCTCTTGCATTGATTCAACCCAGCTACTATCTTTCAAGGCATCTTCCACCTTCTTGGGTTCCATTTGGGATAAAAAGCATGAGTACAAGCAGACATTCCCATTATGAGTTTGTCCTCTTGTTCTCACACCCTCAGAGACTTCCCCTATGATGTTTTCAGCTGGATGAGTATTGTGAATTCTAAGTCTTAGAATCACCTCCAGTTGCAAAGATAGGTCCAAGTTGGACATATTTTGCTCAGGAGCTTGAATACTCGGTCCAGCTGTTGTTTCAAGCTCATTCAATGAGGACTGATTGAATGAAAGAGAAACATCATCATTTCTTTGCTGTGAAGCATCATTAACAGTTGCATGTTCCTTCAGAATGCTGCTTCCATCAGCTTGGTGTTGTGCAGGATCACCTGAAGAGATTTGAAAATCATCAGGTGAATCCCTTGTTGAAGTTCCACTATCTCTTGAAATGGTTATGCTGTCAGATCTTTCAATAGTGGGAACTTGATTTGTTGTAGCTCTTGGAGAACTTGGAGTAGGTCTGGGAAGCTCAAACAGTTGATCTTCATCAGAATTACTCTGAGCACCTGTTCCAGCTGAAACATTCTCACAAGATGGTTTAGAATAGTTTGGAAACAATTCTAAATCAAAAATATGATCAGGGCCATTCCCCCTAACACAAGGAGTGTGCTCATTAACTACAATGTTGGAAGATTCCTCAAATTGTTGGTTTTTAATATTATAAACTCTGTATGCTTTAGAATAGGAGGAATATCCAACAAAGATGGCATCATCTGACTTTTCAGCAAATTTTGCCAAATTGTCTTTTGTGTTAAGTATGGTACACCTGCTGCCAAAGGACCTTAGAAAGCCAATGAACGGTGGCCTCTTGTTCCATAACTCATAAGGGGTCTTTCCATGTGGCTTTACTACAAGAACTCTGTTCTGCACATAGCATGCAGTGCTGACTGCCTCTGCCCAGAATGTTAGAGGCAGCTTTGAATCAGCTAACATAGTCCGAGCAGCCTCAATAAGTGTCCTATTTCTCCTCTCAGCAACACCATTTTGTGGAGGAGTTCTAGGAGCACTGTATTGTCTGGCAATCCCTTTTGAGTTACAGAATGAGTCAAGAACAAAGTCCTTAAACTCAGTCCCTTGATCACTTCTAATTATTTTAACCTTGTGATCAACTTGATTTTCTATTTTAAGAATAAAAGATTTTAAAGTTTCAGCAGTTTCATCTATAGTTCTTAAAAAGAATACCCATGTAAATCTAGTAAAATCATCAACTACCACAAGGCAATATGATTTCCTTCCAATGCTCATTATACTTGTGGGACCAAATAGATCCATGTGCAATAAGTGTAATGGAGTGGTGATAGAGTTAACAACTTTGGATTTATGAGAAGACCTGTGTTGTTTCCCTTTCAGGCAAGCAACACAGTTATCCTTGCAGAAAAATTCATTTTTAGGCAAAATGTTTTTAACCAATTTATTCATTGTCTTAAAATTGACATGACACATTCGTTTATGCCATAGTGTTGACTCATCACCATCAGCTTTGGAAAGAAAGCATGATACTTCTCCCATTGGGGAAGCATTGTTCATATCAAGCTTGTACATATCCCCTCTCCTGGGAGATCTAAGAAGCACCAATTCCTGAGGAATTGTCATCCCAGGTTTGAGGATGATGCACTCATGTTCTGTGAAAAGCATTTGATGCTTTTGATCACAGAATTAAGAAACACTTAACAGATTGTGTTCAAGCTGTTTGACAAAATTAACTTTGTCAACTTTTAACTTTCCATTGGATATACTCCCTCTGCCAGAAATATATCCTCCGGCCTCACCTCCAAACTGGACAGGACCTCCACATAATGTTGAAATTGTTGAAAGAGAGATCTGTTCCCTGTCATGTGCCTGGAGCATCCACTATCTACAATCCAAATGTTGTTATTCTTGTCATATGGATGTCCCTGCACATAAGGTGAGATAATTAGTTTTGATTGGAAACCCAAGCCTTGTTGGTCTTGGGTTCTTCCAATGAGAGTGACATGATTGAACCAAAATTTATGCATGGGGGTTCAATTGATGTCTTTGAAGAAGAGGTTTGGGCTACAGCATCTTCCTTGATCTTCCATTCCATCCCTTGGTTGATCATAGAAGATGAGCTTGTTGAAGCTTTTGTAGCTTGGCATTCTTCCGAAGCTTCTTTCTTTTCGGAAGAGACCTTCACCACCTTTTCTTCCGAAGCAGTCTTCTTCTGGGATGGTTTCAAGGGGACTCTTTTAATTTTCTGAGTCTTTGCAGCTTTAACTTCCGAAGCCTTTTTCCTTTCGGAAGAAGAGTTTTCTTCCGAGAGAAGCCTTGCTTCGGAAACAAGCTTTCCTTTTTCATCACTTGAACCATTTGATATGGTCCAAATGTGAAACCTTCCCTGACTCCTTCTCTTTTAACATTATTTGCATAATGTGTGCTAGCAGGATTGTAGTAACAATCTTTAGCCATGTGGTTTTGCAGACCACACATTATGCATGCAATGTTAACTTTCTGGGAATGAGAGGGTTGCTGTTTCTTGTTCTTTTTCTCCTCATCAGCAACCTTTCCCTTTAACTTCTGATCCTTTGGTAGGATAGGAGTACTGGTACTGTACTCTTTTCCTGAATCAGAAGGTCCAACCACCTGGAATCCAACTGATATGAATACACCCTTTTGCTTTGGGTCTATCTTCAGTTTGGATTCAGCCACCTTCTTGGCAGTTTTTCTGGCTGCTTTAGCCCTGCTTCTTCTAGCTTTGGTGGTCAAGGTTTGATCATCATTGGCTGGGGAGGGCACAATTACCTGTTCCTTCCCTGTGATGGTCATGGTCTCCATAGTTGCATCACTCTTTGACTCTTGAGAAGGTGGGTCAACAGATGGAACCTCTTGCTCTTCAGTACCACACCTTGGTTGTCTTACAGACTCATAAGAGTGTGGTGGAGCAATTTCATTGGTTCCCAACCCACCTTTGTTTTGATAACAAAGTTTGGAGTGAGAGGATGATGCAAGTATGGCTTGGAAGTTTTGCTTGGAAATAGCATACTTCCTGGCTTGAGCCTCAGCAGTGACAAGCTGGGCTTGAGCCTCAGTCAATTTGGATATTAAATCCTTGATTTGAGTCTTGTAGTTGGTGTGTTCATGTTTTAAGAGGGACACAGTTTTCTCTAACTCCTCAATTTTCTTTTGGTAGTCAGATTCAGCCCTTTTAAAGTCAGATTTTAAAACATTTAAAGACTCAATATCAGATTTAATTTCCATATTGTAGTCCTGGTACAGTTTAACCTTAGCAATGCAAGCAGGGGTACAGAGATGTTCATATACCTTGTTTTCATCTGTTCCTGTCATGAGTGCTTGAGCAGGAGTCACATCTTGAACCATGAAACTCCAGTCAACTTCTTGAGCCATTGCTGCTGTTTCAGTTGACTTTCCGTTGGGCTTTGGTGTTGAAGGATGTATGGAGGCCTGTGAGGTTCCCGGATTGGACTTGGGAGCCTTGCATTCCCTTGCAAAATGGCCAAGTTGGTTACAGTTGTAACATTTAGCCTTGCTTTTGTCAAACCCAAACTTGCTGGTGATTGGGTTTTGAGGGAATTGCCTTCCAGTTCTTTTAAAGAACTTCTTCACTCTGTAGGTTAGAAGAGCCATTTGTTGGACTATGTCCACATACTCTATGTCATCCGGGCTAAAGCACTCTAGATCATCAAAGCAGTATTGATAATCATTAGAGTGTCCACTCCCTGAGACAAATGCACAGCCCTCCTGAAAGGAGCTTTGCTGAGCTTGATGAGACCTTGGAGTCTCAGGAAATGTAATGTAAGGCCCAGATGAACAAGATGGCTGCTGGGTGTAGGTCAGGTACTGCTGAGACTGGGAGATGCCTGAGCCTTCAGAAACCATTAAAGCGTTGCTAGCAGGAAGGCTCAAGGGTCTGCTTGCTTGGTGACCCCTCTTGCTTTCCATTTCCAAACGGTATCCATCAAGGATCCCATAGAGTTCGGTCATGGTGAGTGTATTCAGATTCTCTGTTCTCTTGATGGAGACACAGTAGAATGTCCACTCATTGGGTAGAGCACTCATAAACTTTCTAGTGAGGTCTCTAAGTTCATGAGTGATTCCCACAGATTGAAGGGAAGAGATGAGATCCATATACCTGAAATATTGCTGGCTAAGAGTCTCTCCAGCAACATAGGTGAAGTTCTCAAACTGCTGCTTCAGTGAGTCCTTCTTTGAATCATTCGAGCTTGAGTACATTTGAGCAAGAGCATCAAAGAGTTCTTTGGCAGACTTACAATGCTCAAACCCCACCATAATGGAGTTTGGGATTGCAGTCATAAGAACAGTCATAGCATTGCTGTCTATGTCAAGCTTCTTCCTGTCTTCATCAGAATAATCTTCAACGGCCTTCTCGATCATGGAACCGTTTCCACTAGCAACTTTTGGCTTATACGGGCCATTAACGATGGATTGCCACATCTTGCTATCCTGGTACCTGATGAAGCCTTCCATTCTTCTGCTCCAAGACCTGAAGTTTTCAGGTGCGATGATGGGAGCTTTGGTCATCGTTCCCATCTCAACTTCAGATTTGTTGAGGGCCATTTTGAGTGAGGTATAAGGAGGAGTGAAAAACTGTTTGATTAGGATGGTAAGATCTCACAATCAAGAGCCTAAAAAGCTCTGATACCAATTGCAGGATCGGGTTTTGTCACTTAAACACTTGTGATTCTCTCAAACTCACTTATAATAACACTCAAATGAGATGAAGCAATGCCTTTAACAAGAGTTGATAATAATATAATAAGTAATCAAAGGAACAAGCAGAAATATATTTTCAAGGTACTTGTATATATTACTTCTCAACTCAAGATTACAAGACACTTACAAGCATGAAACAAGAGTTATAATGAGAAACTATATATACTAGATCCTACAGCCGGTTATACTTGATACCAGCTGGAAACCTACGACTAAAGCATATACTACAATGCTATAGTTAAGGTATCTTAGATAAAGTATTATCTAAGATATGGTAGTCATGACATGTCCATGACTTACCTTTTGTCACCAACTAAAGATGGCAACTGTACTTAACATAAAAAGGTAAACAGTAGATTAAAGTATGGTCAACTACATGGCTTTTGAGAAAACGCCATGCAGTATCTCAGAGATTTGCAGCGGAGTGTCAGACAGGCCATACTTATGTCCACTGGATAATAGAAGTGTCTTCCGAAGGTTAACTGGCTTCGGAAGAACAAGTTCTTCCGACGCTACTTATACTTCGGAAGATGCTTCTATGCTTCCGAGGCTTTGAGGACTTCTTGTACTTCGGAAGTTGACTTCAGATCTTTGTCTTTAAGTCTTGATCTTCGGAAGTAGCTTCTTTATCTTCGAAAGTTGGAGTTTTCATTCGGAAGTGTATTTTACACTTAAACTTCGGAAGAGATCCTTCTTCCTTCGGAAGTTCTACACTTGGCTTCGGAAGTCCTTTGTATGTTGTACTCAAAATCTTCTAAGTGACTTAGTTTTGGTTGCAACAGCCTCTCTAGATCCAACACATATATTTCTAGTCTTTTGAGGATTTCCATTTTCAAAGCCTGAGTAAGGCTGAAGTACGCTTTGATATCTATCTTAATTTTCTTGTATTCATCATCATCAAGATTTAGACTAGGATCCTCAATGGGAATTCTAACAGTTTTATACTGAGCAACTTGATTAGCATTGAGAGAAACAGGAATATAGGGTCCTTTGCAGATTGACATCCAGTAGTCGAGATCTACACCTGTAATGTAATTTCTAAACCTTATTTTCCATTACTTAAACTCTGACTTTTGTTTAAGCGTTGGTGGTTTGAATGCATGACCAGGTTAAGAAAAGTTAACAGAATCCATTGTAATAAGCTTATTTTAGATGGTTTGAGTATTGATTAAATAGATTTCAGGTCCAGAATGTTCAAACAATCCAAATTTAAGATGTTCTTGAATGGGTTCGCTGAACAGTAGCAGCAGTGGAGTTGATTTGATGAACAGTTCACTGTTGAGTCTATTTTGAGTTGATTTTGTGTCAATATTTTTTTATTATGATTAGTTTTCGTCTGATTTTTGTTGAGAATCAACAATCGAACATTGTTTTTATGATTGTCGTTCAGAGGAACAGCGATGGTTGATGAAGTTTTAGGTATTTTTAGTATGAATGCTTATTAGAAGCAGAAAACTTGCTAATAAACAACTCAATTACCAGTTTAATCGATTTCCGTTCAAGATATGCACTGATTTTGAGACGAATTCAAGTGCCAAGGCTCTGATACTAATTGACTGGGTCTGAGAACGGAATCTCAGTTGATGTGACTTCAACTAGGATCGAATATGATGATTGAGTCAATGTTGAAATAGTGGAAATACAGAATCAATGATCATTAAATGCTGAAAATACTAATAAATGCTTTGTATATTGATGTTGGTAAACTAGTTACAATTGGTGTTATGGTTTTCAGCACAATACAGTAACTCGACACTTCTAAAACATTCGACTAAACAAAAAGTAGTGTATACTATTCTATTTATAGGCTGATACAATGTCTGTACAAAATGACTAAACTACCCTGACAACTATACATCAGAATATTAGTCTAAGTACAAAAGATAATCAACATTTGTGAATGTTCATCCGTAATACCTAATGCGGATGTCTTGACTAATGCGGATGAACAAATACTTAAGCGCATTTGTTTCTGTACATCCACATTAGTAAATGTGGATGAACAAGTAATTAGCCGTATTTGTTCTGCCTATCCGCATTAGTAAATGTAGATGAACAAATACTTGACCCTATTTGTTCTTTGGTCATCCGCATTGACTAATGTGGATAGCCAACACTTCTTTTATTCTTCTGTTTTTGTCACCCGCATTACTTTTTGGACTTGTGGGGGATTCCAACCAGAACGACCTTCAACCACCTCTTGAATTGGCATGTATGATTCTTTCAGGGTCCAACACACCTTATACTTAAAAGATGGTGAATTTAGAAAATAACAACTAAATAAACATGGTATATTTTTTTGGTTAAAAACACTCAGTGAAACGAACATGGTATTTAAAACTCAAGTAACTACTAGATCTCGTATTATATTATAAGAGTCTACACATTGGTAACTATTGTTGGTTATTTGAAACCCGGAGTTGAAGCATGAATGTTATAAAATGGGTTCTATGGACACACTCTTGAATATTCATTTAAATTCTAAAATAATGTTAAATATATTTTTTTGGTATAAAATATGGAGTTTTTTAAAACTCCAAATGTGATTTTATGAAAATTATATATTTTGGCAAGTTATGGTATTTGGGTATTTTTGGTGAAGCATGGTTTATGTTGGAATCGTGGAGATAAAAATCAATATATTTTGGTTTTAGTGAAACTTAAATATTTTTTTTAAAAACAAGATATTTTAATGCTTTATGCATTAGAGTAAAAACTCTAGATCTTGATTTCATGAAGTGTCATATTTTACAAGATGTAAATGCTATATATAGTTTAGTAACAAATATGATTTTAATTGAGATTTTTAGACTTAAACACTTTAAAGACTTTAGAATATAAAAAGTTTGGTATTTTTTTTATAAATATCACAAGTATGGTAAAACTTAAATATTGTTTCTGTATAGTTAAATAATATACAATAATATTTGTACTTCAAAATACGTCTTTTTGATTATTTTCAAATAAATAAATATTATTTTATAACCCGGATACCAAACTGATATAAAAACACAAGACCTATGAATACATTGCGAATGCGCATAGTTATGATCATTTTAGAAAAATGTTTATTTTCGGAAAAAACAAACATATCATCAACGAATTGCGGGGTAAAATCTTTGGAATGAAAAAACACACATAACAAGTTAAGTTGGGTGATCCATTATTTAGACATTAGGATGTCTTAAATGATTTAGGAATCGAGTAGCTCGATTCCATTGACGAAGTTTGCTCATATTATTTGTTGCTTGTATTAGTGCTTGTCCTATTAGGTGAGTTTACAGCTCCTTTTATTGTTTATCTTTTAGGAAAAAACATGTTTATATTTCTAGCGTTATTTGTAATTGGTCGATAACAAGAAAACGAGACTCAATCCAAAATTGATCTTTATGTGAATCTTGAGTTATATTTCTTTATTGTATGCATGAACCCGATAGCTCGAACTTTAACTATTAGCTATGGACTTAGCTGTGAAACATACGAATAGGTTGAACGATCGCATATATTTCAAAAGGGTATCTCAGTGTTTTAGAATGTACATAGGATGGGGCAAACGTTATTTAGTCCTGATTTTGTTATAGGCTGGTGGTGTCACACTATTTTTTTCATAGGTCCCGACACGACTACGATGATCAATTGGAACTTATTTTGTTATTGTATGGTTTTCGAAGGAAAAATGAACTCAAATATTTCAATAAAACCTATGATCTCACCAACACTATTGTTGATGTTCCTGATATATTTTTAGGCAATTAATTTAATTCAAGGAAAAATGGTTTTTCCAAGCATTGTATATTTTGGGATAGCAACTTTGCCATTGGATTTCCAAAGTTCCCTTTAGCACGTCGATATAATGGTAGCTCAGAGTGAATATTCATCTCTCTTCTTCGGTCAATGTCAACTTACTAATGCATGAAATTAACGTGCTTACCACCTCATCATCATCATTCACTTCTACATTGTGTTAGTACATTAAACTTGGATTCAAGTAATGACTCATTGCATGCACATGCCGATGTAACTGATAATTCCATCTAACCATCAATATTTTTGAAAATTTCTTAATACTTTTCTTTTTTCTTCTTGAAAGAGGCAGCAATCATCTCCGTTGCCATATCAATAGTCTCATATATATAACCCATTATAGGCTTTCTCTCCCCATTAACTAGACGTAGCACTCCTAAAAACAGACCACCAACCTTCACAAGAACATTTAGAACTCTCTCATGTATTTAGAAGCAATCATCTCCGTTGCCATATCAATAGTCTCATATATATAACCCATTATAGGCTTTCTCTCCCCATTAACTAGACGTAGCACTCCTAAAAACAGACCACCAACCTTCACAAGAACATTTAGAACTCTCTCATGTATTTAGAAACAATGTGTGGTTGTATATGTATTTGATTACTGCAATTACTCTTTTAAGAGTTCTTTTCAAATTAGCTAACTTAAAGATGTCTTCAAACATCAAATCAAAACAATGAGCCGAGCAATGAGACTAATAAATCTGTGGTTATTTTTCTTCCACAAGTTGACCTATCAAAATTTCTTAAGTGTTATAGGGATATAAAAATCTTAAATCAACAAATTAGTAATTTGTTATAAACTTACCGACCAAAACATTATTACTAGCACTATTCGTCATAATCTTAATAATCTGATCTGGTGAACCTTCTTGATAAATCTATCAAACTATTGAAACATGTTCTCACCAATGAGAGATTTCAAAAGTTAGTAATTAAGTTTTTCATATTTACTGAAATAAATAAAATAAGTTAACTGGTTACCTGTGTGAGAATAGCTAGAAGCGTCGACCGACTCAATGAACAAGCTTCCTCGAGGAGTGTTTACAAGAAAATTAATTCATTCCCTTCCTTTTCGGTCCTTCCATCCATCGGCCATCAAAGAACACCCATAGGTTGACTTTTCTTCCTTATTATCTTGGAATTTTTTTGATATGTTCCATTTCTAGCTGGATGGCTTGAACATAAAATTTAACGGACCTTTTGTTTTCTTAGTGTAAACATTAGTCGTTGATCCGGTGGATGAAACGTGCCTCTTTCTTTTTAATTGAACTTTACTATGGTTACTTGGGCTTTCATCTTCATTATCATCATCTAAATCAACCATATCATCAAAATAAGGCATGCTATCAATCACTTCTCGAGCACGTTTCTTATTTCCAAATTCTACTTACATAACCTCTTTCACTTCAGTAGGAAATTTAGGACATCTCAAAACGTCAGTGGAATCCCCAAGCAAGGTAATGCTTGTGTCTTGTAATCATACCGCTTGGAACAAAAAAACAAAAATTGCATCACAATAAGTTTTGGGTCCTTTCTAACGAAGTCCTGAATGTCCACCCAATATTAGGTTCCCTTCTAGTTCTAGTGAGATGATTGTTTTTTATCATCCTGGCATTGAGCTATTTTTCCATAAGACCCCCCACAGTATCGTCACCGCAGTAGAGTTTAACCACCAAGTTAGGGATGGATTAATGTGGTTCCTCTACGTCTAGAAAACCATAATATCGAACCATTAACGAAGAAAGACATGAGATAAAAGAGTGATTGTGAGGCCTCAATTGTTGACTAGGATGGACACCAAAATACTATGCCCTTCCATCCCTTGGATAGATGGAGAGGGTGGGTAGAGCTTTTATTTTTCATGTTGTCAAAGAGTTGAACAATGTTCATGTTGTTAAAGAGTTTGAACAATGAAATAGATGGCAAGTGCCCGATCAAATCGATCGGGTCACGTAGAAACAAGATTTAGCCAACATAAATGAATGAATAATCCACAATTATAGTCAAATTCACAATTACAAACAGTTACAATCAAATTCACAAAAACAATAATCATCAAAGTACCAAACAAATGAATAATTATAGCCAAACTTAAGTATTTAACAATTCATTAACTTTTTATCTTCAAAAAAAGTAACTTTCTTAATTGTAGCAGCAAATAATCTAAGGAATCAAAATAATTGAAGAAATAATCGAATGATTCTCTTAATAGCAGCAGGAAGAACCGAAGAAGAATGGCTAATAGGATTGGAGGGCAGCGGCGACTCGATGAGGTGGCTGAAGGATGCGAGGGTGGACACTCGACGATGTGGCTGAAGGAAGGGAGCAAATGAACGATTCTTCTTAATAACAACAAGATGAAAAATGGCCGATGTCAAAGGAATCAATTTTGAGAGGGGCGAGCGGCTAAATAGATGGGGAAACCCTATTTGGTATCTTTTTTATATATAAAATGAAAAAATATCGCTACAAGTTGCTATATACCAATAACTACCAAATAGCGAGCCTTGACTTATTCGTGACGTAGCGCGCTATAGCGCTCGCTACGTTCATAATTGACAACTGGGATCCTAAGACATGCTATAATATGATTAGGTAGCGGTTGAGTGGTGTAGTGCCACACACATCTTTCGAGTCAGGGGTGCATTGAAGTTACGATTATTATGCCATTATGATTATTGTTGATACATATGTACCTAGATTCTGATCTGAATGTAATATGTCGTTATTATCTTACACTTATGTAATCGTTGGGTACTTAATGAAATACAAATGTTTGGTTGTGATTTATAATGTTTAATATTTCATTAATGAGTTGATATTGACTTGATTATATAGGTTTATGATTGTTTGAATTGATACACATAATGTTATAATAATGAACTCATTCAAACTTGGTTAAGTGAAGTCCACATGCGTCCGACTGGACCATGCGCCCCAATAGTGGTCATGCGTCCGAATGGCCATGCGACTGAGTGTCCATGCGCCTAAATAGTCCATACGCCTGAACAACTTCATGCGACTGACTCAGTCGCACGACTGAACACTCAGTCGTGCGAATGAATCAACCGCATGGCTCAATCGCACGAATGAACCATGCTGATGGTTCAGTCGCCCGAATGAGCAACCCTAACCTATAAATACCACCTAATTCGTGGAAAAATGCAAGCATTCAATCTACTTCGACTCCAGACGTACCCTAGCCGTCCAGAAGCCTCTAAGTTCGTACTCCAAGTTCATAGAACGCTGTAGATCGATTCCTAATCGATTCTTGACGTTAGATTCTATACGTTATTGTTTCTACGTGCGTTCTCACTGATTGGATCGCTAATCAAATAGGATTCCGCACTATTTGGTTTGGTTAACAGGTTAATCAGTTGGTGTTTCGTTCAAATACAAGATCCTAACAAGTGGTATCAGAGCTTTGGCTCTTGATTGGTCATTCCTCATGAGCATATCCTGCTCAGAGCCCCCAGGAAAGGGAACATGTACAAGATGGATTTGCAAGAAACATCTCCCTCTGGAGAAGTTTCATGCTTTCTATCAAAAGCAAATAGTGATGAGTCTTTCCTATGGCATAAAAGAATGTGCCATGTAAACTTTAAGAACATGAATAAACTAATTAAACATGACTTGGTAACTGGAATGCCAAAGAAAGAGTTTACAAGTGATGATCATTGTGTTGCATGCCTGAAAGGGAAGCAACATAAGGTATCTCACGAGCCTAAGAAAAAGAACTCTATCACTACTCCCCTACACTTATTACGTATGGATCTCTTTGGCCCCACCAGTGTAATAAGTCTAGGAAGGACCTCTTATTGTTTGGTGATCATAGATGATTTTACAAGATTCACTTGGGTTTTCTTTCTTAGAACTAAGGATGAAACCCCTGAGATTCTGAAGAATTTCATCTTAAAAATTGAGAATCAAAGTGATCACAAGGTCAAAACCATAAGATGTGATCAAGGAACTGAATTCAAGAATCAAATCCTTGATACATTTTGTGATGAAAAAAGGTATTACAAGACAATATAGTGCTCCCAGGACTCCTCAGCAAAATGGAGTTGCTGAGAGGAGAAACAGGACACTAATTGAAGTTGCAAGAACTATGTTGTCTGACTCTAAACTGCCCATCACCTTCTGGGCAGAGGCAGTAAATACTGCTTGCTATGTGCAAAACAGAGTTTTAGTAGTTAAGACACATGGTAAGACTCCTTATGAACTTTGGCACAAGAGAAAACCTTTCATTGGTTTTCTCAGGTCATTTGGATGTCCCTGCACCATCTTGAATACCAAGGATCAGATTGCCAAGTTTGCTGAGAAATCAAATGATGGACACTTCATTGGATACTCTTCCCAAGCCAAGGCTTATAGAGTATACAATCTCAGAACTAGAATTGTTGAGGAGTCAGCCAATGTGACTTTCAATGAACACACACCCTGTGTGGCTGGTTTTGGTCCTGATTGGCTATTTGATCTTGATTTAGTTACCAACTGTTTTAACAAATCTTGTGAGAATGTTTCAGGATCTGCAGAAAATTTAAATACATGTGATCCTGATCTAGGATTTGAGCTAGGAAGACCCTCAACTCATACATCTTCAGCTCCAGTTAGAACTACTTCAGCAAATGAGGTTTCTATCAGCACTACAATGACAAATTCAGCTGATACATCTGGAGTGCCTTCAAATTCCTGCTCAGAGGCTCCACAACCAGATAGAGATACCTCAATTGTGGAAGACAACAATGGTGATGGTGAAAGTGATCAGGAATTCCTTGATGCTAATAACCACACCATAGATGATAACATCAATGATGTCACACACTCATTGGATCAAGTTAATCTTGATAAGTGTGGTGATGTGGAGGGTGAATCATCTATGCCAGATCTAAATTTCTCAAATTTGGATCTTTCTCAGCAACTTGCTGTGATCCCTCAGCTAAGGATCCACAAGTCTCATCCCACCT
Source organism: Flaveria ramosissima (assembly GCA_025215565.1). Taxonomy (NCBI): domain Eukaryota; kingdom Viridiplantae; phylum Streptophyta; class Magnoliopsida; order Asterales; family Asteraceae; genus Flaveria; species Flaveria ramosissima. The sequence continues at coordinate 21,708,848 of CM046044.1, read as the reverse complement.
CAAACATCATTGGAGATGTTGTCACAGGGGTAAGAACAAGATGGCAAAACCATGAAGCAAATGTTTGTCTTCACTCTTGTTTCTTATCTCAGATAGAGCCAAAGAAAATTGATGAAGCTCTAAAGGATGGAAGTTGGGTTGAAGCTATGCAACAAGAGTTGCTTCAATTCAAAAGGCAGAAAGTTTGGAACCTTTGTTCTCTTCCTCATGGGAAGACTACCATCGGAACCAAATGGGTTTTTAGGAATAAGAAGGATGATAGAGGAATTATCATCAAGAACAAGGCAAGACTAGTTGTTCAAGCATACACACATGAAGAAGGGATTGACAACACTGATGTCTTTGCTCCTGTAGCAAGATTAGAAGCTGTTAGGATATTCCTGGCATTTGCTGCATCCAAGAACTTCAAGGTCTTTCAACTTGATGTAAAGTGTGCTTTTCTGTATGGAGTGATTGATGAAGAGGTTTATGTCAAACAGCCACCTGGTATTGTAGACCCTAATCATCCTGATTATGTCTGCAAGCTTGACAAAGCTCTTTATGGGCTGCATCAGGCACCCAGGAAGTGGTATGAGACATTGTCTGAGTATCTTTGTAAACATGGATACAGGAGAGGTACTATAGATGGAACTCTCTTCATCAAAGGATAGGGAAATGACTTATTGCTAGTTCAAGTTTATGTAGATGACATCATCTTTGGTTCAACTAATCCAAAGCTCTGCAAAGATTTTGAGAAGCTGATGAAAGACAGATTTGAAATGAGTGCAATGGGAGAACTCAATTTCTTTTTGGGAATTCAAGTGAAGCAAGTTGAAGATGGCATCTTCATAAGTCAGTCAAAGTATGTTCATGACATACTCAAGAGGTTCAACATGATTGATTGTAAGATTGCTAAGACACCCATAGCCAGAAACCACTCCCTTGGACCTGATCTTGAGGGGGAGTGTGTAGATGAACATTTATACAGGGCTATGATTGGGTCTCTTATGTATCTTACAACTAGCAGGCCTGATATCATGTTTGCTACATGTATTTGTGCAAGATATCAAGCCAACCCTAAGATGTCTCACCTAATCACTGTCAAAAGGATTTTAAGATACCTCAAAGGTGCCTCAACACTTGGTTTATGGTATCCAAAGAATCCCGACTTCAATCTGTATGCTTATACAGATAGTGATTATGGTGGTTGCAACATGACTGCAAAGTCTACATCTGGGGGATGTCAATTCCTTGGTGGAAGGGTTGTCTCATGGCAATGCAAGAAACAATCCTGTGTGTCTGCATCAACTGCTGAGGCTGAATACATTGCTGCTGCAAGCTGGTGTGCTCAAGTGCTTTGGATTCAAAATCAGATGCTGGACTATGGATTTAACTTCAAGGAGACTTCTATCCACATAGACAACAACAGTGCTATCTCTATCACTGAGAACCCTGTGCAGCACTCAAGGATCAAACACATCAATATCAGGTATCATTTAATAAGATATAACTATGAAAAGGGATTAATTAAACTAGTCGAAGTTCATACAGATGAACAATATGCTGATCTGTTTACAAAAGCTTTTGATGAACAGAGATTTAAGTATCTAATATCAGCTATTGGGATGATTAACTTTGAATAGATCTTTTCTTAAAACTACTTCTAATTATTTCTTAAAATATGTGTGTCCTAAGTTGTCTAGTTCATCACTTTCATAAGCTCACGTTTTCTTTGGATATAAAATCCTATTTGAAGACTTTCGTTAGACTCTTGAAAATTTTCTGATCCTTCGGAAGATATACTTTTACCTTTGGAAGAAAATCATGTCTTCAAAATAAATAACTGTCTAAGAAATTTTACCTTCGGAAGAAGTCTAAATCTATCTTCCAAAGCTTAAATTCTTGTCTCAGACACTTATTTGTTTTTAAGGACTTTTTCCGTCTGAAGCAAAATTAACTCTCGGAAGCTTTGTTGTTTCATATACAAAGCATTCAAGTGTTTATTTCTCTTCCGAAGCAAATTTTCAAGACTATCAGGAAAATCTTCCGAAGTCATTTTAGCTTCAGAAGCTTTTTCATTAAAACTTCCGAAGATAATTTACCTTCGGAAGCTTTTCGAATTCCAAGAAAACTACTTTTTGAGCAAAAGTAAACTACTTTTTCAGAGGTGGGACCGACTTTCGGATTTCAAAGTTTATCCTCTTTCATTAACTTTGGTTCAAATCCCTTTTCACATAAATACCCAACGGTTCCCCCTCTTCCACACTATCTTCCTCAATTCCACTATTCCTCGAACCTAATTCCCAAAACCGCCTTTGCTTTTTACCTTTCTTCAACCTTAAGCTTCTCAAATGGCCAACCTTAACCGCAGAAACAACCCAGATTTCTCCATGCAACATCACAGGCAACACAACCAGGGTGCTCTGTTAAGCTCTGAGAAAGATGAAAGTTTCTCAGAGATTTGCCAATTCTTAACTCAATCAAACTATTTCACCTCCCTAACCATTGATCCTACTCTGTATGAGGATCATTTGATTGAATTCTAGAAGACCTGCCAAGAGGTCATTATGGATGGGGAGAAGGCACTATCTGCCACAGTGCAAGGGAGGACAATCTTCATCACTCCAGCCATCATCAACTATCATTTGCAGCTGGATGATGAAGAAGGTGAGTTGTCCTTTCCAAAAGAAGCTGTCAATCATTCCTTTGAGCAGATGGGCTACGAGGGAGATTTCTCTATAAAGACCTTCGGGAAAGGGAATGTCTCATCCCAGTGTAAATAACTACTCCATGTGGTTATCCACAGCTTGTCAAACAAGCATGGAGGGTGGGACCAGATTCCTGAGGATCTCTCCTTCATAGTACATGGAATGGTTCAAGGGGTCAAGTTTAGGTACTCTCAATTTGTTTATACTAATTTACTTGCAAACTTGGACTCCTTAGAGTATTACATGTTTCCTAGATATGTTCAACACATTCTTAACTGTGAACTGGGCTCACAGTTGAGGGAAACAAGTAATATTCTTAAATTGGGATAGATGAAGCCCGGCATCTTTAAAATCATGAAGAAGCCAACTGTAGGCTTCTTAGGGGTAGAAACAGCCCTTGTTCCCAAAATGTTAGAGCTCATTGCTCAAGGTGACAACCTAGCAACACAAGCTAGTGTTGAACCCACACCTTCTACTTCCTTACCTCTAAAAAGGCCTAAAATAACCCTCACCTACTAAAGAAAATCCAAACGAACCCCTGCTTAAGCTATTGAGTCTGTGCAGGTCCCCATATACTCACCTTTACAGGAGGAAGTGGACACTAGAGCTCCCACTTCCTTTGAGGAGCAAACCACTCCATTTTCTTCAACTATCAGGGCTGAGGTTCCTCATGCTCACCCTGATGAGCTCACAAGCCCAACAGCCTTAAGCCTTCACTCTGAGTCTCAACACTCAAGTGAACAACCTTCAGGGGACAGTTACCATCCCCAGCCTTTAGATCTAAATCAACCCATTCACAACCTATCCTTCTATACTGATGAAGACTTAGGATTCAGTGAGTACCATGAGTCTCTCTTCTCCTCCCCTACTCAAAGAGATATGAGTACCTCTGAGTCTCCTCAGTCTAGCCCACATCAGTCACCTTTTACTGAGGTGGACACTTCTGAACATGTTCATGATGTCCATATGGAAGAGGCTCTCACTTCTGCAAGTGATTACATCATTAAGACCTCCACCATGGCAACTCAGCCCACTGACATCTCAACTGAGATTGCTAGTGAGCAGAGGAAAACCAGCAGCCAAGAACCTCAAGCTGGTGGTGAGAGAGAGGACTTTGGTCCAATCATCTCATCCCCCAATGATTCTCTGATGAAGAAGAGGGGAATTTGAGACTAAAGGTGCAAAAACTGTCAAAAACATGCTCCTATTTAGTCTCTAAGGTCAGTCACCTTGAATCTCAGGTGACTACCTTACAAAACAGGGTCAATGATCAGCAACTTCAGATTTCATATCTTAAGGAAAAACTAGCTGGGAGACTTTAAGAAGAGCTCAACCAGGAACACAAGAACCTGTGGATGTGATTGATTTATCCTCCAGCTCACCTATGCAAGTGGGTGATGCTACCAAAAAGGGGGAGAAAGTCATTGCATCCACAGAACCTGGGAGTTCTTCACAGAGAATGGACATAGAGGACTCACCATCCTCACTTGCAGTTGTGCATTCTCAGCAACTTCCTCAAGTTCACATTAATGTGACTCTATAGACTCTATCATCAGGAGTCTCTTTGAGGAAGGTATACCAAGGGCTGTGTCATCCCTACCTCAAGGAACTTCAAACTACATCATAAGGTGGAGGTATGATGCTGATAGAAGAGCCCTTATTCTTCACAGAGTTCAAGGGCAACAAGAAGTATTTGACTTTCAAAGCTTGAACTTCTATGAAAGATTGGATCTAGTCAATATGCCACTTGTCAATCCAAGCAAATCAAGACAGGCTGACAGATTGGCTCAAAGAATCCAAGACAGGATCATGGCAGAGTTCAGTTTAAGTAGGAGACTTAGGCAATCAAGCAATGTCATCGGTCAACTGGATGTTGAGGTGGACCCTAAGATTAGTTTCATAGGGGAAACCTTGACTGAAGGCCCAGTGGCAGAACCTGAGATCCCTGTCTTATCATCATCAACTGCTGCAGAGATTCACACTCCCTCTGAGACACCTGCTGGTGAATGTGTTTCTCAGCTTCTCTCTAGCCAGAGCATGGATGCTACACCAAGCAATGAAGGCCAAACCTCTATCCACCCTGAGTCACAAAGGTCTGTGGGTGACAAAGGGAAAAGGATTTTGACTCCTGAGGAAATTGAGGAGGAAGAGAGAGAGAGGAAAAGGAAGCTAAGGGGAGAAAGTTCCTCTGGGTCTTCAGGCTTTATGCAAGCTGCAATCAGGGCTGCCCCCAGACCAAATACTCAAGATGATAAGTTGAGGGCAGTCAGGATTACTTATCTGCAGACCAGGAACAATGACATTGATGAAATCATTTCTCTCCCCTTAGAACAAGTAAATGAACTGGCTGACATGGAAGTGTCAAGAGAGATGAAAGAAAAAGAGGATGCAAGGTTACTTCTCCAATTCAAAGAGGAGAAGAGACAGAAAAGACTCTACAAGCATGCTCCCACTCTCTCCCCAGTTCAAGAAAGCCCTGTACAAGAAGATGTGGTTCCACAAGAACCTCAGGTAGACAAAGAAGAAGATAGGATCAAAATGATCAACTACCTGAGTGCCACAGGCTTCTATCAGGCAGATGCACTTCTTCCCTTGTCCTATGACTTTGTTGAGTTTGAGTACTTAAAACAACTTGAACTTGAGTTAATCAAGGAGAGAAAGACAACTAAGAAGAAGCTAAGGGAAGAAGCTGCAAAGTCAAGAGCCATCATCCAAAAGAGTATGAAGAAGTCTGCTGATAGACAAAGGATGATGAGGTTCTTAAAGCTATATGGATTCTCTGGAAGGAGACTTGGCCCTATGTCTCTATCCACAATGGATGAGCATATAAGGGTAATCAAGCAGAAGATTAAGAGTGGTGAACTGATTGACTTACACTCTCTTCCAAGTCAAGTCCCACCTGAAGTGGAGGTTAAGTTTGAACAACCTGAGACACCTCAACCCGGACCTCCTGCTGAGCCTCAGCAAGCTTCATCTTCTGATCCAAAGCAGGGTCAAACTCCCTTTCCTTCTGAACCTGTGAGGGAGGAACACCCAACTGAGAAAGACAAGGATGATCAACAAGGTGCTGCAGACCAGTCTTCTCAGTTAAAGTCATCTAAGAGGAAGAAGAGGATGGTTTCTAAACCAAAGTCTAAGAAGAAGAAGCCTAAATCATCTACCTCTACACCTCAGGCTGAGTCAGATCAACCTGAGGAAGTGCATGAAGAGGCAGCCCAATCAAATCCAATGCAAGTGGCTCCTCTGGCAGCTGAGACACCCATCTTATCCTGGACCTTCTCTACCAATCCAGAAAGATGGCATGTAATCAGAGATCAAGGTGTTGAGAATGTCTATACATGGCAAGACATAATCAACTTACCTCTGCATGATCTCTTTGAGATGAGAAGATACTATGAAAGTCTGAATGATCCTGACCATCTAATGAAGAAGGGTATGGTCATGATTGTACTGAAGACTACTAACATCTGAAGATCTTCTAAATGTTTTGGTAGCATCAACCTAGGGGGAGTTTGTAAGGATTCCTTTAAGTCTGAAGCAAACCAAAACATCCAATGTCTCTCTGTAAGTAATGCACTAAGTACTGAAGAAGAAATGCTTCGGAAGTTTTACACCATACACTAGAAATATTCTATGTGTAAAATCTTCCGAAGCCAAGACCAATATCTTCCGAAGCCAAATATGAAGTCTTCCGAAGCCTCAGAGACAAAGTCTTCCGAAGCTTCATCCTATGAAGACAAATTTCTTCCGAAGACTTTTAGTAACATGCTTTATCTGATGTACTGTTCCATAAAGCTGGACACCTTTCCACTACATCTCTGTAAAGTCACCAACTTACATGAGTTGGTGAAAAGGTCCATGCTTTTGGTAACTGTACATTGAGGTCTTGAGTCTGTAACTTTCTACTTTATGTACTTTATCCTTTTTGTAATAGATAAGGATGTGAGCTATGGCATGTCATAGTCACAAGGTCAAAAGGCAGATATGCCTTTTGATTCTACAGTTGATTTTGTTTGTGTCTAGTCAATTGTATCCAGCTGGCTTTCAAAGTATAGCCGGCTGTAGGTTGTAGTATAAGTATTCCAAGTTCTAGTATCTTTCTCTATGCTTTGTAACACTTGTACTAGAACTTGAGAAAGCAATATAGTGCCTCCTTGAAACCCAAATCTCTTGTGCTGTCTCTTTATCATTACTTGTGTTCTTTGTATCATTATCTTGGTTAATCCAGTTTACTGTTTGATCAAGTTTAGTTAATCTCCTCTTTGTGTTGTTGTGTTGTTGTGTTGTAATTGTTAAGCCCTTAACCGGTCCTGCAACAAGATAAAACATCAATAGAAGTAGAGTCACAGCCCAAACATAATGATGTCACTAGGGTGTCACACACGTCTCCACATAGACAGTTTAATCATAAAGTTGATAGCAGGTCATGCTACAACTGTGGAGAGTGTGGACACATTGTGTCTTATTGTCCTTACTATCAGACACCTAGGAAGAAAATTGAACTTCAGGATTCAAAACCTAGGTCTTCTAAGAGGAGTTCATTGACTCCACCTAGAAGAACTAGTGAACCCAAAGTTCAACCCATTAGCCAGTCGTCTGTTTATCACAAACAGGCCTTACACAAATCTGGCTTATGGAAAGAAAAGTCATCCTCTGTGTCTGATAATGATGACAAAAAGTCACCTGAGCTACCCTCACCTTCTAAGGGTCAATGGGTTGAATTCATGATGTGTGATGCCTCTGGGAAACCGAAGCCAGTAAAGGCTTGGGTTCCTAACCTAAACTAATGCTTTAAATTGAATGTGCAGGGTGTTCGCTACAGTGCTGAAACCAACACGTGGATTGTAGATAGCGGAGCATCCAGGCACATGACAGGAAACTGGGCACTCTTATCAAACCTCAAACAAATAAAAGGAGGGTATGTTTCTTTTGCTGGTAACAAAGGAGGTTATATCATAGCTCAAGGGGAAGTTGGAAATCAGAAAGTTAAGTTTGATAAAGTGAACTACGTTCAACAACTTCAAAACAACTTACTTTCTGTTTCCCAAATATGTGACAAAGGATTTAAGGTCATATTTGACAACAAGAATTGTTATGTCCTGAAGAAGGACTATGTGATTCCAGAGGACCAAGTTTTGATGACAGCTTCAAGATATAAAGATCTTTATGTTTTGAATCTCTCAACGGCTTCTACAACGGATCATGAAGTTCAGTGCTTCTTATCAAAGGCTACTGAGAAGGACTCCATTTCTTGGCATAGGAGAATGGGACACATTAATCAACAGAAGATGAATCACTTGATCCAGAATGATCTAGTGAGAGGAGTTAACGTCAAAAATTTCTAACTTCGGGATTTTTGTGTAGCATGCAAAAAAGGCAAACAGACGACGAAGTCTCATAAGGAAAAGAAAGTTCATTCTATCGAGCTTCCTCTTGAACTTCTTCACATGGATCTGTTTGGTCCAGTTAGTACAAAAAGCATTGCAGGTGACTTGTACTGCTATGTGGTTACTGATGACTACTCAAGATTCTCTTGGGTAATGTTTCTGAAGTCCAAATCAGAAACATTTGAGTCTTTCAAGGAATTAGTAACCACACTGGAATCTCTCTATAAGCTGAAGGTAAGACAAGTACGCTCAGACAACGGGACCGAGTTCAAGAATCAGTGGATGGAGGCTTACTGCAAGGAAAAGGGAATTGTGCACCAGTTCACTTCTGCCTACACGCCTCAGATGAATGGCGTTGCTGAGAGAAAGAATCGCAGCTTGATAGAGACAGCACGGACAATGCTAGCAGACTCGAAACTACCTATCCAATTCTGGAATGAGGCAGTAGCAAATACATGTTACACATTAAATCGAGTTTTGGTAGTCAAACGCCATGGCAAGACATGTTACGAGTTACTACAACGACGTAAACCTAATCTAGAGTATCTCGAACCATTTGGCGCGCCGTGCACACTTCTAAAGAAGACTCAAGAAGGAAAATTCAACGAGAAGGCTGATCAAGGTATCTTCCTAGGATACAACATACCGAACAAGAGAGTTTACAACAACTCAACGGGTTTAGTAGAAGTGTGGTGTAATGTTGATGTTCAGAGATACACCAGACCACCTACTGGAAAAGGACCCGCTTACTTTTTCGACTATGATGGATTCTTCAAGTCCTTCAACATACCTATCTCCTCTTCTGACGACGAGTTAGCTACAAGGATGATGTATGATATCTTGAACTCACCGTCATTAGATTTAGCATCATCAGGTTCACAAGGTGACTCAACTCACCACTCAGGGGGAGCACTCGGAGCAAGTGACTCCTCCTCAGAAGATGAAGTTGAGGAAGATGACCAGAACAATCAGGAGGAACAGGTTCCAATTCCTGCAAGTCCACGAGCATCTAACAGTGATGCCTCTTCGACTTCGGAACCTCAAACTCCTACTACCTCAGATGCAGAACCAAATGTTCATAATCTTGATTTGAGGTAGTTGTTCCCACCACTCCAGGATCACGTCTAAATGTCTATCATCCCCTAGACAATGTCATTGGGGATATCAGATCAGGAGTGCAGACCAGAAATCAGCTGTACTCAGCTGATTATGCCTCGGTAATGGAAAAAGGATACATTCACGACGGTGCTTATCGTTCTTTTGTCTCGCAGGTTGAGCCAAAATACGTTAGTGAAGCACTGAATGATGAGGTATGGGTGAGTGCCATGCAAGAAGAACTTCTTCAGTTCAAGAAGTTAGGTGTATGGACTCTGGTAGATAGACCTAAAGGTGCTAAGGTCATTGGCACCAAATGGGTCTTGAAATGCAAGAAGGATGACCAAGGAGTCATTATCAGGAACAAGGGTCGACTTGTAGTTCAGGGATTTCGACAAGTCGAGGGCATCATTTACAATGAAGTGTTTGCACCCGTGGCAAGGATGGAAGCCATTCGTATTTTCCTTGCCTATGCATCGTATATGAAGATTAAAGTTTATCAATTAGATGTGAAGAGTGCATTCCTTCATGGTGAAATCCGAGAGACAGTGTATGTCAGTCAACCCGAGGGATTTGAAGATCCTTATCATCGGGACAGAGTTTACAAACTCGACAAGGCTTTATATGGGCTTCATCAAGCTCCATGGCCTGGTATGAGAAACTCTCAACTCACCTTGTGAAACATGGATTTCGCAAAGGTGTTATTGATTGCACACTGTTTATCAAAGAGAAAGATGGTGATTTGCTGCTGGTTCAAATCTATGTTGATGATATCATCTTCGGATCAAAGAATGAAGAGTTATGTAAAGAGTTTGAAGCAGTAATGAAGGATGAATTTGAGATGAGTGCAATGGGAGAGATGAAATTCTTTCTCGGGTTACAGGTGGATTAGACACCCAAAGGAATTTTCCTACATCAGACCAAGTATGTAGGAGACATTCTCAGTCGGTTTGACATGGAGAATGCTTCTGCAGCTGGACTCCACTTGCTACAAACCATGATATAGCACCCGATGAAAATTGAGATCTGGTCGATGCAACCATGTACCGAGGAATGATTGGATATCTCATGTACCTCACTGCCTTAAGACCTGACATCATGTATGCTACATGTCTATGTTCTAGATATCAGGCTAAGCTAAAGGTTAACCATCTGATTGGGGTCAAAAGGATATTTTGATATTTGAAGGGTACCCCAACACTTGGGTTGTGGTATCCTCATGATGATGATTTTGAGCTCACGGCGTATAGTGACTCGGGTTACGGTGGCTGCAAGATGAATTACAAGTCTACATCAGCAGGGTGTCAATTCTTTGGGAGGAGATTAGTGACATGGCAGTGTAAGAAGCATACCTCGGTTGCATTGTCAACCTGTGAAGCCGAATACGTTGCTGCTGCAAGTTGTTGTTCACAAATCATTTGGATTCAACAGCAAATGCGGGACTATGGTTTACATTTCTCTTCTACTCCTATTTTTGTTGATAACTCTGCTGCAATTGCAGTAACTAAAAATCCGGTACAACATCCTAAGACCAAAAACATCGGCATAAAATATCATTTTATACGGGACTGTTTTGAAAAGAATTTAATCGATGTGGTAAAAATAAATACTGATTTTCAACGCGCTGACCTCTATACAAAGGCTTTTGACAAACCACGTTTTCTATATCTGTTAAAGGTCAACGGCGTTAAAAAGAAAAGTGATGTCATTCCAGATGATGACCATGTGTAGTCCGATGCATTTAGTCTAATTTTTATTTTTTTTCTTTTTATTTCCTTTATTTATTCTATTTTCTGTTTAAATTAAATATATGTTATTTAGCTGTCTATTAAAATCCTAAAAAACGTAAATCGGTTACGGCTTTAGAATTTTAGGGGGAGAATAGGTCAGCCAGTAACATTAAAAAAAACGAGGGAGTAGGAGAGGCTAGCTAATAGAAAGTAGATCGTATCTGAGATACCGATTCAAATACTTTGGAAAATGATAGTACATAGGAACAAATCAAGTGGGACTCTAAAAGTTTAAATTAGACAAGATGCAAAATTCTAAGTATAAGTCTGTGTAGTCTGAGCAATATAAAAGGAAAAATGATAGAAAAACTAGTAACTACTAAGGTAACACAATGAAAGTAAACCTAGAGGTTGCTAGACCACAGATGATATGTCGGTAGATTCAACACAATAGATGATTAGACCTGACTGATGATCTCAAGATCAAACTAAGTTGTTCAACTGACTGTGGGCTCCCATCTTATCACTGGTTAACACAATCAACAATATTCCAATAAGGGGTGACGAGCAAATAGACGCCACAAATGTGAGCGGATGACCATAAATAGAGCAAAGCACGAAAAAAATGAAAAGCAAATGCTATCAAGCTAATAACTTATGTTATTGGTGCGTTATGTGCAAAAGAAAAATAAAGATGCTCTAACAAGAAGATAGGTTGTGTGCCTCTCTGTTGTGCGATGGCACTGACCTGAGGATAAGCATAACCTAGATATTCTAGAATTCATTATTGTTTGCCGCCTCTCTGCTGTGCGATGGCACTGAACTGAGGATTGGCTTCTCTTTGAAAGCTCTAAGAATAGTCTCTTCTTGTCAAAATACCCGTAGACCGCTCACTCCTGAGGAATTTTGATTACCACATAAGCGTGGGATCCACAAATGTTGGTTGAAATAATTGAACCTTAAACTATCACCAATCTGTGTCAAAAGTCTGTGTATGGATTTAAGAGGACAAATATACTGACAATCATCGTGGCTACAATTCTTGAAAGTCCAAATCAATGTGAAATCTAATAGTACCAGTATGATTTCCTAAATTTGCTAACGACTCTGGATGAACACCAAGAAGTGAGCATAAAAAGGTTTTTGATATCATGTCCCAAATGATTTGACTTGCCTGTATGATTCCAAATTGAATCGGTCCAGTTATGGTCAAACTAAATTGAAGCTGCCTATTCCGGAACCGAATCCAGTAGATTTCTATCTTAGAATTTACACCTCACACAAAGTCAAAAACAAGTTAATTTTTCGTACTTCAGTTTAATTTTCTATTTATTTAGTCAATTCAGTTTGTTTGATATCAGACTACATCATGGAATTCAGTAAGGGAATAAATCACCTAAAAGGGTCATGTCTGAGGTGACCACATGTGTTTTCAAAAGGTAAATAGGTCACGTCTGAGGTGAGAAAGTGTTTAAAAGGATCACGTCTGAGGTGATCAAAAGTTTTTAAAGTTAAAATGATCATGTCTGAGATGATCAAATGTTCATAATGTTATTTCAACAGTTGAAAAGGGTTTAAATGTTAAATGGTCATAAAGACAGAAAATTTCATAAGTATGACCCAGTCGCACGACTGGACCATGAGTATGTCCCGATCATGCGAATGGATCATGCTCATGCATTAAATAGCCAAATGGACATGAGTATGAACCATTCACCCGAATGGCTTATCAGACTGACACATTAGACCGAATGAGAGTGTGCGAATGAGTCAGTCGACCGACTGAGCTTCAGTCGGCCAACTGAATGTGCGAATGAGAGTGTGAGAATGAGTCAGTCGACCGACTGAGCCTCAGTCGGCCAACTGAATGTGATCGACTGAGCCAGTCACCCGACTGAGCTTCAGTCGCCCGAATGAACTGAGCGAATGAGGCCAGTTGGCCGATTGAACTCAGATTCAGTATTTAAAGGGCCATAGTCGATCGCATTCTCCTCATCACTCCCAATCGCCCTTATATCGCACATTGTACCGTTACGCTGTCCAAATTTCTTTAAACGTCGATTATACATTCTTCTTGATCTTCTGACGTGTGCTTGCATTTATACAGGTATAATAAGATGAAATCTCACAGAAATCAAAAGAAATTGGTGCCCTAATTTGTGATGTTCGATTGAAACAAGAACCGAACCTTTAAATGACCCAATAACCTACTGAAACTAAATAAAATGTTAAAAATAAGTCTAATAGGTTATTAGTTATGAGATTGCGAGTCTAAAGAACCATTAAACCACGTTTAATTACATGAATTGGTCAAGATTCGAACCTCAGTCGACCGAATAGTGGGTCATGCGACTGGTCGTCTGGATGAACTCCAATCGCACGATTGAGCTGGCCGAATGGGTCAATCGGCCGAATGTATTATGCGAATGAGCTCAGTCGGCCGACTTAACCAATCGCAGGCTCAGCCAACAGATTGAACTCAGTCGTCTATTCATTCACCCGAATGAGTCCAGTCGCACGATAGGTCAACCGACTGACCACAGTCGCATGATTCATTAGCATGAATGAATCAGAATGAATTCAAACAAGATACTTAGAATTGAATTGTGGTATGTGATTTTCTAATGTTTTTGTGTCTTGTGTTTCAGGTCGATGGCTGATAGATGGTCTATCACCCTAAGCACAATATATGTGCTCATCTAGACCATACTACTCGGAATGGTGCCGAGTTTGCAGAGATCATCGCTTTTCTCAGGCGATCAAGGATCCACAAGGCCATCTCTACTCCATGTACTCCCTACAGGTCTTTACATCAGGCCTTCTGGGAGAATGCTTCTATGGATCGATCACGTGAGCCATATAGCATACGGAGCTCTATCTATGGCATGGATATTGAGATTACTGCTGTCGATATTTAGAGAGTACTTGATCTGGGGGACGATACTGATCACCCCACCAGACTTCACCCGCTTATGGTGAGAGGATGTTTGTTGAGGATTAAGTATGCTGGGGACATCAACTCAGGTGTGCTCAACAAGAGCAACCTGTGTCCCTAGTACAAGTACTTAGTCCATGTCATTCTGAAGTGCATTGCTTCCAAGAGGGGTGGGTTTTGATGATCTTTCAGACCAGATTCAGAATGCCTATGTGGCACTGGTACGGAACCACCACTTCAACTTCTCGAGCATGATCTTCTCTTACCTTGTGAAGAATCTGGAGGCAAGGGTAAGGAGGGTTTCTGCATGTACCCCCAGATTCTTGCAGCTGATCTTTAATGAGAAGCTACCATCACTTCCAAAGGAGCGCCACGATGCTGTGGCTTTAGAGATCATGGACGACACGACCCTGGGTCGTATGAGAGTTTACCGGGGTAAGCAGGTAAAGCCCCAGGTAAAGAGACTGATAGGCCATCTGGCCAAAGAGAGGTACGTGGCACCGGGCAGATGTCAGTGGCGTCACGTAGACAGCGACTCCAATGATGAGCGGCTATAGCTCCCAGAGCACGACTCTGATGATGACGATATCGGGGATGCTGGAGATACCATGCCCACTCGACCAAGGGGCCCCACTACTTATAGTACATCTCTGGTATCTGCCCCCACTGGAGATATAGCAGACTCTGCTGGGTTCTACCAGGATTTTATACCTGGTGAGGAAGAGGAGGAGTCAGATGAGGAGCCACTAACACGGACTGTGGGAAGTAAAGTCGTTCCCATAGAACAAGGGCTCCGGGCGGTTGGTAAACGCCCTAGTGGATCGGGAGAGACTGCTGCTGACCCTACATATGCTCCAGATCCGCCAAGCCATGTTCTAGGGGGAGCATCCTCCTCGACAGGATCGAGGAAGAAGAGGATGACTCAGCCCCACGACATGAAGAAGAAGAAGCACAGACTCACCTTCATCACCACCACAGCCACCACCACTACCACCTCTACAGCCACACCATCTGTCACCACAGCCACCACCACAGCCACCATCCCTAACACCATTCCTCCTAACACTGCTACCACCCTTCCATCCACCACCACATCATTCACACCCAGATCACCAACCCCTACATCTATACCACCTCCAATCTTCATGTAACTCCAGGATAATCAAACTTGAATCAAATCATGAAGAATTAGATCAAAATATTATAATCACAATCAAAACCCCTTTGATCTCTATTGATTGCTAATAATATTGTTTACAAGTAAATCCCTTAATCAATTGGTCATTCAACCATTAACCAAAACCTAATGACAATTAACCTATTTATAGTCTAGACTAATATTCACTAATTGCACTTAACCCCCTAGACTTAGGCTAATTAATACAAAAATACATATTAAGCATAAAAATGACTAAAAACGAGATAAAATATATTTTGTTCCCACAAAATATATTTATTACAATAAACTCCTAGTCATCTAAATCTTCAACGTCTCGTCTCGATTCCTCGTCTCGAACGTGTCGGGTTTGACTTTTGTTGACTTTGACCGTGACGTTGACTTTTGTTGACTTTCATTGTGTTGATAATATAGACTATCTTTTACAGCTCCAATAATACTCCCCCTTAGTCTATCATTATCAACGTCTTCAAACGAAATCAGCATCGAGAAGTCAACAGTAGAAAGATCTTCAATTTGAAGCTTTCTGAATCTGATGAGAAAGATTATTCATCTCATAAGCTCCCCCTATTTATATGCTCCCTCTTTTCCAGTGCATCCTTTGTGAAGATATTGGAACAACTTTCCCAAATCTCTAATCTTGGGTGCTTAAGAAGATGTAGGAGGAGGATTCCTAGCTCGGTATCTTCTGCAAACTTGAGGAACAGGTTCTCTGATCAGGTATACTGCTCAACTGATGATCGGCCATCACTTGCAGCAGAAATCTGAAACACATTCACAAACACAATCTCGACATTTATAACTAGATCATTTCACTTTAACAAAATAAACCTGTGTTTATCTGTGTTTGAAAACAAGCGAACCTGTGTAATGTTGATGTTCAGAGATACACCAGACCACCTACTGGAAAAGGACCCGCTTACTTTTTCGACTATGATGGATTCTTCAAGTCCTTCAACATACCTATCTCCTCTTCTGACGACGAGTTAGCTACAAGGATGATGTATGATATCTTGAACTCACCGTCATTAGATTTAGCATCATCAGGTTCACAAGGTGACTCAACTCACCACTCAGGGGGAGCACTCGGAGCAAGTGACTCCTCCTCAGAAGATGAAGTTGAGGAAGATGACCAGAACAATCAGGAGGAACAGGTTCCAATTCCTGCAAGTACACGAGCATCTAACAGTGATGCCTCTTCGACTTCGGAACCTCAAACTCCTACTACCTCAGATGCAGAACCAAATGTTCATAATCTTGATTTGAGGTAGTTGTTCCCACCACTCCAGGATCACGTCTAAATGTCTATCATCCCCTAGACAATGTCATTGGGGATATCAGATCAGGAGTGCAGACCAGAAATCAGCTGTACTCAGCTGATTATGCCTCGGTAATGGAAAAAGGATACATTCACGACGGTGCTTATCGTTCTTTTGTCTCGCAGGTTGAGCCAAAATACGTTAGTGAAGCACTGAATGATGAGGTATAGGTGAGTGCCATGCATGAAGAACTTCTTCAGTTCAAGAAGTTAGGTGTATGGACTCTGGTAGATAGACCTAAAGGTGCTAAGGTCATTGGCACCAAATGGGTCTTCAAATGCAAGAAGGATGACCAAGGAGTCATTATCAGGAACAAGGGTCGACTTGTAGTTCAGGGATTTTGACAAGTCGAGGGCATCATTTACAATGAAGTGTTTGCACCCGTGGCAAGGATGGAAGCCATTCGTATTTTCCTTGCCTATGCATCGTATATGAAGATTAAAGTTTATCAATTAGATGTGAAGAGTGCATTCCTTCA
This sequence comes from Flaveria ramosissima, assembly GCA_025215565.1. NCBI lineage: Eukaryota > Viridiplantae > Streptophyta > Magnoliopsida > Asterales > Asteraceae > Flaveria > Flaveria ramosissima. The sequence continues at coordinate 21,692,040 of CM046044.1, read as the reverse complement.
TGGTGAAATCCGAGAGACAGTGTATGTCAGTCAACCCGAGGGATTTGAAGATCCTTATCATCGGGACAGAGTTTACAAACTCGACAAGGCTTTATATGGGCTTCATCAAGCTCCATGGCCTGGTATGAGAAACTCTCAACTCACCTTGTGAAACATGGATTTCGCAAAGGTGTTATTGATTGCACACTGTTTATCAAAGAGAAAGATGGTGATTTGCTGCTGGTTCAAATCTATGTTGATGATATCATCTTCGGATCAAAGAATGAAGAGTTATGTAAAGAGTTTGAAGCAGTAATGAAGGATGAATTTGAGATGAGTGCAATGGGAGAGATGAAATTCTTTCTCGGGTTACAGGTGGATTAGACACTCAAAGGAATTTTCCTACATCAGACCAAGTATGTAGGAGACATTCTCAGTCGGTTTGACTTGGAGAATGCTTCTGCAGCTGGACTCCACTTGCTACAAACCATGATATAGCACCCGATGAAAATTGAGATCTGGTCGATGCAACCATGTACCGAGGAATGATTGGATATCTCATGTACCTCACTGCCTTAAGACCTGACATCATGTATGCTACATGTCTATGTTCTAGATATCAGGCTAAGCTAAAGGTTAACCATCTGATTGGGGTCAAAAGGATATTTTGATATTTGAAGGGTACCCCAACACTTGGGTTGTGGTATCCTCATGATGATGATTTTGAGCTCACGGCGTATAGTGACTCGGGTTACGGTGGCCGCAAGATGAATTAGAAGTCTACATCAGCAGGGTGTCAATTCTTTGGGAGGAGATTAGTGACATGGCAGTGTAAGAAGCATACCTCGGTTGCATTGTCAACCTGTGAAGCCGAGTACGTTGCTGCTGCAAGTTGTTGTTCACAAATCATTTGGATTCAACAGCAAATGCGGGACTATGGTTTACATTTCTCTTCTACTCCTATTTTTGTTGATAACTCTGCTGCAATTGCAGTAACTAAAAATCCGGTACAACATCCTAAGACCAAAAACAGCGGCATAAAATATCATTTTATACGGGACTGTTTTGAAAAGAATTTAATCGATGAGGTAAAAATAAATACTGATTTTCAACGCGCTGACCTCTATACAAAGGCTTTTGACAAACCACGTTTTCTATATCTGTTAAAGGTCAACGGCGTTAAAAAGAAAAGTGATGTCATTCCAGATGATGACCATGTGTAGTCCGATGCATTTAGTCTAATTATTTATTTTTTTTTCTTTTTATTTCCTTTATTTATTCTATTTTCTGTTTAAATTAAATATATGTTATTTAGCTGTCTATTAAAATCCTAAAAAACGTAAATCGGTTACGGCTTTAGAATTTTAGGGGGAGAATAGGTCAGCCAGTAACATTAAAAAAAAACGAGGGAGTAGGAGAGGCTAGCTAATAGAAAGTAGATCGTATCTGAGATACCGATTCAAATACTTTGGAAAATGATAGTACATAAGAACAAATGAAGTGGGACTCTAAAAGTTTAAATTAGACAAGATGCAAAATTCTAAGTATAAGTCTGTGTAGTCTGAGCAATATAAAAGGAAAAATGATAGAAAAACTAGTAACTACTAAGGTAACACAATGAAAGTAAACCTAGAGGTTGCTAGACCACAGATGATATGTCGGTAGATTCAACACAATAGATGATTAGACCTGACTGATGATCTCAAGATCAAACTAAGTTGTTCAACTGACTGTGGGCTCCCATCTTATTACTGGTTAACACAATCAACAATATTCCAATAAGGGGTGACGAGTAAATAGACGCCACAAATGTGAGCGGATGACCATAAATAGAGCAAAGCACGAAAAAAATGAAAAGCAAATGCTATCAAGCTAATAACTTATGTTATTGGTGCGTTATGTGCAAAAGAAAAATAAAGATGCTCTAACAAGAAGATAGGTTGTGTGCCTCTCTGTTGTGCGATGGCACTGACCTGAGGATAAGCATAACCTAGATATTCTAGAATTCATTATTGTTTGCCGCCTCTCTGCTGTGCGATGGCACTGAACTGAGGATTGGCTTCTCTTTGAAAGCTCTAAGAATAGTCTCTTCTTGTCAAAATACCCGTAGACCGCTCACTCGTGAGGAATTTTGATTACCACATAAGCGTGGGATCCACAAATGTTGGTTGAAATAATTGAACCTTAAACTATCACCAATCTGTGTCAAAAGTCTGTGTATGGATTTAAGAGGAAAAATATACTGACAATCATTGTGGCTACAATTATTGAAAGTCCAAATCAATGTGAAATCTAATAGTACCAGTATGATTTCCTAAATTTGCTAACGACTCTGGATGAACACCAAGAAGTGAGCATAAAAAGGTTTTTGATATCATGTCCCAAATGATTTGACTTGCCTGTATGATTCCAAATTGAATCGGTCCAGTTATGGTCAAACTAAATTGAAGCTGCCTATTCCGGAACCGAATCCAGTAGATTTCTATCTTAGAATTTACACCTCACACAAAGTCAAAAACAAGTTAATTTTTGGTACTTCAGTTTAATTTTCTATTTATTTAGTCAATTCAGTTTGTTTGATATCAGACTACATCATGGAATTCAGTAAGGGAATAAATCACCTAAAAGGGTCATGTCTGAGGTGACCACATGTGTTTTCAAAAGGTAAATAGGTCACGTCTGAGGTGAGAAAGTGTTTAAAAGGATCACGTCTGAGGTGATCAAAAGTTTTTAAAGTTAAAATGATCATGTCTGAGATGATCAAATGTTCATAATGTTATTTCAACAGTTGAAAAGGGTTTAAATGTTAAATGGTCATAAAGACAGAAAATTTCATAAGTATGACCCAGTCGCACGACTGGACCATGAGTATGTCCCGATCATGCGAATGGATCATGCTCATGCATTAAATAGCCAAATGGACATGAGTATGAACCATTCACCCGAATGGCTTATCAGACTGACACATTAGACCGAATGAGAGTGTGCGAATGAGTCAGTCGACCGACTGAGCTTCAGTCGGCCAACTGAATGTGCGAATGAGAGTGTGAGAATGAGTCAGTCGACCGACTGAGCCTCAGTCGGCCAACTGAATGTGATCGACTGAGCCAGTCACCCGACTGAGCTTCAGTCGCCCGAATGAACTGAGCGAATGAGGCCAGTTGGCCGATTGAACTCAGATTCAGTATTTAAAGGGCCATAGTCGATCGCATTCTCCTCATCACTCCCAATCGCCCTTATATCGCACATTGTACCGTTACGCTGTCCAAATTTCTTTAAACGTCGATTATACATTCTTCTTGATCTTCTGACGTGTGCTTGCATTTATACAGGTATAATAAGATGAAATCTCACAGAAATCAAAAGAAATTGGTGCCCTAATTTGTGATGTTCGATTGAAACAAGAACCGAACCTTTAAATGACCCAATAACCTACTGAAACTAAATAAAATGTTAAAAATAAGTCTAATAGGTTATTAGTTATGAGATTGCGAGTCTAAAGAACCATTAAACCACGTTTAATTACATGAATTGGTCAAGATTCGAACCTCAGTCGACCGAATAGTGGGTCATGCGACTGGTCGTCTGGATGAACTCCAATCGCACGATTGAGCTGGCCGAATGGGTCAATCGGCCGAATGTATTATGCGAATGAGCTCAGTCGGCCGACTTAACCAATCGCAGGCTCAGCCAACAGATTGAACTCAGTCGTCTATTCATTCACCCGAATGAGTCCAGTCGCACGATAGGTCAACCGACTGACCACAGTCGCATGATTCATTAGCATGAATGAATCAGAATGAATTCAAACAAGATACTTAGAATTGAATTGTGGTATGTGATTTTCTAATGTTTTTGTGTCTTGTGTTTCAGGTCGATGGCTGATAGATGGTCTATCAGCCCTAAGCACAATATATGTGCTCATCTAGACCATACTACTCGGAATGGTGCCGAGTTTGCAGAGATCATCGCTTTTCTCAGGCGATCAAGGATCCACAAGGCCATCTCTACTCCATGTACTCCCTACAGGTCTTTACATCAGGCCTTCTGGGAGAATGCTTCTATGGATCGATCACGTGAGCCATATAGCATACGGAGCTCTATCTATGGCATGGATATTGAGATTACTGCTGTCGATATTTAGAGAGTACTTGATCTGGGGGACGATACTGATCACCCCACCAGACTTCACCCGCTTATGGTGAGAGGATGTTTGTTGAGGATTAAGTATGCTGGGGACATCAACTCAGGTGTGCTCAACAAGAGCAACCTGTGTCCCTAGTACAAGTACTTAGTCCATGTCATTCTGAAGTGCATTGCTTCCAAGAGGGGTGGGTTTTGATGATCTTTCAGACCAGATTCAGAATGCCTATGTGGCACTGGTACGGAACCACCACTTCAACTTCTCGAGCATGATCTTCTCTTACCTTGTGAAGAATCTGGAGGCCAAGGGTAAGGAGGGTTTCTGCATGTACCCCCAGATTCTTGCAGCTGATCTTTAATGAGAAGCTACCATCACTTCCAAAGGAGCGCCACGATGCTGTGGCTTTAGAGATCATGGACGACACGACCCTGGGTCGTATGAGAGTTTACCGGGGTAAGCAGGTAAAGCCCCAGGTAAAGAGACTGATAGGCCATCTGGCCAAAGAGAGGTACGTGGCACCGGGCAGATGTCAGTGGCGTCACGTAGACAGCGACTCCAATGATGAGCGGCTATAGCTCCCAGAGCACGACTCTGATGATGACGATAGCGGGGATGCTGGAGATACCATGCCCACTCGACCAAGGGGCCCCACTACTGATAGTACATCTCTGGTATCTGCCCCCACTGGAGATATAGCAGACTCTGCTGGGTTCTACCAGGATTTTATACCTGGTGAGGAAGAGGAGGAGTCAGATGAGGAGCCACTAACACGGACTGTGGGAAGTAAAGTCGTTCCCATAGAACAAGGGCTCCGGGCGGTTGGTAAACGCCCTAGTGGATCGGGAGAGACTGCTGCTGACCCTACATATGCTCCAGATCCGCCAAGCCATGTTCTAGGGGGAGCATCCTCCTCGACAGGATCGAGGAAGAAGAGGATGACTCAGCCCCACGACATGAAGAAGAAGAAGCACAGACTCACCTTCATCACCACCACAGCCACCACCACTACCACCTCTACAGCCACACCATCTGTCACCACAGCCACCACCACAGCCACCATCCCTAACACCATTCCTCCTAACACTGCTACCACCCTTCCATCCACCACCACATCATTCACACCCAGATCACCAACCCCTACATCTATACCACCTCCAATCTTCATGTAACTCCAGGATAATCAAACTTGAATCAAATCATGAAGAATTAGATCAAAATATTATAATCACAATCAAAACCCCTTTGATCTCTATTGATTGCTAATAATATTGTTTACAAGTAAATCCCTTAATCAATTGGTCATTCAACCATTAACCAAAACCTAATGACAATTAACCTATTTATAGTCTAGACTAATATTCACTAATTGCACTTAACCCCCTAGACTTAGGCTAATTAATACAAAAATACATATTAAGCATAAAAATGACTAAAAACGAGATAAAATATATTTTGTTCCCACAAAATATATTTATTACAATAAACTCCTAGTCATCTAAATCTTCAACGTCTCGTCTCGATTCCTCGTCTCGAACGTGTCGGGTTTGACTTTTGTTGACTTTGACCGTGACGTTGACTTTTGTTGACTTTCATTGTGTTGATAATATAGACTATCTTTTACAGCTCCAATAATACTCCCCCTTAGTCTATCATTATCAACGTCTTCAAACGAAATCAGCATCGAGAAGTCAACAGTAGAAAGATCTTCAATTTGAAGCTTTCTGAATCTGATGAGAAAGATTATTCATCTCATAAGCTCCCCCTATTTATATGCTCCCTCTTTTCCAGTGCATCCTTTGTGAAGATATTGGAACAACTTTCCCAAATCTCTAATCTTGGGTGCTTCAGAAGATGTAGGAGGAGGATTCCTAGCTCGGTATCTTCTGCAAACTTGAGGAACAGGTTCTCTGATCAGGTATACTGCTCAACTGATGATCGGCCATCACTTGCAGCAGAAATCTGAAACACATTCACAAACACAATCTCGACATTTATAACTAGATCATTTCACTTTAACAAAATAAACCTGTGTTTATCTGTGTTTGAAAACAAGCGAACCTGTGTTCGTTTGTGCGCAAATTCTATGAAATGCATGAAAAATGATAAAATGTAATGAGCATAATATGGAAGACATAAAAGAATTTTTTTATAACATTTTTTTATATCTATTATATATTTTTTTGTTTTTTTTGTTTGTTTTTTTGTTTGTTTTTTTTTGTTTTTTTTTAAACCGAGAACTGAATCGATCATGAGATCATATCCTCAAGATATACTTTAGCACAAAGATGAATTTAATCATCGACAAGCAATGAGATCACACTGATAACTGAATCTAATCACAGTCTTTAAATGATTTTGAAATTCTCAAACAGATCAATAACGATTGCTGATATGTTTGTCCACTTAAGCTCATGCCCTATCTTTTTCAACAAGCAGTAAATGATTCGTTAAGGTTCGATTAAATGCTTTAGAATGCTAGGACCCAAAAATCATTTGGCAAAAAACCCTCACCCAACCTCAAGATTTCTTGAATTTTGTAACGATCTTTACAGAGCAAGGCTTGTGCATTAGTGTGTAAGTGATTATTGACAGAATATTGCATTCTTTGATGAATTCATCGTTTAGATGATTTGACACAACTTAGACCAAAATGGTGAGAGCTCCAGGTCTATACTCACGTATAACAAAGGAGATGACCATTTAATCATGTGCCGATGAGAGCTCCAGGTCAGTACTATCGTACAGCAGAGGAGATCATCACTCCAGGTCAGTACTTTCGTACAGTAGAGGAGATTAGCACAAACACAAGACATATAAATACACCAGACATGGCTCAAAGATATGACATATATGATTTGTATCATGGTGGGTAAAAGATCGATTCTCAATCCAATTTTTGTCGGGACTCAGTTTTTGTGCAGGCCAAAATGATTGCGTAAATCCAGACATCCTTAAGCATGATGTTTTAATTTAAATCATTATGCTGCTGTCTACTTTATTCTTCAGGCTGAGTCTACCAAGCATATCATTAAAAATCTATTTATTTTTCTATTATTTGCAATTAAATAAAAGATGTAAATCAGATAACAGCATCAGTTACTATCATTTCTCATTTTATAAACGCAAGTCATCTCAAATCAAGTTCCTAGTTCTCTTTTTATTTTTATTTATTTATACTCTCCCCCTAAATTTTTATTTTTGCAATTTTTTTATTTTTATTTTATTTTTATTTTATTTTATATTATTATTAGTTTTTTTATAAAACAGAACAAAAATAAAAATTAACCAAAGAATGTCTTCCAAACTACACTGATTATCAAGATAAGAAATAAATTATCAAGAAATATGCAGTGATTGTGAAGTGAGAACTGTGATTGTGCAGATAGAATCCAGATTGTGGATAAAATACAATGACCTTAACCTGTTTGTTCCGCCTCAAATTTGAATTATGAACAATCCCTGTCAATAAACCGGATTACTAACAGTCCTCCTGAATTGTTCATGCACTCATTAACAAATTAGTTTGAAAGGGGAACCCAGGCCATCGAAGTCTTGGATGTTCCTTTTTCATTAATATAAGTAACCTGCTTCTCCACACAACCGTTTAAACAATCAAAGATTGTTGTATCCTTCTTTTTAATTTTCCAAACTTGTTTCAGTTCAATTATATTTGATTTAAAAGAATTAAGTTTGGATATTACTTTCTGTTTAATATTCAAAGGAAAAGAATTTGGTTTTGAATCTTTGGTCATTTTCATCTTTGAATCATGTGAAACCGGCTTCACATGAAAAGGTTTCGATGGAGGATTTTTCATCCAACCATTCAAAGATGTGTGCTTTTTACCTCTTGATCCAGAGAAGCAACCCGTGCTACCTTTACCATCTGGAACATTCTTTGTAGACTTACATCTGGAAAAACAACTTGGTTTGCCTTTACCGTTCGAAGCAAGTCTTTGAGGGCACTTCTTTACCACATGACCTTCTTTTCCACACTCAAAACAAGCCTTGAAAGGCTTTTGATTCTTTGTAGTCCCGTGTTGTGCAGGTGGTGATGAGGATTGATGTGAGCTTGTAGCAGATTCTTGCTTGTTCTGAAGTTTTTTGTGCAAAACAGGGAATGAGATCTTCACTGGTTGTCTAGCTTATTTTGAAGTTGGAGAAGAGATCCGTATTGGTCTTGATTCAGCTTTTGGAAGCATTTGAGACTTGACAATTTCAGGTGATATCTTGATCTTTGATGAACTGACACGGTCCTTTGTGTTTGATTCATCATCTGAGCTTGACCAGTCTCATATACACAGATCAGCTTCCAATGGATCTTGATTGACAGGAATAGGATGTGTTGTTGTTGGAACTTGATGATTAGGTGATTTTGGATTTATCTCTTCTTTCACAACCCTGACAGGCTCAAAAGTAGGAATTTCACCTGCTTTAAACTTATCAAAGAAGTTAGAAGAAATAGTAGATATAGATTTACAAACAACCGGGACTGAACAATCGTTAGCTTGACTGTCAGCATTCGATTTATTGTATCCCATACCAGTTGTAGAATCATAATCATCTCGCACTTCTTTAATATTCACATCGCTCAAACCTGCATGCAAACTACTATTAGATTGTTCAAACAAATCATTTTTAGGATGAGGTTTTGGAATTGGTGAATAACATAAAGTAGAAGGGGGTGGAATTGAATTAAATACAGTTTCACTATCAGATTCATATCCAATCCCGTGTTTCACCCGCGCCCCTTGTTGTTTAGCAATAAGCTCATCCTTTTTCATGTGTGAAAGGGTCCATTTATCAAGCTTTGTTTGAAGCTTTGTCGTTTCAAATTGAGCTAAAACAGCCCTTTCTCTCAGAATATTAATTTTAACGTTACGCTCCAAAATGGTTCTTCTTAAAAGATCATTTTCAGCCAATGCTTCATTAAGTTTCCTTGAAAAAGCAATTTCATTTTTCTTTAATTCCTGATTGATTATTTTTAATTCCTTTTCATTTTCCAGTAACAATCTGTTGGCCTTATATATCCCAAATAATCTGATTTTGCATGACGAAGAACACATATCCTGAACAGTATCATAAGGAAGACCTATGATAGTTCGTTCTGCAGCTAAGCTCTTTTCACAGTTGCAAACCCATGTGATTTCTTGTTGTTCCTTTCTTTGACCTTCAGCATCTTGTCAGCCTCAGACTCTTTCTCTCTTTTATCAGCTTTTCCAGCCTTATCATCATCGGTTCTCATAGACTCTGGTTTACTGTCATTGTCGACTCTTAAAGCTTCACGATTCTGTTCAACAGTTTCTTTGAATTTAGAGTTTAAATCCGAATCAGTTCTCAATAACTTTAACTTTTCAATCATCTCTGTTTTGTAATCAAGTATGCTTGTTACAGAAGAAACAAGATCAGTATTAAGCGCGTGGGTTTGATGTGGGAACACGGCTTGCTGAAATTTGTTTCTTTGGATATTCATCTCGAGAGATTTTAGTCTGTTGATCATATCCATAAGTTTTGTGTCGACATAACCTCTTTCTTGCTTCAGCATTTTAACTTGATGATTCCATTTAGATGGAAGAGACTCGAGAAGCTTTTGAATTTGTTCATGATTACTGAGATCAGGCACATGCTTCTTTAGATTATTTGCTACTTTCAAAAATCTATCAATTAAATCTGACAATTTTTCTTTCTTTGTACCTGCAAAAGAGTCAAATCGGCTTTTTGCCATTGTGAGATTATCTGATTTAAAGTCTTCTGAAGATGACATGATTGTAAAAATTTTGAACAATTAAACGCCCCAAAATATTTTTCCCAAAAATTATAAAATAATTCTCCCCCGGGAAAAATAATTTTTTTGAATGTCACGCTAGACAATCTTAGCAACTGGAGACAAGCTGAAGAAATGATGAAAATTTCTTTATCAGGATGATAATTTTTTTTTATAAATCTTGCAAAATCGATGAAAATTTCTTTATCAGGATGAACTCAATTAAATTCCAACTAAAAGGAAAAAGTCATCTTTAACATTCGAATTTTCGCTGAAGAAATGATAGTTTCGCCGAAATTATAGTTTCACAGAGCTAGTTTCGCTGAGAACTCTAGTTTCGTTGAGCCGACAGTAGTTTCGCTGGCAATTTCGGCAGCAGTTTCGCTAACCAAATGCTTGAGACTGCTTAGTTTCTGTTGGTCCATGTGATCGAATAACAGTACAATTGAAGTGATGAATTGATCAATATCAAACACTCAAGCTAAACAACAATAATTGAGAATATAGAAGATGAATCTAACACATATTTGATACTCAAAGGAACAATAGCAATCAATAAGATCAAGCACAATAGTATTTCAGTGAGAAAACTACTTAGAATTGGTAGCTTGCAACAATGATCCACGATTAGGGTTTTGCAAGCTTACCTTACAAAGTGAAATGACAAAAGTAAATATAGCAGTCATAGTTTCGCTGACAGTTTCGCTACAGGCGAAACTGTCATGCCGAAACTATAGTTTCGCCCGGCAAAGTTCGCCGGGTAAACCAAAACAACAAACTGTGAGCGAATGTATAGATTCGCTCACAGTTTCGCTGGACTGCCAAAACTGCTAAATACTAAGAACATACAAAAGGAAACTAACAAAAGTCCTATTACAATGTAAAGTAAACAACTATACTAAAGTGAGTCCAACCTAACATGATCTTCAATACTCCCCCTAGGTTGGACCTCACTATCTTCACTTCTCTTGATTTTACTTGTCGGCTCCGGTTTCCTCTGCTGCTGTTGATCTATCTTCATCACCTCTTGCAGCAACATCTTCAGAAGCTTCAGCCACTGATCCTCCAAGGTTCTTTCCTGCATCACTAGCTTCCTCAGAATGACCACTAGCCTTTGCAAACTGCCTGGTCATATCTTGAACATCCATGGCAAAATCATCTTGGGCTCTCACCCTTTCAGCTAACCTCTTAACCTCCGCCCTTACTCCTCTTATCTTGTTTGCAACATTCATAAACAGACTGGCCTCTTTTCTTGTTTCCTCTCCAGCCCCAGCCTTAATGTGATTTTCACAATAAACCAAAAGATCTTCATCACTGAAGCTAAATAACTCCATCGGGTCAAACACGCTAAACTCTTTTCCGTGTTTAGCTCTAATCACCGCCTCTCCAGTATTATTGTCATAAAACCACTTTTCAAAGTCCTGTAGTTGTTGGGGAAGAGGATCAGCCAATCTTACCCTATTTACAGTCTTTGGTGGTTTGACTCTCAGTACAATCCTTCCTTTGCCTGTCTCGCAATCTTTATCTTTCTTTGACCTTTTTCTTTCGGCTTTCATGTATCCAAATGACTCGAAATTATCATTAAGTCCATTTTTGATTTCCTTCTCAAGAAATAATGCCCTTTCACTTAAGTGAGCATTGATCAAAGGCAAAGTTGCCAAACGTCTCAAATCCCATTTGGGCAAGGTCTTAAAAGCCTTCCTCTTAAGCATATAGCTGATATTTCCTCCTCTTCTTTTGATCATGAACATCTTTAAGCTAGGATTGTAGCACCAACTTATGTTCTTCTTATCTGCTTCCTTCCTGCTTAAACCTTCCAGATTTTGAAATAAAGGAGTAAGTTCTTCAACCTCCTTTTCCTTGACTAACCAATCATTCTTGTCCATTTCAAACACATCAGCTTCATCTTCTCCCTTCTTAGCAACATAAATCAGTGGTCGCTCATCAACTTCATAAAATTCTGGTTCAGAATCATAGTCTACCAATTGTTCATCCTCCTCCTCTTCATCAACCAACTCTTTCCCTTTATCAGATACTCCCTCAGTGGTAGCTGTAACAACCACTTCTTCACCAACAATATCCTTATCAAAATCAAACTGCAAGTTAACAAACCCAGCCTCAATAATATCTTCATCATCATTCCTTCCAACATCCTCTCTTGGTATCTCCTGTTCTCCTTCTTCAGTATTTGCTGCTCCAGAAGTACCCTCTCCTACCTTAGTTGAAGTACCCACATTCAAGAATGAGTACTTAGATGTATCAGTCAAATCATTTAACTCAGATTGAGTCAGTTGACTAGGTAGGCCGGCTGCAGCTTTCATCTGAGTAATCTCCTCAAACAACTTCTTAATCAGTTTATTTTGGTCAACCAACATCCTTTGCATTCCCTCAATCACCTCATCCTTCTGTCTTTCTCTGATCTCCTGATTCGTCAGTTTAGTCTTAATCATACTCAGCTCATTCGCCAACGAAGTATTTAGATTACGTATCACATCCTCATCAAGATTTGCACTAGCCTCTCTCCTGGCTGTAAATCCCTCATGTCGATGTTTGGTTCTCCGCTCAGGCTCAACAAAATCAGTTTTCTTCTTGGATCTCCTTTCTTTCTCTACCCTGATCTCCTCTGCTTGTGCATCAATATCCTCTTCAAAGTCATAATCCTTTTCTTTCGCGTATCTCTTCCTTTTCTTAGTTGCATCAGCTTGCTGCACTCGTGTTTCTTCAGCCCTTTTGCTTTCAGATTCATCAACCCGTCTAATATAATTCCAGCGTTCTGGAGGATACATATTCTCCCAGAGATGGGTGATTTTACCACTAAAATCATGACGGATAGCACAGCAATCAGCAAAAATACGAGGGTTCATCTGCACCAGTCTCTTGATTTCACCATGCTTTGGAACATCAGGAATAAGATCATCAAAAATCATCTGAAGAAAGCGAGGGTATAACAGCCATTTGTCTTTCTTCACAGCCATCACGTTCTCTGCCATACATGCAAAAATCAGTCTGGCAATGTTGGCCTTCTCCCCTTTACAACACAGCACCATAGCTTTAGCCCAATCGAGATTAAGTCCATCGGATCCACCTTTACGGTGATCTAAACACATAATAAAAACATGAGAGATATATCTCCACTCCTTAGATAAGAAAGACTTTTTGATCTCTTTCCTTGAACCAAAAGCTGGTCCCTCATATCCCATTCGTCTGAAAGCTTGAAACACTTCAGACTCTGTCATATCCACTTCATCTCCAGAATCATCATCTAGTCTAAGAATCCTAGAAACACTCTCAGCAGTAATAGTCACATCATGATCAATAACTTTGGCTGTGATTCTCTGTACATCTCCTCTAGTATCGTATTCTGCTGATCTCCAAAAATCTCTAACATGAAGATCATAAATAGTAGGTGAGTGAGAAATAGCATAGGCAATAGGTGATCTCTGAAGCCATCTGATACAGTCACGAAATCCAGCTGCCTTGGGAAGAGTATCGTCTAAAATGGCAGTGATGTTATTCCTCTCATCAAATTTGAGATTTGCCATGATAACCTGAAAAGAAAAACAATTAAATTTGAATGAGAAATAATGAAAATAAGAAAATAAGACTAAAACCTAAGAAACTAGCAGTTTCGGCAAGCGAAACAATAGTTTCGCTCACTAAGACATGATAGTTTCGCTGAATCAAAGGCAGTTTCGACAATGAAAACAAACAGTTTCGACAAGCGAAACTATAATTTCTCTCATTGAAACTTGTTATATTCGCAGAACAAAAGGCAATTTCGGCAAGATTAGTATAGATTAAAGAAGTTTCGCAATTAGTTTCTCCAAGCACAAACTTAGTTTCGCTATTACAAATTAGTTTCGCTGTTCTAAAATTAGTTTCGCTGTTCAGAATAAAACAAGATCAAGCGAAACTGTGCAAGTTAAAGACCAGACATTGCGAAATTAAAGAAAACATGGCGAAACTGTTAAGTTCGCCCGGACAGCATAACTTTACAGTTTCGCTGAAAAGAAGAGAACTTTCGTTCAGTTTCGCAGAAGATTCAGTAGTTTCGCTGAAAGAACAGCGAACCCACCGAAGAGTCACAGTCCAGATTATGTAAATGGAGATGATTTTAACCAGATTAAAAGATGTATCAAGGTTCGAAACTCACATGCGAAGCAAATAACACAAATTATCAGTCCAAAACACAAACACAAATCAAAATCGCCAAGAAAAGTCACGGAGAAACCCTAGGTGCTACACTGAACGATTTTGCGAAATTATGAGAAAAATTTCGCAAACATGACTTATATAGCAAATAGTTTCGCAGACAGCAAAACTATAAATTCGCCAGGCGAATTTACAGTTTCGACCAGTGAAACTGTAATTTCGTTAGGAGATAACAGGTTAACAACTTATTAGCAAACCTAGCGAGATTGCAGTTTCGCTTTGCGAAACTATTAGCGAAAGAATAATTTCGCACCAATATTTAATTAAAATATATATTTTATTTTATTTTTTATTATAATTTTTTTAATTAAATTTTTTTTAATTAATTAATTTAATTTTTTTAATCAATAAGAAGCACATCACATAATGAGATCTAAAATAATCAGAGATCACATTCTCTAAATATTTATGAACATAAAGATGATCAAAAATCATCTACCAGTCATGAGATCATACTGAATACAAGATCTGATCACAATCTGCACAGAAACAACTGAAATTAGAACAAATCAATAACGATTGCTGATATAATTATCCACTTAAACTCATGCCTTATCCTTTTTCAACAAACAGCTTATGATTCGTTTAAGGTTCGATTAGATGCTTTAGAATGTTAGGACCCCACAATCATTTGGTAAAAACCCTCACCCAACCTCAGGATTTCTTGAATTATGAATCAATCTTCATAGAACAAGGCTTGTGCGTTAGTGTGCAAATGATTATAACCAGAAAATTTCATTCTGAGAGAAATTCATCGATAAGATGATTTGACATAATTATATCAAAATGGTGAGAGCTCCAGATCTATACTCACGTATAACAGAGGAGATAACCATTTGAACATGTGCTGATGAGAGCTCCAGGTCAGTACTATCGTACAGCAGAGGAGATCATCACTCCAGGTCAGTACTCATGTACAACAGAGGAGATAAGCACAGACACATGACACCTTAACACCAAACATACCAGCGGTGGTTCTGGGTGATGACATAACAAAGCAAAATGGACGAAAGATTCATTCTCTATCCAATTTTTGTCAGGACTCAGTTTTTGTGCAAGCCAAAACGATTGAGTAAATCCAGACATTCTTAAGCATGATGTTTAATTTAATCATAAAGCTGCTGTCTACTTTATTCATCAGGCTGAGTCTATCAAGCATATCGTTAAAGAATCTGATCATTTTTTTTAAAAATAATATGAAACTGAATCCAGTATCAGTTACTATCATTTCTCATAGAAGTACCGGTCATGTATATAAAAATACTTAGAGAATATACAATCATTTCTCATCATGTTAAATTCCGATCTCAGAACTATGAAATTACTCCCCCAAATTTTTATTTTCATATTTCTATTATTATAAGTTAATCAAAAAAATTTTTTTAAATATAATTTTTTTTTTATTTTTTTTATTTTTTTTTATTTTTTTAATTTTTTTGTTAATCAAAGAAATAGAAAATGAAAATTTAAAAAGATATTAACCCAAGCATAGAAATCAATTCATAAAAACGAGGTTTATCAAATGTTTTTGTGAAAAGATCAGCTTTTTGATTTTTTGTATCGATGGGTATAATATTAATGAAACCCTTCTCTTGAGCATCACGAATCGCATGAATTCGTGTTTCAATATGCTTGGTGCGGGAATGATGAATGGATTTTTAGCAATTCCAATGGCAGCCTCATTGTCACAGAATAAAGGTGTATGAAGAAAATTAATCCCATAATCAATCATTTGGTGTTGGATCCAGAGAACTTGAGAACAGCAGCTGGATGCAGCAATGTATTCAGCTTCCCCTGTAGAAAGAGAAACAGTAGTTTGTTTCTTGCTCTGCCAGGATACCAAACAATTTCCCAAATATTGACAACCGCCAGACACAGATTTTCTGTTTAACCTGCAACCATTGGAATCACTATCAGAGTAAGCATGTAATTTAAAATTCCCACCATATGGATACCACAATCCTAAACGAGACGATCCTTTGAAATAACGAAATATTCTTTTAACAGCTTTCTCATGAGATTCCTTTGGAGCCGACTGATATCTAGCACAGTAACCAACAGCGAAAGTGATATCAGGACGACTTGCAGTAAGATACATGAGAGAGCCAATCATAGATCTAAAAAGATGAGGATCAACTGGTTTTCCATTTTCATCCGGAGTGAGACAAGTCTGAGCATCATCCATCTTAAATTTCTTCAAAATATCTTTAATATACTTCTCCTGATGAATAAGAATTCCTTCTTGCTATTGTTCAACTTGCAATCCAAGAAAGAAACACATTTCACCCATCATACTCATTTCAAACCTTTGGCTCATAACTTCTTCGAACTCTCTACACAATTGAGAATTTGTAGATCCAAAAATAATATCATCAACGTACACTTGGACAAATATCATTTCACCATTCACCTCTCTTTTGAATAAAATCATATCAATGGTACCACGAGAGTAACCATTGCTTAGAAGATATTGCGTAAGAGTCTCATACCAGATTCTGGGTGCTTGATGAAGACCATATAAAGATTTATCAAGCTTATACACTTTATCAGGAAAATCAGGATCTTCAAAGCCTGGTGGTTGACACACATATATTTCCTCATCAATGTCTCCGTAGAGAAAAGCACACTTCACATCCATCTGGTAAACTTTGAATTGTTTATGAGCAGCATGAGCAAGAAATATTCTGATTGCTTCAAGACGAGCAACTGGAGCAAAGACTTCTGTATAATCAATCCCTTCTTCTTGAGCGAAGCCTTGCACTACAAGTCTAGATTTGTTACGCACCACCACTCCTCGATCATCTGGTTTGTTTTTAAACACCCATTTTGTACCAATTGGATATTTGTTAGGAGGTAAGTCAACTAAGGTCCAGACCTTAAGTTTTCTGAATTGTTGAAGTTCCAATTGCATAGACTCTACCCAACAAGGATCTTGTAGAGCAGCATGAACATTTTTCGGGACAATTTGAGAGATGAAGCATGAGAAAAGACAAACATTAATTAGACCAGATTGACTTCACGTGCGAACACCATCAGAAACAGATCCAATCACATTGTCAAGTGGATGATCTTTCAGAGTTTTGTAATCACTTGAAGAAGGAAAGATGGTTGAAGAAGTATCACCCATAGCTGGTGAAAGATTAGATGAAGGTGAATCAATGATAGATGTTGGATCAGGTAAATGAGAAGATGTAGGAGGTAAAGAATCAGATGATGGAGCCTGATCAGGCATTGGAGACGAAGAGCTGACATCAGTTGAAACAACATCATTTACTAACGTGGTGGATTGAACAGACGATGAGATGATGGAATAATATTTGTTTGAGTACTTGGAATTGATGTATCATCATCGAAAACTGGCAGATTAAACGAATTGAACACCGTATCGGAGTCAAAGAACCATGCAGGTTCAGATTTAACTTCAGAAGAATTGGATTCCTGCCAATCAACATAAATGACTCTTGAACAATACGTGTTCTTGTTATAAACCCGGTACGCCTTGTGAAGAAGAGTATCCAACAAAATAACACTCGTCAGAAACAGCACCAAATTTTGTCTTTTGAGATTGAGTATTCAAAAGAGTACAAGAACAACCAAATGGTCGAAAGAAATCAATTAGTGGCTTCCTCTTATGAAAAAGTTCATAAGGAGTCTTCACTTTATCTTTCACAATTAACACCCTGTTTAGAACATAAGATGCACAATTGACAGCTTCAGCCCAGAAAATAATTGGTAATGAGGATTCTATCAGCATTGTACGAGCAGCTTCCACGAGAGTGCGATTCTTTCTTTCTGCAATACCATTTTGCTGGGGTGTTCTTGCAGCACTAAATTGTCTCACAATCCCTTTTGAGCACAAAATGAATCAAGAATCTGATTTTTGAATTCAGTGCCGTTGTCACTTCTTAGTCCCATAACTCTTTCTTACTGATTGATTCGATAGAAAGAATTAATTTCTGCAATTCCTCTGCAACTTCGCTTTTATGTGCAAGAAACCTCACCCATGAATATCTTGAGAAATCATCTGTAACAACAAGACAAAAAGATTTTTTAGCAATTGATTTAACACTAATTGGCCCAAATAAATCAGTATGTAATAACTCAAGAGGACTTGATATGCTATTTAACAGTTTGGGCTTATGAGGTTTTATGTTGTTTCCCTTTGGCACATGCCATGCATTTTCATTAACAGAAAAATCTTTAAAGGAAGTCCTCTAACAAGATTGTTCTTTACTAATTTATTAATTATCTTAAAATTGACATGGCCTAAGCGACGATGCCACAAGAGTGACTCAGAGGTTGATGCTTTGAGAGAAGACAAGTTGCAGTATCCTTTGACTCATTTGAATTCATATCAAGAAGATATGTATCATGTTTCCTTGGAGCACGCATGAGAATTAAATCATCTGGAATGGCAATCTCTGATTTAAAAAATAAACATTCGTCAGATTTAAATAGAACAGGAATGTCTTTATCGCAAATTGAGAAACACTCAGAAGATTAAAAGCCAATTCAGGAACATGGTTGACTTTTTCTAGAGTAAGAGAACCATTGGTAACTTCTCCTTGTCCAATCATTTTTCCACCCTTCTTATTTCCAGCAAACGCCACATATCCTCCATCTATAATCCGATAATTGGTCAACAAATCCTTTAATCCCGTCATATGCTTGGAACATCCGCTATCAACATGCCACAAACTGTGTACAATCTTTGATGAGGATTCCTGAAATGAATTAACAAATCACTTAGCCAGGAGTAATAGGGACCCAAGATTGAACAACTTTACTTTTTAAGAAGCTGATTTTTTACAAAAGAAATTATAACCATTTGTCAATTTATTCCCAAAACAATTCCTATTAGAGGATCCTTGAATCAAAGGACAATTTTTGACAAGATGATCCTCTTGACCACACCTGAAACAATGAGGTTTGAATCTAGGTCTATGATGTGATGAGGTAAAAATAGGATCAATAATAATCTCCTCATCACATTCAGACAAACTAGAATCAACATCACTGAATGTCTCATACAACTCATGATGTTGTTGTTATTTGAATCAGAATTTTTTTTACAAAATTAGAACATGATTCTTCTGACAAATCAGTAAAACTTGTACCATTGGTACTGGGTCAGATGAAGACGAACTGCAATTTTTCTGATGATGTCATATTTAATGGTATGAAAGATGGAATAGGTTGAGAAAAGAACTTTTCGAAACAATTAATTTTAAGTTGCTCAGTTGTTTTTGGAGAAAGATCAGATGCATTACATTCATTACGAGAACAAAAATCATCACTACCATGATTTGAAGTACAAGATGGAATAAAACTATCAAGAGAACATGAGACATTCAAGTCTGTTACATTTGAACTAGAACAAAAACTGAATTTAAACTAGACTTATTATCTAAAACAGACTGCTGATTTTCATGTGTACTAGAACTAGTGCATCCAAGCCCACTAGTTGGTCCATAGTCGTAGTCTTCACGAATGTACTTAGAGTTATTCCCGACTAAACCTGCAGACATACTGTCAGTATCTGATTTGATTAAATCATTAGAAGGATGAGGGAACAGGCATAGAGAATAACAGTATGTACTAGGTGGAGGATAAACTGTACATTTTCATAACCCAAACCTGTTTTAATTCTTGCTCCCCGTTGGAGATTTACAAAGATCATCATGTTTCATTCCAGAAATAGTCCATTTATCTAACTTGACTGAAGTTTGCTTGCTTCAAATCAGCAAGAGTAACCCTTTCAGTCAAAGTATTAATCTCGACATTTCTTTCCAAAACAATTCTTTTAAATGATCAGTTATTTTTAAAGCCTCATTTAGTTTCACAAAATATTTTGATTCATTTCATTTAAGTTCATCATTAATTCGTTTTAAATCCTTTTCATATCAATAAACAAAACGATTAGCCTTTATAAATCCCCAAAAAGTCTATTTGCAAGCAGATGAGCAATAATCTGTATTACCTATATGGAAGTCCCATTACCATCCTTTCAGCAGCTAAAGCTTTATCGCGCATGCATTATGGAGTACTTGATTTCCTTTCCTCAACAGTAGCAGCAACATCATCCTTCTCTTTTCCTATCTCATCTTTTGAATTTCTTTTCTCATTTGATACTGCAGTTTCCTCTTCCCATCTCCATCTGCCTTTTCTTCTTTCTCCTTACTAAATTCTCGTTTTCTCTTTTGAATTCCTTGAACAGCACAAATCCATCTTCACCAACTTCCACTTCATTACCTTCCACAATCTCAGCAACTAACGCGTGATTTATCTCAGTTCTTGTTTCTTCCACCTCTGCACTCCAATCAAAGTTTGAGATCAAGGCCGACTCCTTTTTGAATTTACTTCTTCCTTTTCTTTCTCTGCTGTCAATCTTGGTACTCCAGTGTTACTAGGATCTGTGACAATTGGTAATGGACATTCACGTTTAAAATGTCCCAATTGTTTACAATTAAAGCACCTCAATTTTGACTTATCAAATCCTAGTTTTGAGGTAGATGATTGACCACCAAAGTTCTTTCGTCCTGTTCTTTCCATGAATCTTCGAGCTCTTAAAGTTAACATCGCCATTTGCCATTGAATGTCAGTTTCTTCTAAATCATCAGGATCAACCTGATACATGTCCTCCATAGTCATTCCTTTACCTTTCAGTTCTCCAGCAACAAGAGCTTCATATCTCTGAACAAACATTCCAAAAAGAGCCATTGTTTCAGATGGAATTGAAGTTTCAGCATTGACCTTAGAATTTCCTAATTCTTTTCCAACATGACTATTACCACTGAGAAATTACTTGTATTGCTCCCTCCTTGAATTGGATTTTGAATGTGAGAGTTTGCAGCGGATGACAACAAAGCAGCATTTTGAGAAAAACCAGATGTGGGCATCATAGTCTGGTTAAATTCTCTTCTTTTCATATCCAACTCAAAAGATTTCAACTTGTTAATGATATCCATCAGCTTGTAATCTGTAAAACCTCTTTCTTGTTTAAGCATTCTCACTTGAAGACTCCACTGTGGTGGAAGAGAATCGAGAAGCCTATTAACTTGTTCACTGTTGGAGAGAGTCTTCATCATACTTCTTTAGAGTGCTTGAGACGGTTAAGAAACGATTTGTAAGATCTGTCAAACTTTCATTCTTGTATCCTACAAATGAATTGAACTCCTTTTCAGCCTGAATACTCTTGTCTTTTACCAAATCTGCATTCCCATCATAGAATTCACAGAGAGCATCATAAAGGGATTTAGCATTTTTATGCTCTGCAAAACGGTTGTAGATGTCTGGAGCCAAACAGAGAGTTAGAGCACCAAAAGCCTTTTGATCACGATCAATCAATTTCAGATCTCTTTCAGTATAGGAAGATGGGTCTTTATTCTGAGAAACAACATCACCAACAGTAACCGTAGGTATGTGAGGACCTGAAATAATCGATTCCCATTGATTATGATCCGTGTGTAGAAGAAGAAAGCTTTGAGACATCTCTTCCAATCTTCAAAATTATCTCCATTAATGAGTCTTGGAGGTCTATTAGGAGCAACACTTTCAAGATCAGCAAGTGTAAGAGTAGTTAATTTCGACATGATAGTTTCGGCAGAAATGTTTATAATTTCGCTGACAAATTCGCAGAAAAAAAAAGGTGACTTGAATAACAATTTCGCTGAAACAGTACTTTCGCTGACAATTTCGCAGAAGCTGACACTTTCGCTAGCAATTTCAGCAGCACTTTCGCTTGAACAGAGACACCACTTGCTTAGTTTCGCTGCTAACTTCGCACGAAACAAGCTTGAACTTTCGTTCAGAAATAAATTCGGCAGCAATTTCGCTTGTAGACTGGTCACAAGCACTAATGAACTTTCGTTCAAGGAAGTAGTTTCGCAGAAACTCTAGAAAACAACTTCTGATCCAAGATAACTCATAATTTCGCTGAAAGATGATGACAGTTTCGTTGTAAGAACAATAGTTTCGCTGGTCGATCTCAAAACCCTTTTTCACCTCAAAATCAATCTGAAATCATCCAAAATTCAATGAATTTGAGATCTGATGATTGTAGAATCTTCCTCAATCAAAAACAAGCATAATTCAATCAATTTCCATGCCAAAAAACTGATAATCCAATGAAAATTGATTGAAACTAGATATTGACCAAAACCACAAAAACTCAACAAATCAAGAGCACTAAGGCTCTGATACCATATTGTTGGTCCATGTGATCGAATAACAGTACAATTGAAGTGATGAATTGATCAATATCAAACACTCAAGCTAAACAACAATAATTAAGAATATAGAAGATGAATCTAACACATATTTGATACTCAAAGGAACAATAGCAATCAATAACATCAAGCACAATAGTATTTCAGTGAGAAAACCGCTTAGAATTGGTAGCTTGCAACAATGATCCACGATTAGGGTTTTGCAAGCTTACCTTACAAAGTGAAATGACAAAAGTATATATAGCAGTCATAGTTTCGCTGACAGTTTCGCTACAGGCGAAACTGTCATGCCGAAACTATAGTTTCGCCCGGCAGAACACAAGTTCGCCGGGTAAACCAAAACAGCAAACTGTGAGCGAATGTATAGATTCGCTCACAGTTTCGCTGGACTGCCAAAACTGCTAAATACTAAGAACATTCAAAAGGAAACTAACAAAAGTCCTATTACAATGTAAAGTAAACAACTATACTAAAGTGAGTCCAACCTAACATGATCTTCAGTTTCGCCGACAATTTCGCACAAAACAAGGTTGAACTTTCGTTCAAAGATACTTTCGACAGCAATTTCGCTTGTAATATGCACACAAGCACTGTTGAACTTTCGTTCAATATCACTACTTTGGTGAGATGCTGAAATTAACTACAAAGTGTAAAACACTTGTAGTTTCGCTGAAAGAACAAGCAGTTTTGCTGGATGAATTGGTAATTTCGCTGGACGAAGCTGAAAAGCTTTTTCAACACGAAATCAATCTGAAAACGCCCAAATCTTAATGGATTTGAAACCTGATGATTAACAGAGCTTTCCCAACCAATAACGAGCAAACTTCAATCGATTTCCATATCAATAACACTCAAATTTGATCCGAAATTGATGAAAACATGATATTGAACAAAAACAACCAAAACCTCAACTTCTCTCTCTAAAAATCTTCAAATCTTCAGTGAATTTGATCCAAATTGGCTCTGATACCAAATTGTAACTCAAGGATAATCAAACTTGAATCAAATCATGAAGAAATAGCTCAAAATATGATAATCACAATCAAAACCCCTTTGATCTCTATTGATTGCTAATAATATTGTTTACAAGTAAATCCCTCAATCAATTGGTCATTCAACCATTAACCAAAACCTAATGACAATTAACCTATTTATAGTTTAGACTAATATTCACTAATTGCACTTAACCCCCTAGACTTAGGCTAATTAATACAAAATTACATATTAAGCATTAAAATGACTAAAAACAAGATAAAATATATTTTGTTCCCACAAAATATATTTATTACAATAAAACTCCAAGTCATCTAAATCTTCAACGTCTCGTCTCGATTCCTCGTCTCGAACGTGTCGGGTTTGACTTTTGTTGACTTTGACCGTGACGTTGACTTTTATTGACTTTCATTGTGTTGATAATATAGACTATCTTTTACAGCTCCAACACTTCACCACTGTCACCACCACCACTAGCCATCCTGCTGCACCATCGTCTTTCTCTCCATATCCATCAGGATCACCTCTACCTCCCTTTGGGGTAGAGGAACAGCTATCAGCGCTGAACTGTATGGTGATGCGTCTGTTAGCAGCCGATGACGAGAAGACAACACAGATCCGTCAGTTAGTGGATTTACTACTGCGCAATCTCAGCAACTTTCTCAGCAGGCTCGATTGATTGATCAGCAGGCTAAGCAGATGTCTCAGCTCCAGGAGCAGCATGACAAGAAGATTGAGGAGTTGGAGGCTGTAAACAAATCTCTACAGCTAAAGCTCAAAGGGTCTCAAGATGAGCCCTTAAAGATAGGAGAAGAAGATGAAGACGATGATACTGATGATGAAAGTGATGATGATGATGGTGACAATCATGAGAGTGATACAGACGCTAATGGTGATGATGACGAAGATGACTATTCTGCTGCTGGTGCCACAGCTACAAGCGAAAGGAGGACCAAAAGAAATCAAGATCAGAGTGCCTCTACATCCGTCCCAGTAGCAGAAGAGATGAGGATAAAAGATAAGAGTAATGCTTAGTTATTTATGTTATTAAAATCATATGTACTCGAATCTTGTATTAAACTTATGAAATGAATTTCTATTTTAATGTTAAGAGTTTTTGCTTTGAGTATTTACTAATGTTTGGTGTATTACATGTTTAAATCAAGCAGATCCAAATTATCAAAGGGATGAACACGATATTGCTCCCTTCCAACAGATCCAGACTCAATTAACTATGATTCTTGATCTGCAAGGGGTTGTCAGAAGATCAGTGAGTTACACCCCTAAAGAAGGGGAAATAATTCATGATCTTACTGATGAGCAACTGGCAGAAATGTTCAAGCTCAATCCCGATGAGATTGTAAAAGACGCTCTAACTTTTGAAAAGGACAGTGACGATGAGCTGAATGACATTGATGAGATAGAGATCGAGGACGTCACAGCAGAGCATTATCCTGAGTACGCTGACAACGAGGGAAATGTGGTTCCCAATCTGGGTGAATCCCTAGTCAGTGATACATTCGAGATATTGGATCAGATGGAGCAAGAACCTGAGAAGATTGAAGAAAAAGCCCAAGCCTCAAGTGCGGATGTTGATATCAGAAAGGCTGAATGGGCTGCATGTTTCGAGGAAATCCGAGACCAACGCGCTGCTCCTAAACAGAATGTCTACACCAAGCTCTACAAAGTGAAGAAACATCACAAGGTGTCAGGCAAGAAACATCACCAAGCTCTAAACAGAATGCCATAAAGAGAGAGAAGGGTATTGAGTACTTTAGATTCCCACATGATCTAAAGACTCTACCTTGTTTTAAGCTCAACCAGCTGGCTAAATTGAAGCTACTATATGCTGACCCGAGGAAGATGTCAGACTGGTTTGAGGCTGCCCTGAAGAAAGAGTACCACACCAGGTGGGTCAACTTCAAACCTCAACAACCTACGAGGTATATCAGACGTTCTGAAGTTGATCCCATAACTGGAAAGCCCAAGATAGTGCTGAAGTGGAGTTCCCCAAGAACAATGTCAAGAAACCCTCTCAGGGAAATGCCACAGGACTTCACTCCACACTTTAAATGGTGGTACTATGATTGGAGAACAGGGGAGGCGGTCATAGTTCTGAACAAAGAGGGAAGAATGGATACTATCAGGGTATTTGACCCGATGTGGCTCACTAACTTGTCTACTGATGATGTATACACATTATACAAGTGGCCACTGTTCTATGACACGCAAGATATTGTACAAGCCCTCCAAATCCAAAATGTGATACGACTCTGCTTTGCGTTTGAGATACACGCAGGAGTCACAAGAGAGGAGAAGTACAAGAAGTATGAAGAGGTGATGAAGAAGGTAAGACATTAGATAGATCTAGGTCCAAGGGGAGTTTGTTGATACATATGTACCTAGATTCCGATCTGAATGTAATATGTCTTTATTGTCTTACACTTATGTAATCGTTGGGTACTTAATGAAATACAAATGTTTGGTTGTGATTTATAATGTTTAATATTTCATTAATGAGTTGATATTGACTTGATTATATAGGTTTATGATTGTTTGAATTGATACACATAATGTTATAATAATGAACTCATTCAAACTTGGTTAAGTGAAGTTCACATGTGTCCGACTGGACCATGCGCCCCAACAGTGGTCATGCGTCCGAATGGCCATGCGACTGAGTGTCCAGAGGCCTAAACAGTCCATACGCCTAAACAATCATGCGATCTGACTCAGTCGCACGACTAAACACTCAGTCGTGCGAATGGATCAACCGCATGGCTCAATCGCACGAATGAACCATGCTGATGGTTCAGTCGCCCGAATGAGCAACCCTAACCTATAAATACCACCTAATTCGTGGAAAAACGCAAGCATTCAATCTACTTCGACTCCAGACGTACCCTAGCCGTCCAGAAGCCTCTAAGTTCGTACTCCAAGTTCATAGAACGCTGTAGATCGATTCCTAATCGATTCTTGACGTAAGATTCAATACGTTATTGTTTCTACGTGCGTTCTCACTGATTGGATCGCCAATTAAATAGGATTCCGCACTATTTGGTTTGGTTAACACGTTAATCAGTTGGTGTTTCGTTCAAATACAAGATCCTAACAATTATGATATGTGATATGAGATATGATTAGTTGGCACCGCAGATGTGCATTTTAAATATCTTTTTGTAGGCTAATTGGTATTAACAACCCTACCTTTTGTTCAACTTTATTTTATTGCCATAATATGGTGAAATGGTGGAAATTGATAAGGAAGTTTTATATTGAAAAATATGATTTTCTTTTTTAACCTTTGATCATTATTATTCCATATATATTATTTTATCTATATTGATCAACATTCGCGTACTGAGCTTGTAGCTCAGCTGTTTTTTTTTTTGTTTTTGCGCCAGGTAATCAGCGTTAATCGGGACTGTGTGAAGAGAGATAGTTGGAGTTTTGACTTATTATTTATTTCATATCACTTTGAACTTTTGACTTATTATTTATTTTGGTGGTGTTTTAGACTTCAAAGTTGATGTTTTATTTTGGCCTTCATAATTTAAGTATTCTTTTGAACTTAAAATATTGTTAGCAGTTGACATGAGCTCATATTCCATGTTAGGATGGGGTTGTAATAGAGAATGGTATCAGATCTTAGGCGTAACTCTATAGTAAACCATATGCTTGACCTATGAGTTTATGAATAACACGATATAAGATTGGGTTGAACATCAGATAGGATTCTTCTTCCTTTATATTGTACTCTACCGTATTTCCTTTAATTATAACATTCCCTTACTTGTTCAAATCTACTTTATATAGATTGTAGTCCTTCACCTCCGTGGCAGACATAATTCCCCATCAAACAATAATGAAAATACAGAAATATTGACCTAGTTCTCCTAGCAACACTTAATCAGGTTGTTGCAAATGTATTTGCTCAGGGCGTTCATCAAACTATTCATATTACGGTTTAGAATAATCTAGCTTAGAATAATGCTAGTACTAATGCTAAAGCTAATGCCAACACTAACACTAGTGCTAATGCCAATGCTAATGGTAGTGGGGATGCTAATGCTAATGATAATGTTAATGGCAAGGGGGATGGAGGTGTCATTGCCAATGCAAATACTAATGCTAATGATGCTTTTACTCGTATTTCTTGAGAGATTTCAAAAGTAGAAACTAAGTCATTGCCAATGCAAGTACTAATGCTAATGATGCTCTTACTCGTATTACTTGAGAGATTTCAAAAGTAGAAACTAAGTCTTTTCTTGATGCTCTAACACCGATAGATGAGTAAAATTAGATTGCTCATTTGGAGAAGATATTTGATGTTTTGGACACTACTAATAACTAGAAAGTACATTTAGCAGCTTATAAGATTGAAGGAGATGCTCAAAGTTGGTGGAAAGCTTTGAAAAATACGCAATGAGATGGTTGTGTGGAAGCTCTCACATGGTATGACTTTCTAGATGCGTTATATAAGTAGTATTTTTCTAAGTCCGAAAGGGATGCGTATCGCCAAGAGTTTTTTTTAGTATACAACAGAAGCCTAGTAAGAGTATCACTACCTACGTGGTTAGTTTATTCGAGTAGCTGGACTTACTAGCGTTGTGGTAGGGTCAGTAGCTGATCAGGTTGGAGGATTTAAGTGAGGATTATTGTTTGAGTATAGGAGACCTTTTATTAATGATAGCTTTGCCACTAAAGTGGATTTAAGGATTCCTATAAGTCTGATGCAGCCAAAACATCCAAAGTATTTCTGCATGCATGCACTGAAGAACAGAAGTAGAAAGCTTCGGAAGTTTTACACCTTGCATTAGAAATATTCTAAGTGTAAAATCTTCCGAAGCCAAGACCAACATCTTCCTAAGTCAAAAGTGAAGTCTTCTGAATCTTCAAAGACAAAGTCTTCCGAAGCCAAAGAGTGAAGACATATTTCTTCCGAAGACTTTTAGATACATGCATTTATCTGATGTACTTTACCATAAAGCTGGACCACCTTTCCACTGTAACTCTGTTTAGTACCAACTTACATGAGTTGGTGAAAAGGTCCATGCTTTTGGTAACTGTATATTGAGGTCTTGAGTCTGTGCTTTCTACTTTATGTACTTTTATCCTTTTTGTAATATATTAGGATCTGAGCTATGGCATGTCATAGTCACTAGTCAAAAGGCAATCTGCCTTTTGACTCTACATTTGATTTTGTTATTTTCTAGTCTTATGTATCCAGCTGGCCTTTAAAGAATGGCCGGCTGTAGGATGTAGTATAAAGTATCTCAAGTACTTGTAACTTTGTATAGTATGCTTTGTAACATTTGTAAAAGAACTTAAGAAGCAATATACAACATTCTTGAAAACCAAATACTTGTATTGTTAAGTATCTCGTCCAGACTCATTTTTACTTGTGTTCTTAGCATCTTTCACATAAGTTAACCAGTTTCTATTTGATCTGTTAAGTGTTCTAAGGAACTCTTCTCATTGTGTTGTTGTGTTGTAATTGCATACCCTTCACCGGTCCTGCATTTGGTATCAAAGCATTCCAAGCTCTTGATCTAAGATCTCACCATCTTAAGATCCCTCATACACACAAAATACTTAACAACTCAAATGGCAGCTATTACCAAAGCTGATATGGAAACTGGGACTATGACAAAGTCTCCACTAATCACTCCTGAAGACTTTGATACTTGGTGTCTAACTCCTAAGGAGATATGGAAAGGGAAAATGATTCTAACTCTTAAGGAGATTGAGGAGGAGGAGAGAGAAAGAGGAAGATGAAGCTAAGGGGAGAAAGTTCCTCTGGGTCTTCAGGCTTCATGCAAGCTGCAATCAGGGCTGCCCCCAGACCAAACACTCCTGTTGATGAGTTGAGGGCAGTCAGGATTACTTACCTGCAGACCAGGAACTATGACATTAATGAGATTATATCTCTCCCTTTATAGGTACTTAATGAACTGGCTGACATGGAAGTGTCAAGAGAGATGAAGGAAGCAGAGGATGCAAGACTACTTCTCCAAATCAAAGAGGAGAAGAGACAGAAGAGATTATACAAGCATGTCCCTACTCTCTCCCCAGTTCAAGAAAGCCCTGTGCAAGAGACTGTGGCAGCTACATAAGAACCTCAGGTAGACAAGGAAACAGATAGGCAAAATATGATCAACTACCTGAGTGCCACAGGTCTCTACCACACATCTGCACTTCTTCCCTTGTCCTTTGAGTACATTGAGTTTGAGTATCTCAAACAGCTTGAACTTCAAGTACTCAAAGAACAAAAGGCAACAAAAAGAAAGATGAGGGAAGAGGCTACAAAGTCAAGAGCCATTATCCAAAAGAGCATGAAGAAGTCCGCTGACAGACAAAGGATGATGAGCTTCTTGAAGCTATATGGATTCTCCGGAAGGAGACTTGGCCCTATGTCTCTATCTACAATGGATGAGCACATTAGGGTAATCAAGCAGAAGATCAAAAGCGGAGAGCTAATGTACTTACACTCCCCTCCAAGTCAAGCTCCTCCTGAAGTGGAGGTTAAAGTTGAACAACCTGAGACAACACAACCTGGACCTCCTGCTGAGCCTTAGCAAGCTTCATCTCCTGATCCACAGCAGGGTCAAACTCTCTCTCCTTCTGAACCTGTGAGGGAGGAACCCCCAACTGAGCAAGACAAGACTGATCAACAAGGTGCTGCAAACTAGTCTTCTCAGTTAAAGTCCTCAAAGAGGAGGAAGAGGATGGCATCTAAACCACAAAAAAGAAGAAGAAGTCTGAATCATCCACCTCTATACCTCAGGCTGACTCAGATCAAGTGCATGAAGAGGCAGCCCAATCAACTCCAATCCAAGTGGCTCCTCTTGCATCTGAGTGACCCATCTTATCCTGGACCTTAACAACTAATCCAGAGAGATAGCATATGATCAGAGATCAAGGTGGTGAAGATGTCTACACATGGCAAGACTTATTCAACCTACCTCTGCATGATCTCTTTAAGATGAGAAGATACTATGAGAGTCTGAGTGATCCTGACCATCTAATGAAAAAGGGCATGGTCATCATCATTATGAGGACTGTCAACAGCTGAAGATCTTCAAATGTTTTGGTAGCATCAGCCTAGGAGGAGTTTGTAAGGATTTCTATAAGTCTGATGCAGCCAAAACATCCAAAGTCTTTCTGCATGCATGCACTAAAGAAAAGAAGTAGAAATGCTTCGGAAGTTTTACACCTTGCATTAGAAATATTCTAAGTGTAAAATCTTCCGAAGCCAAGACCAACATCTTCTGAAGTCAAAAGTGAAGTCTTCCGAAGCTTCAAAGACAAAGTCTTCCGAAGCCAAAGAGTGAAGACAGATTTCTTCCGAAGTCTTTTAGATACATGCTTTTATCTAATGTACTTTACCATAAAGCTGGACCACCTTTCCGCTACAACTCTGTTTAATCACCAACTTACATGATTTGGTGTAAAGGTCCATGCTTTTGATAACTGTACATTGAGGTCTTGAGTCTGTGTTTTCTACTTTATGTACTTTTATCCTTTTTGTAATATATTAGGATGTGAGCTATGGCATGTCATAGTCACTAGTCAAAAGGCAATCTGCCTTTTGACTCTACATTTAATTGTGTTGTTGTCTAGTCTTATGTATCGAGCTGGCCTTCAAAGTATGGCCGGTTGTAGGATGTAGTATAAAGTATCTCAAGTACTTGTAACTTTGTATTGTATGCTTTGTAACATTTGTAAAAGAACTTGAGAAGAAATATACAACATTCTTGAAAACCAAATACTTGTGTAGTTAGCTATCTTGTTCTGTCTTATTTTTACTTGTGTTCTTAGCATCTTTCACATAAGTTAACCAGTTCCTTATTTGATCTGTTAAGTGTTCTACGGAACTCTCCTCATTGTGTTGTTGTGTTGTAATTGCATACCCTTCACCGGTCATGCATTTGGTATCAAAGCATTCAGGCTCTTGATATAAGATCCCACCATCTTAAGATCCCTCACATACACAAAATACTTAACAACTCAAATGGCAGCTATTACCAAAGCTGATATGGAAACTGGGACTATGACAAAGTCTCCACTGATCTTTCCTGAAGACTTTGATATTTGGTGTCAAAGAATGGAAGGCTTTATCAAGTCTTAAGACTCCAGGATATGGGACTCTGTTGTTGAAGGAACTTACATACCAAGCACCACTTCTGCTACTGGTGGTGGTATGATTCCAAAGGCTGTGGCTGATTACTCTGAAGAAGACAGGAAGAGAACATAGATTGATCAGAAAGCCATAACGGCCCTTCAAACTGCTCTTCCAAACTCCATCTACAGAGGCTTCAAGAAGTACAAAACTACCAAGCAACTATGGGAATAACTGAAGCTGATGTATGAGGGGTCCACTGAAGCAAAGGAGTACAAGAAGGATCTCCTGAAGTAGCAGTTTGAAAACTTCACCTTCAAGGTAGGTGAAACCATGACCTAACAATACTTCAAATATGTTGACATTGTGGATACTCTAATGGATGTTGGAGTAACTCTTGATAACAGGGACATTGTAAGGAAGTTTATGTCCTCTCTTCCTAGACAATGGACACATTATTGTGTTGTTATCAAGAGGACTAAGAACCTTAAGACTCTTACTCTCACAATGTTGTATGGTATTCTTAGTGGCTACCAGATGGAGATGAATATGCAAAACTCATCTGGTAACTCCAGCAATCAACTGAGTTCAGCCCTCCATGTGGTTGAAAGGGAGAGCATTGAACCATAACATCATCTTATATGCTACCCTGAAAACTCACAAAAGGGCCCTTTCATCACCTTTCCAGAGACTCCAAGAGAAAGCTACACCCAAGGAAGTCCTTTCCAAGAGAGAAGTTCTTATCATGCCTTTGTCTCTGCAGATGAAACCACATACAACTTTCTCTTTACCCTTAAAGACCTGGACTGTATCCATCCAGATTATCTACAGTACATGGAGATAGTTCAGCATATGGCTCTTCTCACTCACAGAGCCAAGGAGTTCTATAAGAGGACAGGGAGAAAGTTTCCAAGCAATGCAGCCAGTGGAAAATTTGGGCTGGATAAAAGAAAAGTAAAGTGTTTCAACTGTAACCAAATGGGACACTTTGCAAGGGAGTGTAAGGCACCAAGGACAAATGGTAGCCAAACACAAACCAGAACAAACTGAGAAAGCCCCCCAGAATGAGAAGCCAAAGCAGCAAGCTTCAGTTGCTGTTGAAGAAGTAGGCTTTGACTGGAGCTTTCAGGTGGAAGATGCATCTCCAAACCAAACACTCATGGCAGACCACGATGAAGCCAAGGTATTGGAACATCTTTGTAATCCTGAATGTATTGCTAAAGTTAATAGATACAGGTCCTATAACTTAGAAATAAGATTTGACATTGAGTCCTTAAATATCTTAAAAGTTGATTTTAAGAGAGCTGAAAATGATTATAAACTAAAGATAGAGGACTTAGAGAAAACCATTTCAACTCTTACACATGAGCACACAAACTACAGGACTCAGATCAAAGACCTCATTGCTAAGTTAACTGAATGCCAGGCTGAGCTTGTGATCAGCAAAGCCAAGGCAGAAAAATGTGTTCCTAAAGAAGAGACCTTCGAGAACATAATATTCTCATCCTTGCATGCAAAAGTTTGTTATCAATATAAGTAGAGACTTGGATCTTGTGAGATAGCTCTCTACACACAATCTTTTCTGTAAGATCTCCTAGGTGTAGAACTTGTGAAGATGAGCTTCCCCTCATAGACCCTTTGATTGAAGAGGATGAAGAGGAGATGGTGAAGAATGGCTTTGAGAAGAGTGAAGAAGAGCATTCTAAGAAGGGTCACCATCCCTCTGAGGAGAGTAAAGCTGTTGGAATGACCAAGTCCAGGAAAAAGAACTTGATCAAGAAGGCCAAAAGAAAGTCCAAGAAGGCTCAAGAGATCTAGGCCACATTCAACTCTGCATAGAAACAAGTCTTCATTTCTACAGGATTTGAAGTGGTGAAGGCTGAAGACACCAACTTGAACTCCATAATAAAGAGTTCTGTTCATGTCCAAATCATCCTATCATCAAGAAGAAGGCTGATTAGTTGTGCACCACTGCTATACAACCTGAACCATCCAGCTCCAAAGGTAGTTCTATTCCCACAAGAATTGCCACAACATCTGCAAAGATGAAGATGGAGAAGGAAAGTGATCAAGTTCAGCTTTGTTCACAAAAGAAAACTCCTAGAAGAAAGAAAATGGACTGTGTTATGTGTGGGAGTACTTCTCATCTTGCTAAGAATTGTGTTTACAATCCAAAGAGTACTCTCTACATGACCAAGAAAGACACTTCTAAGAGTTTGGAGAAGAAGAAGCAAGCTTCGGAAGGAAAATCTCTTTCCTTCGGAAGCTCCAAAATGAAGAAGAAGACAAGTGGAAACTTGTCTTCGGAAGAGAATTTGTTCTCGGAAGAAAGGAATACTTCCGAAGCACTGAAGCCTGCTGCGGTGAAAGCACGATCTTCTGAAGGTTCAGTCATCAAAACTTCCAAAGTCAACAAAACTTTCAAAGTATTGAAAGTCAAGTCTAAGCTTCCAAAGGTGGTGTGGAAGTCAAAGAAAGACCAAGTGGCTGAAAGTTCTTCATCAACATCAGCAAATGATCCTTCTAGCATGACTATAGGATCAATTACTATTGCATTGTCTTCAACTTCTTTTGATGAGCTCAAGACCAGTGAGGCTTGGGTTTCCAAATATAACTAATCATCTCTTTTGTGCAGGAACAGCTCAAGACAAACAGAAATGTATGGATCATTGACAGTGCCTGTTCCAGGCACATGACAGGCAATAGGTCACTACTCCAAAAGTTTAAAAGAATGATGGAGGACCAGTTGCTTTGGAGGAGATGCAGGAGTACATTATAGAAAGAGGCAAGGTCACAAATGGTAAGCTTAGCATTGAGAAGGTAAACTTTGTCAAGGAGCTTGGGTATAATTTTCTAAGTGTATCTTAATTTTATGATCAGAGTCATAACATGCTCTTTACTTAGCATGAGTGCATCGTTCTCAGGCCCGAGGTGGTCATTCCTCATGAGCACATCCTGCTCAGAGCCCCCAGGAAAGGGAACATGTACAAGATGGATTTGCAAGAAACATCTCCCTCAGGAGAAGTTTCATGCTTTCTATCTAAAGCAAATAGTGATGAGTCTTTCCTCTGGCATAAAAGAATGTGCCATGTAAACTTTAAAAATATGAATAAATTAATTAAGAATTATTTGGTAACTATAGTACCAAAGAAAGAGTTTACAAGTGATGAACACTGTGTTGCATGCCTGAATGGGAAGCAACACAAGGTATCTCACAAGCCAAAGGAAAGAAATTCCATCATTAATCCCCTACACTTATTACATATGGATCTCTTTGACCCCAACAATGTAATAAGTCTATGAAGGACCTCTTATTGTTTGGTGATCACATATGACTTTACAAGATTCACTTGGGTCTTCTTTCTTAGAACTAAGAATGAGACCCCTAGAATTCTAGAGAATTTCATATTAAAGATTGAGAATCAATGTGATCACAAGGTCAAAACCATAAGATGTGATCAAGAAACCGAATTCAAGAATCAAATCCTTGATACATTTTGTGATGAAAAATGTATTACAAGACAATATAGTGCTCCCAGGACTCCTCAGCAAAATGGTTTTGCTGAGAGGAGAAACATAACACTAATTGAAGCTGCAAGAACTATATTGTCTCACTCTAAACTGCCCATCACCTTCTGGACAGAGGCAATGAACACTGCTTGCTATGTGCAAAATAGAGTTTTAGTAGTTAAGACACATGGTAAGACTCCTTATAAACTTTGGCACAAGAGAAAACCTTTCATTGGTTTTCTCATGTCATTTGGATGTCCTTGCACCATCTTGAATACCAAAGATCAAATTGCCAAGTTTGCTGAGAAATCAGATGTTGGACATTTTATTGGATACTCTTCTCAAGCTAAAGCTTATAGAGTATACAATTTCAGAACTAGAGTAGTTGAGGAGTCGGCCAATATGACTTTCGATGAGCACATTCCATGTGTGAAAGGTTCTGGTCCGTATTGGCTATTTGATCTTGATTTAGTTACCAACTATTTTAACAAATTTTGTGAGCATGTTTCAGAGTCCATAGATATACCACCTATAGGTGATCCTGACCCAAGATTTGAGCTAAGAAGACATTCAAGCTACACATCTTCAGCTCCAGTGGTAACCAATCCTACACATAAAGCTTCTACCAGCACATCAATGACAAATCCTGCTGATACTTCTAGGGTGCCTTCAAATTCTAGCTTAGAGGCACAAAAATCAGATGAAGGAGCTTCAAATGTTGGAGAAAATGGTGGTGGTGAAAGTGATCAGGAATTCCTTGATGCTGATAACCACTCCATTTAAGACAACATCAATGATGTCACACACTCATTGGATCAAGTCAATCTTGATAAGTGTGCTGATGTGGAGGGTGAATCCTCCTTGCCAGATCAGAATTTCTCAAATTTAGATCTGTCTAAGCAACTTGCTGTGATCCCTTAGCTAAGGATCCACAAGTCTCATCCTACCACAAACATCATTGGAGATGTTGATTCAGGGGTGAGAACAAGAGGACAAACCCATGATGCAAATATTTGTCTTCACTCTTGTTTCTTGTCCCAGAGAGAGCCAAAGAAAATTAATGAGGCTCTAAAGGATGGAAGTTGGGTTGAAGCTATGCAAGAAGAGCTGCTTCAATTCAAAAGGTAAAAGGTTTGGAACCTATGTCTTCTTCCTCAAAGGAAGACTACCATAGGAACCAGATGGATGTTCAGGAATAAGAAGGATGATAGAGGACTTGTCATCAAGAACAAGGCAAGACTAGTTGTTCAAGGGTATACTCAAGAAGAAGGAATTGACTACACAGATATTTTTGCTCCTATAGCAAGACTTGAAGCTGTCAGGATATTCCTAGCTTCTACTGCATCCAAGAACTTCAAGGTCTACCAACTTGATGTCAAGTGTGCTTTTCTCTATGGGGTGATTGATGAAGAGGTGTATGTCAGAAAATCACCAGGGTTTGCAGATTCTGATCATC
Source organism: Flaveria ramosissima (assembly GCA_025215565.1). Taxonomy (NCBI): domain Eukaryota; kingdom Viridiplantae; phylum Streptophyta; class Magnoliopsida; order Asterales; family Asteraceae; genus Flaveria; species Flaveria ramosissima. The sequence goes on along the minus strand of CM046044.1, from coordinate 21,655,635 downwards.
CTGATTATGTCTGCAGGCTTGATAAAGCTCTTTATGGGCTGCTCCAAGCACCAAGGAAGTGGTATGAGACTCTATCTCAGTATCTTTGTCAGCATGGATACATAAGGGTACTATTGATGGAACTCTCTTCATCAAAGGAACATGAAATGACATAATGCTAGTTCAAGTATATGAAGATGACATTATCTTTGGGTCAACTAATCCAAAGCTCTGCAAAGACTTTGAGAAGCTAATGAAGGACAGGATTGAAATGAGTGCCATGGGGGAACTCAATTTTTTTCTAGGAATTCAAGTGAAGCAATTTGACAATGGCATCTTCATAAGTCAGTCAAAGTATATACAAGACATACTTAAAAGGTTCAACATGACTGATTGTAAGGTTGCTAAGACACCCATAGCCAGGAACCACTCCCTTGGACCTGATCTTGAGAGGGAGTGTATTGATGAACATCTCTACAGGGCAATGATTGGGTCTCTTATGTACCTCACCGCTAGCAGGCCTAATATCATGTTTGCTACATGCATTTGTGCAAGATATCAAGCGAACCCTAAGATGTCACACCTGATCACTATCAAAAGAATTTTAAGATATCTTAAAGGTGCTCCATCCCTTGGGCTTTGATATCCAAAGAATTCTGACTTTAATCCGTATGCTTATACAGATAGTGACTATGGTGGTTGCAACAAGACTGCAAAGTCTACATCAGGGGGGTGTCAATTTCTTGGTGGAAGGATAGTCTCTTGGCAATGTACAAAACAATCTTGTGTGTCTGCATCAACTGCTGAGGCTGAATACATTGCTGATGCAAGCTGTCGTGCTCAAGTGCTTTGGATTCAAAATCAGATGCTGGACTATGGATTCAACTTCAAGGAGACTCCCATCCACATAGACAACAACAGTGCTATCTCACTCACAGAAAATCCTGTGCAACACTCAAGGACAAAGCATATCAATATCAGGTATCATTTTATTAGAGATAACTTTGAGAAGGGATTAATCAAACTAGTAAGTTAACACAAATGAACAATATGCTGATCTGTTCACCAAAGCTTTTGATGAACAAAGATTTAAATATCTTGTATCAGCTATTGGGATGATTAACTTTGAATAGCTTTTTTTAAAACTTAATCATATTATTTCTAAAACCTGTGTGTCCTAAGTTGTCTATTTAATCACCTTCATAAGCCCTTGTTCTCTTTGGAAGAAAATCTTTTCAAAAGACATTCTTTAGATTTTTGAAATTTTTGATCTCTTTTCTTTTCGGAAGATTTAAAATTACTTTAGGAAGAAACTTATGTCTTAGTAAACATATAACTACTTTAGTAATTTTACATTTGGAAAAAATCTCTGAAATAACTTCTGTAGCTTAAAATCAACTTAAGTACTTGTATGTTTTAAAAGAACAATTTTCTTCCGAAAGCAATTTACCTTCGGAAGTTTTCATTCTTTTTAGAATAAAAAACTCTGAGTAATAAATCTCTTCCGAAGCAAAATTCTCAAAAACCTTTGAAATATCTTCCGAAGCCAATTTGCCTTCGGAAGCTTTTTCTTAAGAACTTCTGAAGCTAAATAACCTTTAGAAGATTTCTCGACTTCCAAGAAAACTACTTTTGGGCAAAAGTAAACTACTTTTTCAGAGGTGGGACCGACATCCGGATTTCAAAGTTTATCCTCTTTTATTAACTTTGTCTCAAATCCTTTTCACATAAATACCCAACAGTTCCCCCCTCTTTCACTATCTTCTTCAATTACAATATTCCTTAAACCTAAATTCTCCCAAACCGCCTTTGTTCTTCACCTTCCTTCACCTTTAAGCTTCTTAAAATGGCCAATCTAAACCGTAGAACCAACCCTGACTTCTCCATGCAACTTCACAGGCAACACAACCAGGTTGCTCTGTTGAACTCTGAGAAAGATGGTAGTTTCTCAGATGTTTGTCGTTTTCCGGCTCTATTCAACTATTTCACCTCCCTAACCATTGATCATACTCTCTATAAGGATCATCTGCTTGAATTTTGGAAGACCTGCCAAGAGGTCATTATGGATGGGGAGAAGGCACTGTCTGCCACAGTGTAGGGGAGGACAATCTTCATCACTCCGGCCATCATCAACACTCATTTACAACTGGATGATGAAGAAGGTGAGTTGTCCTTTCCAAAGAAAGCTGTTAATTATTCTTTTTTGCAGATGGGCTATGAGGGATATTTCTCTGTAAAGACCTTTAGGAAAGGGAAGGTCTCATCCCAGTGGAAATATCTACTCCATGTTGTTATCCACAGCTTTTCAAACAAGCATGGGGGGTAGGACAAGTGTCCTGAGGATCTATCCTTCATAGTGAATGGAATGGTTCAAGGGGTCAAGTTCAGGTACTCTCAGTTTGTTTACACAAATTTGCTTGCTAACTTTGACTCCTTAGAGTATTACATGTTTCATAGATATGTTCAATACATTCTCAACTGTGAACTGGGCTCACAATTAAAGGAAACAGGTAATATTCTTAAATTGGGACAGATGAAGCCCGACATCTTTAAAATCATGAAGAAGCCAACTGTAGGCTTCTTAGGGGTAGAAACAACCCTTGTCCCAAAAATGATAGAGCTCATTGCTCAAGGTGACAACCTAGTAACACAAGCTAGTATTGAACCCACACCTTCTACCTCTCAACCACCAAAAAGACCACAAATTGCCCTCACCTGCCAAAGAAAATCCAAACGAACCCCTGTTTAAGTTATTGAGCTTGTGTAGGCCCCCATACACTCACCCATACAGGATGAAGTGGATACAAGAGCTCCCACTTCTCCTGAGGAGCAAACCACTCCTATCTCTTCAAGAATCAGTGCTGAGGTTCCTCATGCTCAGCCTGATGAGCTCACAAGCCCAACTGCCTTAAGCCTTCACTCTGAGTCTCAACACTCAAGTGAACAACCTTCAAGGGACAGTTACCATCCCAGCCTTTACACTTAAATCAACCCATTCCCAACCTTGAATTCTATACTAATGAAGACTTAGGTTTCAGTGAGTACCATGAGTCTCTCTACTCTTCCCCCACTCAAAGAGAGATGAGTGCTTCTGAGTCCCCTATGTCTAGCCCACATCAGTCACCTATTACTAAGGTGGATCAACCGGAACCTGTTCAGGAGATCCATATGGAAGAGGCTCTCACTTCTGCAAGTGATTATATCATTAAGACCTCAACCATGGCAACTCAGCCTATTGACACTTCAACTGAGGCTGTCAATGTGCAGAGGAAATCCAGCAGCCAAGAACCTGAAGCTGGTGGTGAGAGAGAGGACTTTGGTCCAATTATCTCATCCCCCAATGATTCTTTTGATGAGGATGAGGGGAACTTGAGACTAAAGGTTCAAAAACTATCAAAAAGATCACTTATTTAGTCTCTAAGGTTAGTCACCTCGAATCTCAGGTGACTACCCTGCATAACAGGGTCAATGATCAGCAACTTGAGATATCTTATCTCAGGGAAAAACTAGCAAGGAGACCTTTAAAGAGAGCTCAACTAGGAACACAAGAACCTGTGAATATGATTGACCTAACTCCTAGCTCACATATGCAAGAGGGTGATGCTCCCAAAAAGGGGGAGAAAGTCATTACAGTCACAAAACCTGAGAGTTCTTCAGGGAGTATGGACATTAAGGACTCACCATCCTCACTTGCAATTGTGCATACTCATCAACTTTCTCAAGTTCACATTGATGTGGACTCTATAGACTCTTTCATTCAGAGTCTCTTTAAGGAAGGCATTCCAAGGGCTATATCATCCCACCTCAAGGAATTTCAAATTACATGATTGGGTGGAGGTATGATGCTGATAGAAAAACCATCATTCTTCAAAGAGTTCAAGGGCAACAAGAGGTGTTCAACTTTCAGACCTGGAACTACTATGAAGGTCATGACCTGATCAACTTGCCACTTGTCAACCCAAGTCAATCTAGACAAGCTAACAGGCTGGCACAAAGGATTCAAGACAGAATTACTGAAGAGTTCAGTCTAAGAAGGAGACAAAGGCAATCAGGTAATGTCATTGGTCAACTGGATGTTGAGGTAGACCCTGAGATTAGCTTCAAAGGGAAAACCTTGGCTAAAGGCCCAGTGATAGAGCCTATGAGCCCAGTCACACCAAAAACTACTTCAGAAATTCATTCCCTCAGTGAAACACCTGCTGGTGAAGGTGTATCACAACCTCTCTCTGGCCAGAGCTTGGATGCTACACCAAGCAATAAAGGCCAAAGCTCTCTCCACCCTGTGTCACAAAGGTCTGTGAGTGACAAAGGGAAATGGATTTTAACTCCTGAGGAGATTGAGGAGGAGGAGAGAGAGAGGAAGAGGAAGCTAAGGGGAGAAAGTTCCTCTAGGTCTTCAGGCTTCATGCAAGCTACAATCAGGGCTGCCCCCAGACCAAACACTTAAGATGATGAGTTGAGGGCAGTCATGATTACTTACCTGCAGACCAGGAACTATGACATTGATGAGATTATATCTCTCCCTCTAGAGGAACTTAATGAACTGGCTGACATGGAAGTGTCAAGAGAGATGAAGGAAGCAGAGGATGCAAGGCTACTTCTCCAAATCAAAGAGGAGAAGAGACAAAATAGATTATACAAGCATGTCCCTACTCTCTCCCCAGTTCAAGAAAGCCCTGTGCAAGAGACTGTGGCAGCTACACAAGAACCTCAGGTAGACAAGGAAACAGATAGGCAAAATATGATCAACTACCTGAGTGCCACAGGTCTCTACTAGGCATTTGCACTTCTTCCCTTGTCCTTTGAGTACATTGAGTTTGAGTATCTCAAACAGCTTGAACTTCAAGTACTCAAAGAACAAAAGGCAACAAAAAGAAAGATGAGGGAAGAGGCTGCAAAGTCAAGAGCAATTATCCAAGAGAGCATAAAGATATCTGCTGACAGACAAAGGATTATGAGCTTCTTGAAGCTGTATGGGTTCTCCGGAAGGAGACTTGGCCCTATGTCTCTATCTACAATGGATGACCACATTAGGGTAATCAAGCAGAAGATCAAAAGTGGAGAGCTAATTGACTTACACTCTCCTCCAAGTCAAGCTCCTCCTGAAGTGGAGGTTAAGGTTGAACAACCTGAGACAACACAACCTGGACCTCCTGTTGAGCCTCAGCAAGCTTCATCTTCTAATCCACAGCAGGGTCAAACTCTCTCTCCTTCTGAACCTGTGAGGGAGGAACACCCAACTGAGCAAGACAAGACTGATCAACAAGGTGCTGCAAACCAATCTTCTCAGTTAAAGTCCTCAAAGAGGAGGAAGAGGATAACTTCTAAACCAAAGTCAAAGAAGAAGAAGAAGTCAGAATCATCTACCTCTATACCTCAGGCCGAGTCAGATCAACCTGAGGAAGTGCATGAAGAGGCAGCCCAATCAACTCCAATCCAAGTGGCTCCTCTTGCATCCGAGAGACCCATCTTATCCTGGACCTTCACAACTAATCCAGAGAGATAGCATGTGATCAGAGATCAAGGTGGTGAAGATGTCTACACATGGCAAGACTTATTCAACCTACCTCTGCATGATCTCTTTGAGATGAGAAGATACTATGAGAGTCTGAGTGATCCTGACCATCTAATGAAGAAGGGCATGGTCATCATCATTATGAGGACTATCAAAAGCTGAAGATCTTCAAATGTTTTGGTAGATCAGCCTAGGGGAGTTTGTAAGGATTCCTATTAGTCTGATGCAGCCAAAACATCCAAAGTCTTTTTGCATGCATGCACTGAAGAACAGAAGTAGAACTGCTTCAGAAGTTTTACACCTTGCATTATAAATATTCTAAGTGTAAAATCTTCCGAAGCCAAGACCAACATCTTCCGAAGTCAAAAGTGAAGTCTTCTGATGTACTTTACCATAAAGCTGGACCACCTTTCCGCTGCAACTCTGTTTAGTCACCAACTTACATGAGTTGGTGAAAAGGTCCATGCTTTTGGTAACTGTACATTGAGGTCTTGAGTCTGTGCTTTCTACTTTATCTACTTTTATCCTTTTTGTAATATATTAGGATGTGAGCTATGGCATGACATAGTCATTAGTCAAAAGGCAAACTGCCTTTTGACTCTACATTTGATTTTGTTGTTGCCCAGTCTTATGTATCGAGCTGGCCTTCAAAGTATGGCTGTTGATGCATATGTCCCTAGTTTATGTGCTTAATGTAAAAGTCTGGTATGGCTTACATATGTGTAATGAAACAATGTAGTAATATATGATTTGTGCTTTGATGTTTACTTATATCTGATTCATATATATAAACTTATTATATAGGTTTGAAGTTGTTATATGATGATTCATGCTAATGGACCATACTTATGGACCATAAGCATGAATACATCATGCTAATGAACTAGTCACACGACTGAAATAGACGATTGAATCAGTCGTACGAGTGAGACATGAGATTGATTTAGTCGCACGACTGAACTTTCAGTCATGCGTATGAATCAGTCGCATGGGTCAGTCGCACGACTGAACCATGCTAATGGCTCAGTGGCACGAATGAAGACTGCAAACCTATAAATACCACTTAATTCATGGAAAAACGTAACTCTAGACAAATACTCATAACCTAGTCGTCCAGAGCGTCTAGAAAGCCTATTCCAAGTTCATAGTTCGCATTTGATCGTTTTCTACTTGTTCTTAATGTTTCCTTAATCGTTAGATTGATCGGGATTGCGTTCTCACTGATTGGATCGCCAATCAAATAGGATTTTGCACTATTTGATCCGGTTTCACGCATTATCAGTTAGTATTCCATACGTACACAGTCCTGACAAGTGGTATCAGAGCTTTGGCTCTTGATTTTGCGTGTGATTCGATTAGTCTCGGTGTAAAAATCACGTTTTTCATTCAAAAGAGTCACTTTTTTGAGTAAAACAGTGTTTTCAACGTCTCCAGGTCTCAAAGTTTACGTTTTTCGGCATACGGCAGATTAGGGTTCTTGAAAAATCGTGTTTGTGTGTCAAAGTGTCAAAAACCTTCGATTTTGCTTAAACAGCAGCCTTCAGTCGCACGAATAGCTCATTCGTACGATTGAACCCATTCGCACACTTCATCCGCACGACTGAACCCCAGTTGTATCCTTCATTCGCCAACTGAACCACTTTAGTCGTTTGAGTCCATTCGCTTTGTCCATACGCATGACTGAATCCAATCGCACGATTGAATTCATTCGCACTCTTCATTCGCACGAGTGATCCATACGCATTGTTCATTCGTATGATTGAAGTTGTCTTGTTCTCAAAGTTCAAAGTTAATACAATTAGAAGATTAGTTTTCAGCGTTTACTGTCGGGAAGGACTCACGCATCCGGAACCTTCTGCTTCTGGAGAATGAGGTTGGAAATCACAATAAACCGCCTAAGCTTATAACGTTGGATGACTATCCACAATGGAAACAAGGGTTCGAGGTCTACCTAAATGGAGTGGACCCAAATCTCTGGACTTCTATAGAGACTGGTTACATGGTACCAGTAAGTGCAAATGGAGTGAAGTTAACATTGGGTGGAATGAGCGAGGCTCAGAAGATTCTCTACAATGCTGAGAAGAAAGTTTATGCTCTGCTGACTCAGTCAATCCCGAAAGACATCTTTCACCAATTTTCTGAGAACAAGCAGGCCAAAAAGTTGTGGGATGCATTAGAGAAGAGATACGAAGGGAATGCAACGTTAAAGGAATTGAAGGCTAAGGCTCTTAAGAAGGAGTTCGATAACTTCTCTCCTATAGGAAACGAGAGTTTGGATGACATCATCGACAAATTCTACCATCTTATGAGTGAGCTACAAACTCATGGTGTAACAACGTCTATGGAAGATAAAGTTTCAAGCTTTGCAGATGGGTTGCCTGAGAAATAGGATTCATTTGTGTCCAACTTGAGACAAAACGACATACTTATTACGTTGGACATAAATGACTTCATCTTGAAGTTAAGGGAGGAGGAACTAAGAATGAAGTACAAGTCAATGAAAGGATCTTACGTTCAGAATCCTTCACTATATAACTCAGCTCCCACTCCAACTGGTTCAGGAGCACCACTTCAAACTTCATTTGTGTCTAGTTCAGTAGCTCCTTCCCAAACCACTGCTTCAGGATCAGAAACGTCAGGGTCATCTTGCACCCAATATATAGTACCTGAAGCCAATGCTACTAAGTTGAAGACCGAGAATCTCGGTAATATCACAGTGGAAGTTGCAAAGGAGCATATGGGTCTTCTAGAAGCTGTTGTCCATTCCTATGATGGTCTAGTTGTAGGGAAGATTGGCAATTGCCATCTTGCAGATGAAGATTATGAGCAGGTGGATGAAAATGAACTAGAGAGAATGGATATTATGTGGGCCTTGGCGAGTGCTATCAGAAGGGCGAAAAGTTTATGAAAAAGACAGGACAAAATTTAGTAGCCACAAAAGACACAACCTTTGGTTTCGATAAAACCAAAGTTGCATGCTTTAATTATGGAGAAAAGGGGCATTTCAAACGTTAATGTGTAAAGCCCAAGAAAACAGGTAACGGAAATCTGTTCTCAACCTTCAATCGTCAAGACAAAGACAAGAGTGGAACTACCTCTTCAAGCAAAGAGACAAAGGCCTTGACTGCTCAAGGTGACGAAGGGCAGGACTGGACCTTTCATTTTGTGTCTCCGGATGAATCAAAAATTGCCTGTGTCGAGGGATTGGATGATGGCTCTACGAGTGAAGGTGAAATCACAGTTGAACAAGTAATGTCAGATAACGAAGAAGCTGTGAATGTGGTAAATCACCTGGTTGAAGAAGAACTCAGAACGACATGTTCAGAATCTCCAGCATCCGAAGCGTCTACTCTGCATTGATGGCTGACTCAACCGATTCTTCACAGGTAAGTACGAAAGACCAACTTTTTGAAAAACATGCCTGTATTGAATGTAACAAATTTAGAGAAAGCATTGATTTGAAATTTGCTAGGTTATTAGACCACAATGATAACTTAGTAAATGATTTACAACAGTGCATAGAAGCTAATCGTATTTTAAAACAAAATGAGTCCAGTTACAAAGAAAAAATAGAACTTTTAGGTAAACAACTAAGGGAAACCGAGGTTGTTGCTTTTAATCAATCTAATGATATAAAATTTTATTTAAACTCCTTGGAAGAAACAAAGAAAGAAAAAGCAGTTTTGGAAGTCGAGGTTAATTCATTAAAACAAAAATTGCATAGTTGGGCTAGTTCTTGTCACATAGTACAGAACTTAGTGAAAGAACGAAACAATGGGGAAGGTTTGGGATACAAAGTTGTGCCACCACCACATGAGATCCTTTTGAATACAGAATGTAGACCTATTAATAACAACCCAATTAAGGATCATGTGGTGTCTACTCCACTAGTTAGTGATCATGATTCCACAAGTAAGACTGTGAAATCTGACACTAAACAAAAGGAGGCTACTTTTGTCACACCCCAACCTTGACGGCGGAAACGTCGAGATGTGAGGGTTAAGATTGTTCACAGCCACATAACGCTATATTTAAATTGCAAATATTATTATCATAAGTATTAAAATGAAATACAACCATAAGTCACAAAAAGAAATAAGTTCAACATAACTCAAACATAACATAATGTTTTGTTTATTTAACTAGGTCCAAATCCTAGTTTTATTGCAAGCTTCAAATGTCCACTTTAAACTTGGGGATTTCCTGAAACATGATGAAAATAAAGAGTCAACTAAAAATAGTTGGTGAGTTTCCAAGTTTTCATACATAATAAGATTACAAGTAGCAATTCATGTCATAGATTATAAGCTAGTAAGGTTATAGAACACATATCGTTACAACCAAACCTCGACTTGATTACAAGTATATAAGATTGGCTAAGTGTATTTGGTTCCCTAGTGCACAAGCGTACGGCCCCTAGGAGTCGGCAATACCTCGACTTTAGCACCAAATAGGCTTGTCAGGCCCAAAGATCTAAGACGTCGCCAGGCTAGCAATAGTTAATGATTGTAAACAAACTATGTATCTCATATAAACACTTACAAAACACAAATAACCATGACCAAATAATAAGTAGAATTGCATGTGCATTACAAGTCTCAAAAGTTTAAACGTGTATGTAATATAAGCATCATGTTTCACCCCAAATAAGTGTGAAATTATAAAAAGGGGACAAGGAAAACTCACATGTTCAATAAGTATAAGAATGATCATTAAATAAGAAATAATAATAACGTTCCAACGCAATCCTTCACGAGGTACCTAAATATGTATATATTTACAAGTTTTAAGTTAATAATAAGGTTACCGATTTAATTTGAAATAGGGTACTAGAATTTGAGGATTTAGAAATAAATAAGATTAGTGAACTCCTTACTATTTATAAAAAATTTTTAAAGGAATTAAATCCTTTATAATAAATTGTGAAATTTGATTATAAAATATATACATAAACGTTTTTAGTTCTATAATTATCATGATTAATCCATCATTATAAAATATATAGTGACTAAATAATAAACAAGTAATTTAAACTATTATTTACAATCTATTTTTTTTATAAAATAAACTAAGCATTAATATATGTTTGATAATATGTAAAACAAAAATTAATAAAAAAAAGATGTTAAAGTATTTATAATAATAAATTTACAGAAAAATAATTTGAATGATTATAAAAATATTTGAAGTTTGTAAAAAATCATTTTATGTTTATTAACAATTTTCATAATTAAAATGAGGCTGAAAAGCCTTTTAAAAAAAATGTGCAGGTCACGGGGTTCGAACCCGTGACCTTAGATATGATATGCAACTGTGGAACCATTAGGCTGGGTAGCCTATGCCTGTTAAGGCTTGGTTTCTATTTGTTATAACATCTAAAAGCCTTAAATCCCCAATTCCACATAAACCCTAGTTTAGATTCAAACCAAATTGATCAACCAAACGATGATGATAACCAAATTAACCATGGGGCTTTTGCTCCCCATGATTAATCGAGCATATCCATGTGTGTAACTTACCCGTTTAGATTCGAATTGAAGATGATTCTAACGAAGAACAAATCGCGACCGTGGGTACTCAATGGATGAGCAATCCTCAATGATAATCCAATTAAACGTGCAGATAGCTTTGAATGACGATCTGGACTAAAAGCCCTCTGTAAATTTCGGTTTTTGAAGCTCCGATAATGGTGTTCGAGCACGGCGTAGTTTGCGACAGAAGGTGGTGATGATATTCGAGGATTTGTTTTGTTTTAAGTGCAATTGAGAGTTGGAACTGATTATAGATAGTTAGACGTTCGATCTGGTTGAATTAATTGAGTAATTATTGAGGTTTAAGTCTCAAACGGCGGTGTGTTTACGGGGGTTTCGGACATTCAATCGTTTAATACTTGTAACCGACGATTTAGCGATATTAAGATCACTTTCATGTTCGAAATAGTTACTCGGAGCATTTGGAACGATTTGGGGTAAAAAAAATGGCCGATTTCGGGTGATTGGAGGCTGCCGGAGCGTCGCCGGAGGGCCGCCGGAGCTGGTCACCGGAAACACGGGAGTTGAGGGGAAACTCCTATTTGATTTTATTAATTTGACAGTTTTAGTCCCTGTGGTTTAATATTCATCAATTAAACCCCCAAACTTAATTTAATTTTATGTTTTAAATATTAATAACCCTTATAAGTTATTGTTATAAGCAATCTTATTATTATTAATGTTATTATTATTATTATTATTAATAACATTATCTTGGTTATTATTATTGTTATAACAATTATTATTATTAATTCTATTAATATTGTTATCATTATTGATATTATTGTTATTAGTGATATTATTATTATTTATTATTGTAACTTATTATTATTGTTACTATTATTATTATTATCATAATTATTATTATTGCATAATTTAATATCTTAATTATTAGCTTTCATACATTACATACAATAACAACTAAGAAATAAGTTTAAATCACCCATAAATTTCAAGATTGACAACAATGACCCTTATGAGAATAACCGAAATCAACTTTTAGTTAACAGAAATACGAGATGTTACAGTCTCCCCAACTTAAAAGAATTTCGTCCCGAAATTAAAAGAAATGAAACTATACAAATAAGAACGGGTATTTCTTCTTCATGTGTTCTTCACGTTCCCAAGTAAATTCAGCGCCACGTTTATTCTCCCAACGAACCTTGACGATTGGGGTTGTTGTGGTTCTCGTCTTCTTCATTATACGGTCCATGATTTCAACAGGTTTCTCGACAAAATGTAATGACTCGTCAATCTGAATGTCTTCCAATGGGACGTACAGACTTTCGTCAGCCAAGCACTTCCTCAAGTTTGAGACGTGAAATACAGGGTGAACTCCACTAAGGTCGGAAGGTAACTCCAGTTTATAAGCCACTTTCCCAATCCTTTTCAGGATTTTGAAAGGTCCTACAAATCTTGGAGCCAGTTTGCCCTTCTTTCCAAAGCGAACCACACCTTTCCACGGTGAAACTTTGAGAAGAACCATCTCCCCAACTTGGAATTCCAATGGCTTACGTCGCTTGTCAGCATAGCTCTTTTGACGACTTCTCGCCACTTCAAGGTTCTTGCGTATGATAGAAACTTTATCGGTCGTCTCTTGTATAAGTTCAGGACCAGTGATGAAGTTTTCACCAATGTCGGTCCAACAGATCGGTGAACGGCATTTTCGACCATAAAGTGCTTCGAACGGCGCCATCTTGATACTCGAGTGGTAACTATTGTTATACGAAAATTCCGCGAGCGGTAGATGCGTATCCCAATCGCCACCAAAGTCAAGAACACAAAGACGTAGCAAATCCTCCAAAGTTTGGATCTTCGCTCGGTTTGACCATCAGTTTGAGGATGGTAAGCCGTGCTTAGATCTAGTTGTGTACCCAAGAGTTCTTGCATAGACGACCAAAAATGTGAAGTGAAGCGAGCATCTCGGTCGGATATGATGTGCAGAGGTACCCCATGACGACTTACAATCTCATCAACGTAAATACGAGCTAACTTTGATGTCTTGTAAGTGTCACGTATGGGTATAAAATGTGCCGACTTGGTCAATCGGTCAACGATCACCCATATGCTATCATGTCCTCGGGAGGTTCGGGGTAACTTAGTTATGAAGTCCATGGATATGTGTTCCCACTTCCACATAGGGATCTCGGGTTGCTCAAGTAATCCACTTGGACGTTGATGTTCGGCTTTAACCTTCGTACACGTGAGACACTTAGCTACATAAGTCGCTATGTCTTTCTTCATTCCAGGCCACCAATATTGACCACGTAGGTCCATATACATCTTATCGGAGCCAGGATGAATAGAATAACGAGTTTGATGAGCTTCGTTCATGATGAAGGTACGGAGGTTATCGCGATTTGGAACCCAAATTCGATTTGCGAAGTACATCAATCCATTGGGTTTCGTTTTCAATTGAGTTAGAAGATTATGCTCCAATTCCTCCTTCATTCTTCCTTCTCGTTGCACCATTTGTTGAGCCTCCAGGATACTAGACTCGATGTCACTATCTATCCTCAGGTTTTGTAGCAGTACGGTGGTCTCGTTGATATCAAGTCGGATCTCAGTATCGAACTCACCCAAAGTGTCAAACCATTGGCGTCGATCGTGAATTTCTTGGAATGAGATCGTCTTGTTGTGAATCTTTCGACTTAGTGCATCGGCTACAACGTTTGCTTTACCAGGATGGTAACGAATGTCACAATCGTAATCACTAATCAACTCCACCCAACGACGTTGTCTCATATTGAGATCTTTTTGATTGAAAACGTGTTGAAGGCTTTTGTGATCGGTGTAGACTATACATTGCGTACCATACAGGTAGTGTCTCCAAATCTTCAAAGCAAAGACAACAGCACCAAGCTCGAGATCGTGTATTGTATAATTCACCTCGTGAACTTTCAATTGTCTCGATGCATAAGCTATGACCTTCCCTCGTTGCATGAGAACACAACCAAGGCCTTGTTTAGATGCATCACAATACACGGTGAAATCGTCGTTTCCATCGGGTAAGGTCAAGATAGGAGCATTGCACAACCTGTGCTTTAACGCTTCAAAAGCTTCTTCTTGCTCGGGACCCCACTCGAATGGTTTATTATTTTGTGTCAAATTAGTGAGCGGTTTCGCGATTGACAGGATCAGCGATCACAAGTTTGATGTATTAGAGAGTAATGCAGCGGAATGAAATCAAGAATTAGTCAAATTATAGCAAGAGTTTGTTATTTGTAAACAAATGCAAGAGAATATTTTTCTGTGATAAGGAATGTTTCAATAATGCCCAATATTATTGCTAAATCATTCACAGTTACAATAAGGTTGGCACTCCTTATATAGAGTGCAATCACTGCTGTAATCACGGGATGGTGATTACTAGCAGATCTAGTACAAAAATAACTAATACTTAACAAACTACTGAAATGTTCACAACTATTGAGAACATGTCAGAGTGCCAAGTATAAAACATAGAACAACTGAAAAGAAACTACTGAAACTACAACGACTGAAGAACAAGCTCTTCAGTCGTTTTACAAAACTACTGAAAAGAGAAAACATAAAACTACTGAAAGTAAACCATCACAACTACTGAAGAAGTCCTCTTCAGCTGTTATGACTTCTGATACTTTGTCTTCAGCACTTGTCTTCAGACTTTGTCTTCAGACTTTGTCTTCAGCACTTGTCTTCAGACTTTGTCTTCAGCACTTGTCTTCAGACTTTGTCTTCAGCACTTGTCTTCAGACTTTGTAATCAGTTGTTGTCTTCAGCTGTTGTGGACTTCAGTAGTTGTTGTGACGTCTGTGGGACTTAAAGGTTTTTCTGATCCGGCTCATTGGTTCTTTTGGTCCAACAAACTCCCCCTGAACCAATGCAGCCAAAACCTTTAACTTTATTGAGGTCCCACTTATTGTTGGCAAAATGGTTGGTCTTTTTCCTTCTTGATCAGTTGAGAAGATGACCCATATAAGCACCGGCCTGGAAGTAAGTCTCTGATGATTTGGTTGGCAAAGTATGGATGGGAGCTCTGTATTGGGGAATTGGACACTGAGCTGTTCCCCCATCCATGAGACTCACTTCCCATGTATAAGCCTGTAGGATTCTCTGGTGTATGCTCTGAGAAACATGATTTGTTCTTCCATGGTAAGATTCTCTGATTCACCATCAAACAATCCTTCACGCCCATACAGCTCTGAGATGTATTTGGCCTGTTTGCCATTTTTGAGCTCAACTGTTGTGATCTGTCTGTAAGCAAACTCATCTGGGTGATTACCTTCAAGTAACAGACTGAGCTCATTTTGTTTGAAGTTCTCAAGCTTCTTGTAGACTAACCCCTTCTTAATTACCCTGTTTTCTAACATCTTTTGGGGAGGCTGTTTAGTCTCATAAGCCTTCTTGAAGTCTTCTACAATTTCCCAGGGTGATACTACAAGGACCACTGTGATCTCTTCATCTACTATCCTTTTTATCTGGCCCTTGTATCTTGCAGGAATGTCCTTCTTCACAATTCTGTGAGCCACCCTAGGATCAGGCCATATCCTCACCTTTTCCTTTTGATATTGAAATGTGTTGGCAAGGGTGTATAGTCTCAGAGCTTCTTTCTTCATACTTATTATTGATGAAGAAGCAGCATAAGTTTTGTCTATGCTCTTCAGCATCTCCTCATCATGAAGCCTTTGCTGCTGCTCTTCTTCTATCTTTACTCTCACAGTCTCCATCTGTGAGGTGGGAGTGATGGGCATAGATTTGGCTTTAGGCAAAGTTAGGACTGCAGAAAGAGGCAACCTATCTTCTTCCTCATCATCCTCTTCATCTTCTTCTTCTAGCCTCAACATCCTTCTCTTCTTCTTCTTGGATGCATCATCGGCTGTTGGTTTTAAGGGTAAAGGAGTTGGTTTAATGGGTTGTGGTAATTGTGATTTTGAAGTGGTAGGTTTTGCAGGTTGTTCTAGCATTCTTGTAATGAGTGAGGCTTTGGAGTATTTTGCTAGTTCATTTCTGTTCCCAGCACCTGCTTCATACAGTGCTTCAATCACTAATCCCTTAGTGTATGCTTCAGACGTACAGATCTTGGTGGTTATTGCCAAGATACTGTCCCTGGTCCATGACTTAATCTCTATCAATGATCTTCCAAGATATTTTGCAATGAATCTGATCATGATCTCCAGTCTTTCTCTTTCTAACACATCATAACTTGCCCATCTTGAGTTAATTTCTTCAACTTCAAGTCTTCTAATCTCTGAGTCAAGCTGTGCAGTATCGAACCCTTGTCTATATAGTTGATCAATAATGGAGTCCATAGATTTACTATGTGTAGCATCCGCCATTTTGACCATCTCATCAAGTTGGAGTTCTTTTTGGGGTTCTTTTTCTTTTCTTTCAATCTTCCTTTTCTTATATGTGATATGAAAGTCTTTGTGACTTTCACTCACTTGATCAGTGTCAGCTCCCTTCACATACTCTTCTTCCTTCTCAGTCTCTTTCACAACCTCCTCTTCCTTCTAAATCTCCTGTTCTTTCTCTTTCAATATGCTCTTCCCTTTTTCTTTCACTAACTGACTCTCCCCCTTTTTGGTTGCATTGGTTGCAAGGGTTTGAGTAGTAGAAAGCCTTGTGCTCACAATCTCCTCCACCAGGGGCTGTATGATTGAGGGAAGTCTCTCATCCAAGGTTTTGATCACAATGTCTGTGATCATTGGGGTGATGAGAGGTAGGGATTTATGGAAGATAGCAGTTGTTTGCTCAGAGGGGTTCTATCCCTGAGAAGCAGTGCCAGAGGTAGAGGCTGGTGGATTGTATGTTTTGATTGGCTGAGTGTTTAGGAGACCTTCAGGTGAAGGTGCCATCTGTGGGTGTATGGTGGTGTCAGATGGACTTGCTTCTTGAGAGAATTGGTCAAGTAGTCTTTGTAGTCTACTGACTTCTTTCTCAAGAATTGTGTTCTGGGCTAGAACATCATAAAAGAAGCCCAGGTCATCATCAGCAGATGCTGAATCACCTGACCTCCTGCTAGTAGCAAGATGTACATGCCCTGGGTGTAGACCAGTTGTAGCATGTGCCCCTTTTTCTTGGAACTGGGGACTTCCAGCCTCAGGACGATGTCCGTCATCAGCTGTTGCCTATGATGAGGTCATAGCCATGTTACCAGCCTCAGTCTGATCATGTGCTGATGCAGAAGAGGTGGCAGCCTCACCAGATATTCTGATCTCCTTATCTACACTAGGAGACAGAACATTTAAACCCCTGTGTTGTGGGTTGTCAGAAGCATGTTGATCCTCTTCCTCAATATCTGTGGTTTTCCCTTTAGGTGGTTGTTGGGGAGCAGGAGAGGCATGCAGCTGAGTCAGCACGTTTGCAATTATAAGTGTTGGACTTTGGGGGGCATTTTCATGAGGAGATAGGGTAAAATCAGTATGCACCTGGGGAGAATGGTGTGTTTCAATGGCAATCTCCTCAAATGAGGAAGATTCCAGATTTGTGGGTACCCCTTCTTTGGTTGCTTCAGGCTCCTTTTGAGAGGAATCCTGAGCGGCTGTGGCTGGTTGAGTCTCTGATACTACTGGGGGGTTTACACCAGTAAGTATATCCTGTCTTGGTGGTACAGGAGCATCTTCAGGGGACTCATCTTCCTGAATAGCTGTTTTGGTTCGTTTTGTTTTTGGTTTGGTGGGGACTTTGGATTTTGTGGTGGTGGCTGTGGGTTCCAGCTGCGTGGGTTTGCGCAGCTTGGCAGCCATTTTGAGTGATTGGTCAGAGTTGTGCCGGGAGTATACTTCAGGCAATACAGCCATAGCAGGGACTCCCAGGCCAACAAGTCCCTCAGCTTGAAGCTGGTTTTCAATTATGGCCATTATGAACCGAGGATATAATATCCAACGGTTAGAAAGTTGTTTTTGGGCCATATCCTTGAGCTCTAAGAATAGTATTTCAGAAAAATTTAAAGGTTGTTGCTCAAGGATGGAGTACAATACCTGTTGCCACCTTGTGGACATTTGATCCCATGATGAAGTCTTGGGGGCCAGGCAGACATTGACCATATGAAAGATAAGCCGTTCAGCATCCTGGAAATGTTTCTTCAATATGGTAGAGGCACTCAGGTTACCTTCGTATCCATGGTGGGCAAATGATAGATCTGTGGTGCCCTTTGGATAACTAGTCGGGAAAGTGGCATCATCCAGATTGAGGGTTTGGCGAAGAATCTCTGGATTGATGACCACTTTTTGGCTATGGACAAACGATTGAAGAGACTCTGTGTCATTCTCCTCAGAGACAAGAGTGACGTTTGTCCAGAATTGGCTAAGGGATTCGGCATATATGGTGGGGTTTAACAGAAAAGCTGTTTGGTAAGGTGACTGGACCATTAAATCAATGGCGTTGTGAAACTTGGTCCAGTATGGCGATTTGGTAAGGTGAGCGACACAGTTGTGTCGTGGTTTTAGTTGCATGGTCGCCATGGATGAAGAGAGGGTACAGAGTTTTTGAACGTTAGGTTTGAGAGGAGAGGTGAGAAAAACTCTGGTGAGATAAGGTATTTATAGGGTAGGGTTATGAAACGACTGAAGGTTTTGGTGTTAGTCATCATTTGTTGAAACTACTGATGACGTGGCATTAACTTTCAGAGGTTTGAAATGACTGACCGTATTGGTGTGATCATCAGTTGTTATAAAACAACTGAAGACTTGGTTTTAACCGTCAGACGTTGAAACAACTGAAGTCTTTGATTTAGTCTTCAGTAGTTATAAAACTACTGAGGACAATTCTGACTTCAGGTGGTGAAACAACTGAGGACATGGTGTTTGTCATCAGTAGTTGTGAAACTACTGAAGACAGTGGTTTTGTCATCAGTTGTTGTAAACAGCTGAAGACTTGGTGGTAGTCTTCAGTAGTTGTAAACTACTGAAGACATAGCTTTGGCTTCAGTTGTTTAGAAACAGCAGTTGTAGAAACAACTGAAGAGAAATTACTCATCAGCTGTTTTCGTCAATTCATAGCTTTTCAGCTGTTTCAGTCTGACCTCCACAATGACTTAAATCTGAGTTTCAGAGGTTTCATTGGTCATCAGTACTTATCTGCATTTCTGACATCAGCAGTTGTAGTTACATCAGCTGTTGTGATTTCATCAGCTGTTATAACTACATCAGCTGTTTTAACAAGTGAAGTACTTATATATGACATGGTTACCAATGATCATCAGTATTTATTACTGAGATTATCAGTAGTTGTCACTTATTCTAGCTGCAGCATACCAAGCCTTAACACCAGGTTGTGGAAAGTTGAACTATCCAAAGGCTTAGTAAAAATGTCTGCAAGCTCATCAGCACTAGGAACAAATTTTGGATCAATCAGACCTTTTTCAAAACAATCTCTAATAAAATGGTGTCTGATTTCAATATGTTTAGTCCTAGAGTGCTGGACAGGATTCTTGACAATACAAAGAGCTGAAGAGCTGTCCATTAACAATGGAGTCTTAGTCTCAGTTATGCCATAATCCAATAATTGGTTTTGAAGCCATAATACCTGAGATGTACAACTTGCAGCAGCAATGTACTCGGCTTCAGCAGTTGATGTAGCAACTGAGGTTTGTTTCTTACTCTGCCAAGAAATCAAACAGTTGCCTAGGAATTGACATCCACCAGAAGTTGATTTCCTGGTCAATTTACACCCTGCATAGTCACTGTCAGAAAAAGCAACTAATTTACCAGAATGTCTAGTAGAATACCATAAACCTAGAGATGGAGTGCCTTGCAAATATCTAAAGATCCTCTTGACTGCAATCAAATGAGACTCCTTAGGTGCAGCCTGAAATCTAGCACAAACACATGTAGCAAACATAATATCTGGTCTAGAAGCTGTTAAGTACATCAAGGACCCAATCATACATCTGTAAAGTGTTTCATCAACCACTTTACCTTTCTGATCTGTATCCAGTTGTGTGGTGTTGCACATGGGAGTAGAACAAGGTTTACAATTTTGTAAATCAAATTTTTCCAAAAGATTTTTTGTATATTTGGACTGATGAATGAAAATTCCATCAGCCTTTTGTTTGATTTGCAAACCCAGAAAGAATTGTAATTCCCCCATTGCACTCATTTCAAACTTTTGTTGCATCAACTTTGTAAAGGCATCACACAACTGTGGATCAGAAGATGCAAAAATAATATCATCTACATAAATTTGAACAAGTAGATTATGCTGCCCTGCTTTCTTAATGAATAAAGTTTTATCTATGGAGCCTCTAGTAAATTATTTTCAAGAAGAAAGTTTGATAATGTCTCATACCAGGCTCTAGGAGCTTGTTTCAACCCATAAAGAGCCTTATCAAGCTTATACACCCAATTAGGATGTTTGTTGTCCTCAAAACCCGGTGGTTGACATACATAAACTTCTTCTTTAATTTTCCCATACAAAAAAGCACTTTTGACATCCATTTGGAAAACTTTAAGATTTTGATAAGCAGCATAAGCTAAAAACAGTCGAATTGCTTCCAGTCTGGCTACAGGAGCAAAGGTTTCATCATAATCAATACCTTCTTCTTGTGCAAACCCCTGAACAACCAGTCTGGCCTTGTTCTTAACAATAAGCCCATTTTCATCAGTCTTATTCCTAAACACCCATTTAGTGCCTATTGCACACTTACCTGGAGGTAGAGGAACCAGTTCCCACACTTGTTGTTTCTTGAACTGAAGAAGCTCAAGCTGCATGGCATCAACCCATCCATTGTCCTTTAAAGCAATGTGATAATTCTTTGGCTCTTGCTGACTAATGAAGAGAGCATAGAAGCAGAAATTTGACAATTGACTTCTTGTTGATACTCCAGCAGTGATATCACCAATGATTTGAGACATAGGGTGATTCTTCAGATCTTGGTACACAATGAGATCAGTGCAAGTGTTTGTAGCAGGCTCAGCAGCAACAGATGGTGATGGTGAAGTATTTCCTTGAAACCAATCAGTAGATGGTAGTTCAAAGGAAGTTGAAGTTGTAGAAATCTCATCAGCATTTGTTGTGGATTGTGCTGCTGGAGCTACAGGAACATCAGGTCTAGCTGAATCAGGCAGTTGATCACTAAATCTGAAGAGGTGAGTACTACTATCATCATCATCAGCACCAGCAGTACCACCAGGTGGAGAACTGTTGACAGGAGCAACAGCAGGAGTTTGATGAGGAACATATTGCAGTATGTCCAAATCAAATATCTCCACAGGGTTTTGTGGAATCTTGTCCTTTGGAGATTCATTAAACTTAACATGTAGAGTCTCTTCAACCATCTTTGTTCTACAGTTGAAGACTCTGTATGCTTTGCAAGTTGATGAATAACCAACAAAATAACCTGCATCCACCTTAGAATCAAATTTTTGGAGTTGATCCCGTGTGTTGAGAATGAAACAAGGACATCCAAAAGCTCTGAAGAATGAAATTAGAGGGGCCAAATGATGAAGAACTTCATATGGAGTTTTCATCAACCTCTTATTTACTAGAGCTCTATTTTGTACATAGCAAGCTGTATTGATAGCTTCAGCCCAAAAAGTCATTGGCAATCCAGAGTCAGCCAACATGGACCTTGCAGCTTCAATAAGGGTCCTGTTCTTTCTCTCCACTACTCCATTTTGTTCAGGAGTTCTTGGAATGCTAAAATGCCTCTTGATTCCCTTTGAGAGGTAGAACTCATCAAGTGTATTGTTTCTAAATTCTGTTCCATTATCACTTCTAATACACTTGACTGAGAGGGAATACTGCTTCTCAACATACAACACAAAGTTGATAATCTTCTGAGCTGCTTCATCCTTTGAATGCAAGAAGAAAGTCCATACAAATCTGGAGTAATCATCCACAATTACCAGACAGTATTTCTTCTTAGCCATACTCATCACTCTCACAGGACCAAAGAGATCCATGTGAAGAAGCTGTAAGCAGGCTGTGGACTTAGGTTCTTCTATGGAGGGAAATGAAACTTTGTGCTGTTTTCCTTTTAAACAAGCAGTGCAGTCATCTTCACATTTAAACTCCTTCATAGGCAATCCCCTTACTAAACCATGGTTTATCAGCTGATTTATGTTTTTGAGATTAACATGACCCAGCCTTCTATGCCATAGTGTAGATTCTTGAGGGGAAGCCTTGGAAAATAGGCAAGGATGGCCTTTGAGATCTATTTTCTTAGAAAGATCTAAGGCATACACTCTTCCTGTCCTGTTGGCCTTAAGGAGAGTGTGTTTATCCAACACCTTGTCAATCAAACTTAGAACTTTGGATGACAGAATCCGGCAGTTCTGACTTGTGAAAAGAGCAACATGGCCTTTGTCACACATTTGACTGACACTCAAGAGGTTGTACTTGAGATTTTCCACATGGTTAACATCATCAAACTTTATTTCCCCATTGGAAACAAAACCTTTGCCGATGATGTAACCCTTTGCATCATTGCCAAAAGATACAAATCCCTTCCTTCCTTGAGAGTAGTCATTAAGAAGTGATCTGTTTCCTGTCATATGCATGGATCCTCCACTGTCTACATACCAGATGCCTCTGTGGCATGTTGAAGAACCCTGCAGAACAAAGCAAATTAGTTAGATTTTGAGACCCAAACCTTTTGGTTTTGGGCCTATTCACATCAACAGATGGTGGACTAACAAGTTTGCTGGAAATAACAGCCTGAGAGGAAGAAGATGGTGAAGAAGAGGAATCCTTTGGCTTGGACCTCCTTTTCTGTGGATTCAACATAGGAACATCTAATTGGTTGACTCTTCCCAATAGATGTTGAACCATCATAACCAGCTGTGTCTGATTTTGTGATAAAGCTTTCAGCTCTTCAGACACATTAGCACTGGAGTTTGATAAGTTCTTATGTTGCACCTTCTTCTTTTGAGCAATCTCAGCTGTTACCTGTTTAACCCCTTCCTTTTTGGATTTCTTTTTGGACTTAAGGGTTACAGGATTTGATGTTGCTGGTACAAATGTGGCTTTAAACTCATTTTTCATTTTAACCATTTTCTCTTTAATTTCATCTTTATGTTTGAGTTTGGATCCTCTTTTGTACCAACAATCATCAGTAAGATGATTAGACAAACCACATACTTCACATGGTTTCTTTTCATCTTATGTTGATCATCAACTAAAGAGGATGAAACTACTGAAGACTTGCTCTTCAGTACTTTGGAAGCATTATTTGCTTTCTTGGCTTCCTCTTTAGTAGTCTTCAAACTCTTTCTACTGACAGTTTTCTTCTTTTCAGTGCTGACAGTAGTTGGAGTTTGAACTTCAGGTGTTAGTTCTTGCTCTCCAGTCCTTTCAGGACTTTCAGAAATAACTCCTGAGTTGACCAACTCTTTGATCATGTGAGTGTCAGCAATTGAACCATCAACATCAGCTGATAGGTTCTGAGAGGGCTTAGTGCTGACTTCTACTTTTGATGATGCTCTATCAAAAAGTGAATCACATGATGAGGTGGATTGGTTATTGCTTTCTTCATCAGATTTTACTTCTACTCTTGGAGCAAAATCTGTAGGAGGAGCAGTGTGATTATAACCAATGCCAAACTTCACATTGGAAGCTGATTGCTTACTAAGAAGCATTTCAAAACCTTTGCATGATTGTACCCATCGATCACACTCTACTTGGGTGACTGCAAGGGTTTCTTTGAGACTTCTTTGGTCTTCCAGAATAACCTCTAGCTTAGCCTTTTCATCATTTAATTGGCATTTAAGCTTATAAATCTCATCATTTTTACTATTAAGAGCAGACTCATACTTTTGGAAAATGTTTTCTCAAACTCAAGTTTTTCATTTATTAATGCTACATTTGCCTCTCTAATAGAGACAAAGGCAGCAATGCATGATTCAGAACATAACTTGGCTTTAGCCTCTGAAGATACCTGAGTTACCTGTGAAGATGATGCAGTTGAACAGGAACCCTCAGTTGACTCCAGAGCCATAAGTGCCAGATTCCAAAAGGACTATCACCACCATGTTGATCAGCACTTGTGAACAGTTGTTCATGACCAGACATGTCATCTGGCAAGCTGCTCCAGTCAACAACTTCTGGGGTGAAGAAGCTATGTTGTTTGAGGTTGAGGGGTTGATGAGATGGTTGAGGTTCTGGAGTGCATGAGGTTGTGGTACCATAGGAGCTTGAACTTGACTGGTTTGTGGCATGTAATAACACGGGTAAGGGTAAGGCATTTGACCCTGAGGAACAAAATATGCAGGAGATTGTAGTTGAGACTGATGACTAGAATTGACAGGATTGCCCTTTGTTTTGTTGACTATTGCTAGGAAAAGTCACAAAAGGTGCAGAGGAATTAGATCCAGATGATCTACATTCTCTAGCAAAGTGTCCAAGCCTTTGGCATTTGTGACACCTCAACTTACTCTTGTCAAAACCAACTTTGGTTTTGCCAGAGAGTCCTGGGAACTTTCTTCCAGTTCTTTTGTAGAACTTCTGAGATCTGATATTTATCAAGGCCATTTGGCTCAAAATATCCATCTCTTCTAAGTCATCATCAGCAATCCCCTTGAGATCATCCATGATGAAGCATAGATTGTCATTTATTACACCCAGTAAATTGACTATCAACACTCACAAATGCTGAATCAGAAATGTTTGAAGAGAAATCAATATGCTCATCATACTGGCATTCAGATGAAGCATATTCTGACTCATGACTAACCAGAGCAGTGTTGCCTGGTACAAAGTCTTCAGTGAGCTTACCAGATGAAGACAGTTTTCTCTTTTGTTCTATCTCTCTCTCAAATGTGAGCAATTTCCCATGAAGTTGGGTGAGAGATAGTTTGTCCAAATTTGCACTGGAGCGTAGGACAATGTATATGTATCCCATCTCTCAGGCAGTGATCTGAGAAATCTGTATTCATCTGGATATTAGTATACTCATGTTTGACCATTTTCAATTCAGAGATCAAACAAGAGAACCGCTCAAACTGTTGAGTCAGTGTCTCACCCTTCCTATGAGAGAATGTCTCATATTGTTGGGCAAGGATCTCTCTATTTTGCCAAGACTCATCTGTTCCTCCAAATTGTTCTTTCAAGGCATTCCAGAGGTCATGGGCAGATTCATAATGCATTAGCCCAGAATAGATTTCATTTGGTAGTGCCATGGCCAGAATTCCATGGGCTTTTGCATCAATCTCAAACAATTTCTTATCCTCATCTGAGTATTGATCCTTCCTCTTCGGAACCATTTGATTGGTTTCCGGGTTATTCACCATAGGCTTGTGTGGACCATGTACCACTGATGTCCAACAACCTGAGCTGTTAACAGACAGGTGATGGAGCATACGTCGTTGCCATATGTTATACTCATTCCTAACCAGCATTGGAGGCTTGGTTGAGGAACCAGTATTGTGAGGATCATTGGAAGGAGTAGTCATTTTGGTCCAAAAACAATTTTATTCAAGTTTTAAAAAAAATTTAGACACACCCCAACAAACTCAATGAAAACCAAGAATAAATCTCAGGATGAATGATTAAAAGCACAGAAAATTCAATCTCTATAACAGTTTCTTGCAAAAATGCTAATTCGATCAAACTTGGATCTTGAAGAGCAGTTTCAATGATCAATTATTAGATCGATCAATGATTAACCAGCTCTGATACCATTTGTCAGGATCAGCGATCACAAGTTTGATGTATTAGAGAGTAATGCAGCGGAATGAAATCAAGAATTAGTCAAATTATAGCAAGAGTTTGTTATTTGTAAACAAATGCGAGAGAATATTTTTCTGTGATAAGGAATGTTTCAATAATGCCCAATATTATTGCTAATCATTCACAGTTACAATAAGGTTGGCACTCCTTATATAGAGTGCAATCACTGCTGTAATCACGGGATGGTGATTACTAGCAGATCTAGTACAAAAATAACTAATACTTAACAAACTACTGAAATGTTCACAACTACTGAGAACATGTCAGAGTGCCAAGTATAAAACATAAAACAACTGAAAAGACTACTGAAACTACAACGACTGAAGAACAAGCTCTTCAGTCGTTTTACAAAACTACTGAAAAGAGAAAACATAAAACTACTGAAAGTAAAACGTCACAACTACTGAAGAAGTCCTCTTCAGCTGTATGACTTCTATATACTTGTCTTCAGCACTTGTCTTCTTCAGACTTTGTCTTCAGCACTTGTCTTCAGACTTTGTCTTCAGCACTTGTCTTCAGACTTTGTCTTCAGCACTTGTCTTCAGACTTTGAATCAGTTGTTGTCTTCAGCTGTTGTGGACTTCAGTAGTTGTTGTGACGTCTGTGGGACTTAAAGGTTTTCTGATCCGGCTCATTGGTTCTTTTGGTCCAACAAACAGCATCCTCGAGAAGTTGGCTAATGAATCGCCGATAATAACCAGCAAGACCAAGAAAAGAACGAACTTCGTAGGAGTTGTTGGAACCACCCAAAGTCTTCACACATGCTTCCACACCGTTGCAGGTCAACGTGCATTCCTTGGCTAAATCACCACGTCCTAGAAAGTGACCTTCCCGAGCCAGAATCACACTTCGAGACGTTTTCGTGCGTACAATTGCCCTTCTTTAACAACTCAAGACCTATCTCACATGCAGTTTCATGATCGTGTTGGACTTGACTAGATAGATAAGTAATTCCCATCATGAAGAGACGAGCACAAACTTGTCTAGAATAAGGCTTGCATACCGGTTCATGATACCATGAAGACAGCAGAGCATTGGTTAAACCAAAAGGCATCACCATAAACTCCTATGCCCCATATCGCTGTCGTCTTTGGGATAATCATCATCAGTGGACTCGTCATATCATTGATGATAACTAGAACGTAAGTCGATCTTCGAGCAGATAGCCGCTCCTTGAAGTTGGTCAACAGCATCATCATACGAGGAAGAGGAGTAACGGTTCTTGATGTGTCAAGCTGTTAAGCTCACGATAATCGATGCACATACGAAACGTCCATCTTGTTCCATCTTTCTTCTTCACGAACAGAACAGGTGCACCCCAAGGCGAAGAACTTGGACGGATGAAGCCCTTCTCGGATAACTCTTGAAGTTGACTAGAGAGTTCTTGCATTTCCAATGGTGCAAGTCGATATGGTGACTTAGCCACGGGGTTTGCTCCCGGTATCAAGTCAATTTTAAACTCGACTTCACGCACGGGAGGTAAACCACTAAGGTCATCGGGAAATACTTCAGGAAAGTCTCGTACGATAGGGACATCCTTAAGTTCTTTCCCTTTGACTTTCGTGTTGACCACGTAAGCCAAGAAGGCCATATACTTCTTGCTTAAGCACTTTCGGGCTTGAGTGCAAGACATGAGTTTAAGCCCTTTGGAAGATTTTTCACCGAACACTTTCAAAGTATCTCTAGAGGGTAACGGTATACGAATGCACTTCTCGAAACAAATGATCTCGGCATGGTGTTTGGCTAACCAATCCATACCAATGATGACGTCAAAGCTTCCAAGTCTCATAGGAATAAGATCGATAAGAAAATCATGCGTGTCAAGGCTTAAGATGCAATCACGAATAACGATGTCAACGGTGATCGGTTCTCCATCGGCGACTTCAACGGTAAGAGGTCTTTCTAGTTTCGTATGTGGCTTAGCAAGTATGGGTTCAAACTCTAACGAAACAAAACTCTTATCGGCTCTAGAATCAAATAGGACAGGCATAAGTTTTATTAATAAGGAACATACCTGTTCAATTTTAAAGGTATTTAACGACATAGGTAACACATGAAAAGAATTAGGTCACAAAAGTTAAAGGTCAGTGAACATACCATTCACCACATCGTTGTTTGCTTGTGCTTGATTTGCGTTGACGTTGAAAGCACGTCCTCGAGCTTGTGGAACATTACCCACAAGACGGGGGCATTGTGGGCGGAAATGACCAGGTTCCCCACAGTTGTAGCAAACACGATTTGTGACCACGGCAGCGTTGTTGTTAGGTGCACGGTGACAAGTCGCCACCAAGTGACCATATTTACCGCATAAAGTACAAATACGGCATGGTTGATTTCCCGGGTGATGGTACCTACAAATGTTGCACATAGGCTGGGGACCAGCATAAGCCCTAGCCCAAGGCACTTGTGCCACAGGTACAGCCGCAGGTACAAGTTGTCTTTGGGGTTGTTTAGGTGCAGCCACAGCATAGTTGCGCGCCGGTGTGAACTTGCGCTTCTTGTTGTTGTTGTTGTTGTTGTAAGACGGTTCAGCTTTGGTTTCTTTAACAGCCTCGGTAGCCGTCTTCTCTACCTTCTTTGCACCCTTCACAGACATGGTGCCCGCTCGTATATGATTCTCGGTGAGTTGAGTGGTAATAGTAATGGCTTCTTCCAAAGTTGTGGGTCGGCTACCCACCACAGCATCTTGAATTTGGGGTGGTACACCCTTAATGAACTTCTCGATGTTGCGGGGGACAGTGTCGACCATGTGAGGCAGCAGTAAACTCAACTCATGATGCCTAGTTGAGTAGGCCAAATGATCACCATCATTTTTCTTCAAGTTCCAAAACTCTTCCTCCAACTTTTGCAACTCACTTCGTGGGCAGAACTTCGCGATGGCGATGTTCTTGAACTCCTCCCAGGTAAGTGCTTGCACAGCTTCAGGTCCACGGTTTCTCTTCTCGCTATTCCACCAGGTAAGTGCCCTTTGTTGGAGCACACTAGTGGCATAACGAACCTTGAGCGTCTCGGGACACTCACAATTGATAAAGGTATTCTCCATGCTTTCGAACCACTCAAGAAGGCCAGTGGCTCCTTCGTTGCCACTAAAACTAGTGGGCTTGCAAGAGCTAAAGTGTTTGAAGGTGCAAGTTCGATTGTTCCCGTTTTGGTTGTTCCCATTTTGGTTGTTGCTGTTCTCTCCATGACCATTACCATTGTTGCTACCATTGGTCAGTATGGTGCTGTTAAGTTCAGCAACCATGGTCGGGATGACAGCAGCCATTTGACGAGCAATCATGGCGGCTAGTTTACGATCGGAACTTCCACGCTTTCCATGATGACGAGACATGCTGGAATATACAAAATGAGTTAGATACGAGAATTGGGATAACAAGGATCATAATTCAACAAGGATAAGGCAAAAGTTGTAAGGCACATGGAATGGTTCCATTTGGTAACGCATTACCATTTGGAAACGTTGACACGTCAAGGTAAGTTGACCCACTTGCCTTAGGAATTTGTGTATGTTGACCATAGTTTATCACTCATCCCAGAAATCCCCAGGTAAGCATAACTAGTCCCGTAGGATTTATGCGATATGCTTGCCTTAGCGCGAGGGCCTTTTGCCAGGAAATCCAGAATACAGGTGTCTATGTGTCACACAAATATCTTAGGTTCATGAAATCAAAACCTTGATGAGATTTTACATAGATTAGACATAAGTCTAAGGATTCAAGTCATAAGCATAAGTATACAATTCCACGTGTCGACGAGAATAAGATTAAGAAGTTTCATTTTACGAGGAGAGTCAAAGTGTCAAAGGTAAGTTTAGGGAGACAAGTAACTAAGTTTAAACAATTTCAAGGCAAACCTATGCTAAGGCATCAAGTTGCACATAAGTAAAGTATAGCATTATGTAGCATGTAACAATATATATATTTCCAAGAATATAAATATTTTTCTAAGAGGTTCATGCATAAGCTATAGTCTAGGTCACCATTTCTAATAACCTAAATCCCTATAGTCATGGGCTCTGATACCAATCTGTCACACCCCAACCTTGACGGCGGAAACGTCGAGATGTGAGGGTTAAGATTGTTCACAGCCACATAACGCTATATTTAAATTGCAAATATTATTATCATAAGTATTAAAATGAAATACAACCATAAGTCACAAAAAGAAATAAGTTCAACATAACTCAAACATAACATAATGTTTTGTTTATTTAACTAGGTCCAAATCCTAGTTTTATTGCAAGCTTCAAATGTCCACTTTAAACTTGGGGATTTCCTGAAACATGATGAAAATAAAGAGTCAACTAAAAATAGTTGGTGAGTTTCCAAGTTTTCATACATAATAAGATTACAAGTAGCAATTCATGTCATGGATTATAAGCTAGTAAGGTTATAGAACACATATCGTTACAACCAAACCTCGACTTGATTACAAGTATATAAGATTGGCTAAGTGTATTTGGTTCCCTAGTGCACAAGCGTACGGCCCCTAGGAGTCGGCAATATCTCGACTTTAGCACCAAATAGGCTTGTCAGGCCCAAAGATCTAAGACGTCGCCAGGCTAGCAATAGTTAATGATTGTAAACAAACTATGTATCTCATATAAACACTTACAAAACACAAATAACCATGACCAAATAATAAGTAGAATTGCATGTGCATTACAAGTCTCAAAAGTTTAAACGTGTATGTAATATAAGCATCATGTTTCACCCCAAATATGTGTGAAATTATAAAAAGGGGACAAGGAAAACTCACATGTTCAATAAGTATAAGAATGATGATTAAATAAGAAATAATAATAACGTTCCAACGCAATCCTTCACGAGGTACCTAAATATGTATATATTTACAAGTTTTAAGTTAATAATAAGGTTACCGATTTAATTTGAACTAGGGTACTAGAATTTGGGGATTTAGAAATAAATAAGATTAGTGAACTCCTTACTATTTATAAAATTTTTTTAAAAAATTAAATCCTTTATAATAAATTGTGAAATTTGATTATAAAATATATACATAAACGTTTTTAGTTCTATAATTATCATGATTAATCCATCATTATAAAATATATAGTGACTAAATAATAAACAAGTAATTTAAACTATTATTTACAATCTATTTTTTTTATAAAAATAAACTAAGCATTAATATATGTTTGATAATATGTAAAAAAAATAATAATAAAAAAAAAGATGTTAAAGTATTTATAATAATAAATTTACAGAAAAATAATTTGAATGATTATAAAAATATTTGAAGTTTGTAAAAAAATCATTTTATGTTTATTAACAATTTTCATAATTAAAATGAGGCTGAAAAGCCTTTTAAAAAAATGTGCAGGTCACGGGGTTCGAACCCGTGACCTTAGATATGATATGCAAGTGTGGAACCATTAGGCTGGGTAGCCTATGCCTGTTAAGGCTTGGTTTCTATTTGTTATAACATCTAAAAGCCTTAAATCCCCAATTCCACATAAACCCTAGTTTAGATTCAAACCAAATTGATCAACCAAACGATGATGATAACCAAATTAGCCATGGGGCTTTTGCTCCCCATGATTAATCGAGCATATCCATGTGTGTAACTTACCCGTTTAGATTCGAATTGAAGATGATTCTAACGAAGAACAAATCGCGACCGTGGGTACTCAATGGATGAGCAATCCTCAATGATAATCCAATTAAACGTGCAGATAGCTTTGAATGACGATCTGGACTAAAAGCCCTCTGTAAATTTCGGTTTTTGAAGCTCCGATAATGGTGTTCGAGCACGGCGTAGTTTGCGACAGAAGGTGGTGATGATATTCGAGGATTTGTTTTGTTTTAAGTGCAATTGAGAGTTGGAACTGATTATAGATAGTTAGACGTTCGATCTGGTTGAATTAATTGAGTAATTATTGAGGTTTAAGTCTCAAACGGCGGTGTGTTTACGGGGGTTTCGGACATTCAATCGTTTAATACTTGTAACCGACGATTTAGCGATATTAAGATCACTTTCATGTTCGAAATAGTTACTCGGAGCATTTGGAACGATTTGGGGTAAAAAAATGGCCGATTTCGGGTGATTGGAGGCTGCCGGAGCGTCGCCGGAGGGCCGCCGGAGCTGGTCACCGGAAACACGGGAGTTGAGGGGAAACTCCTATTTGATTTTATTAATTTGACAGTTTTAGTCCCTGTGGTTTAATATTCATCAATTAAACCCCCAAACTTAATTTAATTTTATGTTTTAAATATTATTAAGTTTAATAACCCTTATAAGTTATTGTTATAAGCAATCTTATTATTATTAATGTTATTATTATTATTATTATTAATAACATTATCTTGGTTATTATTATTGTTATAACAATTATTATTATTAATTCTATTAATATTGTTATCATTATTGATATTATTGTTATTAGTGATATTATTATTATTTATTATTGTAACTTATTATTATTGTTACTATTATTATTATTATCATAATTATTATTATTGCATAATTTAATATCTTAATTATTAGCTTTCATACATTACATACAATAACAACTAAGAAATAAGTTTAAATCACCCATAAATTTCAAGATTGACAACAATGACCCTTATGAGAATAACCGAAATCAACTTTTAGTTAACAGAAATACGAGATGTTACAACTTTGAAAGCAAAAGTCAAAATGCTAGTTAAGAATTTGGATGATGCATTCAAAAGGGTTAATGTAAGGTCAGGTTCACCAACATCCATTTCAGAACACAAACTGACTAAACCAGTTAACCACAAACGTATTAATCATCAAAGTCCAACCAAAGTGCAAGTTAAAGATGTTCAAAATGTTAAAACAATTCAGTTTGTTAATAAGGATGAAACATCTAAAAGAGCAGTGACAAAACTAAACCAGAAACACCTCACACCTTCACTAAACTCAACATCACACAAAAGTGTTCTTCAATCTGTAGAAGGGAGATCTTGCTACAATTATGGCAAACGAGGACATATTTCTCCTAATTGTCCTTTTTATCAGACGCCCAAAAAGAAAATTGAACTTTTTGATGCTAAATCAAGTTCTTCTAAAACAAGATCTAACACTCCACCTAAGAGTGTTAGTGAACCTAAAGTTCAAACCATAAGTCAGGTGTCTGTTTACCACAAACAGGCCTTACACAAAACTGGCTTATGGAAAGAAAAGTCAAGTCCATTGTCTGATAATTAAAACAATAAGAAGAATGATATGCCCTCACCCTCAAATGGACAGTGGGTTGAGTTTATGATGTGTGATTCCTCTGGGTCACCCAAGCCAGTTAAGGCTTGGGTCCCAAACCTAAACTGATCATTTCCTTTTCATGTGCAGGGTGTCTGTTACAGTGCTATCACAAATGCCTGGATTGTTGATAGTGGGGTATCTAGGCACATGACCGGGAACCTGTCTCTCCTTTTCAATGTCAAACAAATTAAAGGAGGACATGTATCATTTGCTGGAAATAAAGGAGGATACATCACCGCTCAAGGCAAAGTGGGAAACCAGAAAGTCAAGTTTGATAAGGTCAACTACGTTCAACAACTACAGAATAACTTGCTTTCAGTCTCCCAGATCTATGACAATTCAAAGTTGTTTTTGACAACAAGAAGTGCTATGTATCGAAGAAGGATTACATTATCCCGGAGGACAAAATCTTAATTTAAGCTTCAAGATATAATGACTTATATGTCTTGGATCTATCAAAAGCCTCCACAACTGATCATAAAGTTCAATGTTTCTTGTCAAAGGCAACAGAGAGGAACTCAATCTCCTGGTATAGGAGTATGGGACACATCAATCCACGGAAGATGAATCATCTGATCCAGATTGATTTAGTGAATGGAGTAAATGTCAAGAATTTTCAACTTCTAGATTTTTATGTAGCATGTAAGAAAGGTAAACAGACCCAGAAGTCTCACAAGGCAAAAAAAGTTAATTCCATTGACCTGCCTCTCGCACTTCTACACATGGATCTGTTTGGTCCTGTCAGCACAAAAAGCATCGCTGGTGATTTGTACTGTTATTTAGTCACTGATGATTACTCAAGATTCTCTTGAATGATGTTTCCGAGATCCAAATCAGAGACATTTGAATCTTTCAAACAGCTGGTAACTACATTGGAATCACTCTACAAGCTGAAAGTGAGACAGATTCGATTAGACAACGACACGGAGTTCAAGAACCAGTGGATGGAGGCGTTCTGCAAAGAGAAAGGAATTGTACACCAGTTCACATCTGCCTACACTCCACAAATGAATGGAGTTGCTCTTACACCCTCAATCGAGTCTTAGTGGTCAAACGACATGTGAAAACATGTTATGAGCTGCTCCACCGACGTAAACCCAACTTGCAGTATCTAGAACCGTTTGGCGCACCGTGCATGCTGCTGAAGAAAACTGTAAGGATTCCTTTAAGTCTGATGTAAACCAAAACATCCAAAGTCTCTCTGCAAGTAATGCACTAAGTACTGAAGTAGAATTGCTTTGGAAGTTTTACACCATGCACCAGAAATATTCTAAGTGTAAAATCTTCCGAAGCCAAGACCAATATCTTCCGAAGCCAAATATGAAGTCTTCCGAAGCCTCAGAGACAAAGTCTTCCGAAGCTTCATCCTATGAAGACAGATTTCTTCCGAAGACTTTTAGTAACATGCTTTATCTGATGCACTGTTCCATAAAGCTGGACACCTTTCCGCTGCATCTTTGTAAAGTCACCAACTTACATGAGTTGGTGAAAAGGTCCATGCTTTTGGTAACTGTACATTGAGGTCTTGAGTCTGTAACCTTCTACATTATGTACTTTATCCTTTTTGTAATAGATAAGGATGTGAGCTATGGCATGTCATAGTCACAAGGTCAAAAGGCAGATATGCCTTTTGATTCTACAATTGATTTTGTTTGTGTCTAGTCAATTGTATTCAGCTGCCTTTCAAAGTATAGCCGGCTGTAGGTTGTAGTATAAGTATTCCTTGTTCTAGTATCTTTCTTTATGCTTTGTAACACTTGTAATAGAACTTGAGAAAGCAATATACTACATCCTTGAAACCCAAATCTCTTGTTCTGTCTCTTTATTATTACTTGTGTTCTTTATATCATTATCTTGGTTAATCCAGTCTACTGTTTGATCAAGTTTGGTTAATCTCCTCTTTGTGTTGTTGTGTTGTAATTGTTAAGCCCTTAACCGGTCTTGCAATTGGTATCAGAGCTTTTCAGGCTCTTGATATAAGATCTCACCATCTTAAGATCCCTCACACACACAAATACTAAACTTTCAAAATGGCATCCATTTCAAAGACTGATATGGAGACTGGAACCATGAACAAGTCCCCACTAATCACTCTTGATGACTTTGATACCTGGTGTATGAGAATGGAAGGTTTCATCAGGTCTCTAGACTCAAGAATGTGGGAATCTGTTGAAAATGGACCTTTCATACCCAACACTCCTTCTGCTACTAGTGCTGGTATGATCCCCAAAGATGTGGCTAACTACTCTGATGAAGATAGGAAGAGAGTAGAGATTGATAGAAAGGCCATGACTGCTCTTCAAACTGCCCTTCCAAACTCTGTGTACAGAGGTTTCAAGAAGTGCAAAACAGCTAAACAGCTGTGGGATGCACTAAAACTGATGTATGAAGGCTCCTCTGAAGCCATGGAGAACAAGAAGGATCTCCTGAAGCAGCAGTTTGAAAACTTCACCTTCAAAACAGGTGAAACCATGACTCAGCAATACTTCAGGTATGTTGAGATAGTGGATACCCTTGTGGATGGAGGAGTTCCTCTTGAAAACAAAGACATTGTAAGGAAGTTCATGTCCTCACTTCCTAGGCAATGGACACACTACTGTGTGGTGATCAAGAGGATTGAAAATCTCAAAACTCTTACTCTGACAGAGTTATATGGGATTCTCAGTGGCTACCAGATGGAGATGAACATGCAAGGTTCATCTGGCAACTCCAACAATCAATTGGGTTCAGCTCTGCATGTGGTTGAAAGGGATAGCATAGAACCCCAACATCATCTCATATGCTACCCTGACAACTCACCAAAGGGTCCTTTCATCACCTTCCCAGAGACACCCAGGAAGAACTACACTCAAGGAAGCCCATTCCAAGAGACAAGCTCTTCTCAAGCCTTTGTGTCTTCTGATGAAAGTTGTGGCAACTCTCTTTTCACTCTTGAAGACCTGGATTGTATCCATCCAGATGACTTGGAATATGTGGAAATAGTTCAGCAGATGGCTCTTCTCACTCATAGAGCCAAGAAGTTTTACAAGAGAACTGGAAGGAGGTTTCCAAACAATGCATCCAGTAGAAAGTTTGGCTTGGATAAAAGCAAAGTCAAGTGTTACAACTGTAACTTGATGGGCCACTTTGCTAGAGAGTGTAAGGCACCTAAAAAAATGTTGGCCAAGCACAAACCAGACCAAACTACACTGACAAAGCCCCACAGAATGAGAAGCCAAAGCAACAAGCTGCTGTTGCTGTTGAAGAAAGAGGCTTTGACTGGAGTTTTCAGGTGGAATATGCTTCTCCAAACCAAGCAGTAATGGCAGATCATGATGAAGCCAAGGTATTGGAACATCTCTGTACTCCTGAATGCATTGCTAAAGTTAACAGATATAGGTCCTATAACTTGGAGATGAGATCTGATCTTGAGTCCTTAAACATTTTAAAATCTGATTTTAGAAAGTCTGAAAATGATTATAAACTAAAGATAGAGGACTTAGAGAAAACCATTTCAGTTCTAAAACATGAACATACAGATTTTAGGACTCAAATCCAAGATCTCATAACCAAGCTGACTGAGTGCCAGGCTGAGCTTGTGATCAGTAAAGCCAGGGCAGAAAAGAGTGTTCTTGAAGAAGAGACCTTCAAGAACATGATATCCTCATCCCTATACAACAAAGTGTGTTATCAAAATAGACAGGGACTGGGATCAAATGAGATAGCTCCTCCACACACAATCTTGTCTGTAAGATCTCCTAGGTGTGGAACTTGTGAAGATGAGCTTCCTCTCATAGATCCTATAAGTGAAGAGGATGAAGAAGAGATAGTGAAGAATTCCTCTGAGAAGAGTGAAGAGGAGGATTCTACTAAGGGCCACTATCCTTCTGAGGAGAAGAAGTCTACTGTGATGACCAAGTCAAAGAGAAAGAACTTGATCAGGAAGAGCAAAAGAAAAGCAAAGAAGACTCAAGAGATCAAGGCTACTTTTGACTCTAAGCAGAAACAAGTTTTTATCTCTGCAGGGTTTGAAGTAGTAAAGACTGAAGACATCAACCAAAACTCTTCAGCTAAGAGTTTTGGTTCTTGTCGAAATCATCTCAGTACCAAAAAGAAGACTGATCTGCTGTGTACCACTGTTGCACAACCTGGACCATCAAACTCCAAGAACAGTTCACAGCCCAAAAGAACTGTCTCAGCATCTACAAAGATGAAGGTGGAGAAGGGATGTGACCAAAGACAGTCTTGCTCTCATAAGGAGACTCTTGTGAAGAAGAAAATGTTGTGTGTCATGTGTGAAAGTATCTCTCACATTGCTAAGGATTGTCCATACAATCCTAAAAGTACTGTCCATATGACCAAGACAAAGACTTCAAAGAGTTTCAAGAAGATTCAAGTTTCGGAAGGAAAATCTGTTTCCTTCGAAAGCTCCAAATCAAAGAAGAAGGTAAATGGAAAATTACCTTCGGAAGAAAAGTTGGTCTCGGAAGAAAGGAATTCTTCCGAAACACTGAAGTCTGCTCCAGTGACTGAAGAATCTTCCGAAGGTTCAGTCATCAAAACTTGTGAAGTCCCAAAAGCTTCCAAGGTTTTGAAGGTCAAGTCCAAGACTCCAAAGGTGGTGTGGAAGTCTAAGAAAGACCAAGTGACTGAAGTTTCTCCATCAACAACAGCTCAAGATCCCTCTTGCACAACCATAGGATCTATTACTGTTGCATTACCTTCTATTATACTTAGTGAGCCGAAGACAAGTAAGGCTTGGGTTTCCAAATGTAACTAATCATTTTCTTTATGCAGGAACAGCTCAAGACAAACAGGAATGTCTGGATCATTGATAGTGGCTGTTCCAGGCACATGACAGGCAATAGGTCACTAATCCATAACTTTGAGAGAATTGATGGAGGACCAGTTGCTTTTGGAGGAGATGAAGGTGGTTACATTTCTGGAAGGGGCAAGGTCACAAATGGTAAGCTCAGCATTGATAAGGTAAACTTTGTCAAGGAGCTTGGGTACAATCTTCTGAGTGTATCCCAATTTTGTGATCAGAGTCATAACATGCTCTTTACTTAGCATGAGTGCATTGTTCTCAAGCCTGGAGTGGTCATTCCTCACGAGCACATCCTACTTATAGCCCCTAGGAAAGGGAACATGTACAAGATGGATTTGCAAGAAACATCTCCCACTGGAGAAGTTTCATGCTTTCTATCTAAAGAAAATAGTGATGAGTCTTTCCTATGGCATAAAAGAATGTGCCATGTAAACTTTAAGAACATGAATAAACTAATTAAACATGATTTGGTAATTGGAATGCCAAAGAAAGAGTTTACAAGTGATGATCATTGTGTTGCATGCCTGAAAGGGAAGCAACATAAGGTATCTCGCAAGCCTAAGGAAAAGAACTCTATCACTACTCCCCTACATTTGTTACATATGGATCTCTTTGTCCCCACCAGTGTAATGAGTCTAGGAAGGACCTCTTATTGTTTGGTGATCACAGATGATTTTACAAGATTCACTTGGGTTTTCTTTCTTAGAACTAAGGATGAAACCCCTAAGATTCTGAAGAATTTCATCTTAAAAATTGAGAATCAAAGTGATCACAAGGTCAAAACCATAAGGTATGATCAAGGGACTGAATTCAGGAATCAAATCCTTGATACATTTTGTGATGATAAAGGTATTACAATGCAATACAGTGCTCCCAGGACTCCTCAGCAAAATGGTGTTGCTGAGAGGAGAAACAGGACACTAATTGAAGCTGCAAAAACTATGTTGTCTGACTCTAAACTGTCCATCACCTTCTGGGCAGAGGCAGTAAATATTGCTTGCTATGTTCAAAACAGAGTTTTAGTAGTTAAGACTCATGGTAAGACTCCTTATGAACTTTGGCACAAGAAAAAACCTTTCATTGGTTTTCTCAGATCATTTGGATGTCCCTGCACCATCTTGAATACCAAGGATCAAATTGCCAAGTTTGCTGAGAAATCAGATGATGGACACTTCATTGGATACTCTTCCCAAGCCAAGGCTTATAGAGTATACAATCTCAGAACTAGAATTGTTGAGGAGTCAGCCAATGTGACTTTCAATAAACACACATCCTGTGTGGCTGGTTCTGGTCCTGATTGGCTATTTGATCTTGATTTAGTTACCAACTGTTTTAACAAATCTTGTGAGAATATTTCAGGATGTACAGAAAATTTAAATACAAGTGATCCTGATCCATGATTTGAGCTAGGAAGACCCTCATCTCATACATCTTCAGCTCCAGTTGGAACTACTTCAGCAAATGAGGTTTCTATCAGCACTACAATGACAAATTCAGCTGATACATCTAGTGTGCCTTCAAATTCTAGCTCAGAGGCTCCACAACCAGATAAAGATATGTCAATTGTGTAAGACAACAATGGTGATGGTGAAAGTGATCAGCAATTCCTTGATGCTAATAACCACACCATAGATGACAACATCATTGATGTCACACACTCATTGGATCAAGTTAATCTTGATAGGTGTGGTGATGTGGAGGGTGAATCATCTATGCCAGATCTAAATTTCTCAAATTTGGATCTTTCTCAGCAACTTGCTGTGATCCCTCAGCTAAGGATCCACAAGTCTCACCCCACCACAAACATCATTGGAGATGTTGTCACAGGGGTAAGAACAAGAAGACAAACCCATGAAGCAAATGTTTGTCTTCACTCTTGTTTCTTATCCCAAATAGAGCCAAAGAAAGTTGATGAA
The DNA here is from genome assembly GCA_025215565.1 of Flaveria ramosissima. Taxonomy (NCBI): domain Eukaryota; kingdom Viridiplantae; phylum Streptophyta; class Magnoliopsida; order Asterales; family Asteraceae; genus Flaveria; species Flaveria ramosissima. Next base: position 21,615,993 of record CM046044.1, on the reverse strand, counting down.
GCTCTAAAGGATAGAAGTTGGGTTGAAGCTATGCAACAAGAGTTGCTTCAATTCAAAAGGCAAAAAGTTTGGAACCTTTGTCCTCTTCCTCATGGGAAGACCACCATTGGAACCAAATGGGTTTTTAGGAATAAGAAGGATGATAGAGGCATTATCATCAAGAACAAGGCAAGACTAGTTGTTCAAGGATACACACAAGAAGAAGGGATTGACAACACTGATGTCTTTGCTCCTGTAGCAAGATTAGAAGCTGTTAGGATATTCTTGGCATTTGCTGCATCCAAGAACTTCAAGGTCTTTCAACTTGATGTAAAGTGTGCTTTTCTGTATGGAGTGATTGATGAAGAGGTTTATGTCAAACAGCCACCTGGTTTTGTAGACCCTGATCATCCTGATAATGTCTGCAACCTTGACAAAGCTCTTTATGGGCTGCATCAGGCACCTAGGAAATGGTATGAGACATTATCTGAGTATCTTTGTAAACATGGATACAGGAGAGGTACAATAGATGGAACTCTCTTCATCAAAGGGCAGGGAAATGACTTATTGCTAGTTCAGGTATATGTAGATGACATCATCTTTGGTTCAACTAATCCAAAGCTCTGCAAAGACTTTGAGAAGCTGATGAAAGACAGATTTGAAATGAGTGCAATGGGAGAACTCAATTTCTTTCTGGGAATTCAAGTGAAGCAAGTTGAAGATGGCATCTTCATAAGTCAGTCAAAGTATGTTCAGGACATACTCAAGAGGTTTAACATGACTGATTGTAAGATTGCTAAGACACCCATAGCCAGACACCACTCCCTTGGACCTGATCTTGAGGGGGAGCGTGTAGATGAACATTTATACAGGGCTATGATTGGGTCTCTCATGTATCTTACAACTAGCAGGCCTGATATCATGTTTGCTACATGTATTTGTGCAAGATATCAAGCCAACCCTAAGATGTCTCACCTCATCACTGTCAAAAGGATTTTAAGATACCTCAAAGGTGCCTCAACACTTGGTTTATGGTATCCAAAGAATCCTGACTTCAATCTGTATGCTTATACAGATAGTGATTATGGTGGTTGCAACATGACTGCAAAGTCTACATCTGGGGAATGTCAATTTCTTGGTGGAAGGGTTGTCTCATGGCAATGCAAGAAACAATCCTGTGTGTCTGCATCAACTGCTGAGGCTGAATACATTGCTGCTGCAAGTTGCTGTGCTCAAGTGCTTTGGATTCAAAATCAGATGCTGGACTATGGATTTAACTTCAAGGAGACTCATATCCACATAGACAACAATAGTGCTATCTCTATCACTGAGAACCCTGTGCAGCACTCAAGGACCAAACACATCAATATCATGTATCATTTAATAAGAGATAACTATGAAAAGGGATTAATTAAACTAGTCAAAGTTCATACAGATGAACAATATGCTGATCTGTTTACAAAAGCTTTTGATGAACAGAGATTTAAATATCTAATATCAGCTATTAAGATGATTAACTTTGAGTAGATCTTTTCTTAAAACTAATTCTAATTATTTCTTAAAATATGTGTGTCCTAAGTTGTCTGGTTCATCACTTTCATAAGCTCATGTTTTCTTTGGATATAAAATCCTTTTTGAAGACTTTCCTTAGATTCTTGAAAATTTTCTGATCCTTCGGAAGATATACTTTTACCTTCGGAAGAAAATCATGTCTTCAAAATAAATAACTGTCTAAGAAATTTTACCTTCGGAAGAAGTCTAAATCTATCTTCCGAAGCTTAAATTCTTGTCTCAGACACTTATTTGTTTTTATGGACTTTTTCCTTCCGAAGCAAAATTAACTCTCTGAAGCTTTGTTGTTTCATATACAAAGCATTCAAGTGTTTATTTCTCTTCCGAAGCAAAATTTTCAAGACTCTCACTAAAATCTTCCGAAGTCATTTTAGCTTCGGAAGCTTTTTCATTAAAACTTCCGAAGATAATTTACCTTCGGAAGCTTTTCGAATTCCAAGAAAACTACTTTTTGAGCAAACGACTACTTTTTCAGAGGTGGGACCGACTTTCGGATTTCAAAGTTTATCCTCTTTCATTAACTTTGGTTCAAATCCCTTTTCACATAAATACCCAACGGTTCCCCCTCTTCCTCACTATCTTCTTCAATTCTACTATTCCTCAAACCTAATTCCCAAAACCACCTTTGCTTTTTACCTCTCTTCAACCTTAAGCTTCTCAAATGGCCAACCTTAACCGTAGAAACAACCCAGATTTCTCCATGCAACTTCACAGGCAACACAACCAGGTTGCTCTGTTAAGCTCTGAGAAAGATGAAAGTTTCTCAGAGATTTGCCAATTCTTAACTCTATCAAATTATTTCACCTCCCTAACCATTGATCCTACTCTGTATGAGGATCATCTGCTTGAATTCTGGAAGACCTGCCAAGAGGTCATTATGGATGGGGAGAAGGCACTGTCTGCCACAGTGCAAAGGAGGACAATCTTCATCACTCCGGCCATCATCAATACTCATTTGCAGCTGGATGATGAAGAAGGTGAGTTGTCCTTCCTAAAGGAAGTTGTCAATCATTCCTTTGAGCAGATGGGTTATGAGGGAGATTTCTCTGGAAAGACCTTCAGGAAAGGGAAGGTCTCATCCCAGTGGAAATACCTACTCCATGTGGTTATCCACAGCTTGTCAAACAAGCATGGAGGGTGGGACCAGATTCCTGAGGATCTCTCCTTCATAGTGCATGGAATGGTTCAAGGGGTCAAGTTTAGGTACTCTCAATTTGTTTATACCAATTTACTTGCAAACTTGGACTCCTTAGAGTATTACATGTTTCCTAGATAAGTTCAACACATTCTCAACTGTGAACTGGGCTCATAGTTGAGGGAATCAGATAATATTCTTAAATTGGGACAGATGAAGCCCGACATCTTTAAAATCATGAAGAACCCAACTGTAGGCTTCTCAGGGGTAGAAACAGCCCTTGTCCCCAAAATGTTAGAGCTCATTGCTCAAGGTGACAACCTAGCAACACAAGCTAGTGTTGAACCCACACCTTCTACCTCTTTACCACTAAAAAGGCCTCAAATAACCCTAACCTACCAAAGAAAATCCAAACGAACCCCTGCTCAAGCTATTGAGTCTGTGCAGGTCCCCATATACTCACCTTTAAAGGAGGAAGTGGACACTAGAGCTCCCACTTCCCATGAGGAGCAAACCACTCCCATCTCTTCAACTATCAGGATGAGGTTCCTCATGCTCACCCTGATGAGCTCACAAGCCCAACAGCCTTAAGCCTTCACTCTGAGTCTCAACACTCAAGTGAACAACCTTCAGGGGACAGTTACCATCCCCATCCTTTAGATCTAAATCAACCTATTACCAACCTATCCTTCTATACTGATGAAGACTTAGGATTCAGTGAGTACCATGAGTCTCTCTTCTCTTTCCTTACTCAAAGAGAGATGAGTACTTCTAAGTCTCCTCAGTCTAGCCCACATCAGTCACCTATAACTGAGGTGGACATTTCTGAACCTGTTCAGGATGTCCATATGGAAGAGGCTCTCACTTCTGCAAGTGATTACATCATTAAGACCTCAACCATGGCAACTCAGCCCACTGACATCTCAACTGAGATTGCTAGTGAGCAGAGGAAAACCGGCAGCCAAGAACCTCAAGCTGGTGGTGAGAGAGAGGACTTTGGTCCAATCATCTCATCCCCCAATGATTCTTCTGATAAAGAAGAGGGGAATCTGAGACTAATAGTGCACAAATTGTCTAAAACATGCACTTGCCTAGTCTCAAAGGTCAGTCACCTTGAATCTCAGGTCACTACCTTGCACAACAGGGTCAATGATCAGCAACTTCAGATTTCATATTGAAGATCATGTATAGGTTGCACTCACTTTAGTATAGTTGTTTACTTTACATTGTAATAGGACTTTTGTTAGTTTCCTTTTGTATGTTCTTTGTAATGTGTAGTTTTGGCAGTCCAGCGAAACTGTGAGCGAATCTATACATTGTTGATACATGTATGTCCCTAGATCATGATTTGTAATGTAATGAACTTGTCTGTCTGATTATGATGTAATGTAATCGATTAATGAAATCATATGAATTGGTTGTTACTTGTAATGTTTAAGATTTCATTAATTGAGTTGTGATTAATTGATTGGGTTTATGAATGTTTGAATGAGTGCACATTAAGTTATATTAATAGAACATTCAAACTTAACTTAATGAAGTTCTCATGCGGATGGCCCATGCGAATGGACCACACGCATGAATAACTTCATACGATTGACTCAATCGCACGACTGAACCAGGAGACTGGATCAGTCGTATGATTGACACATAAGATTGACTCAATCGCACGACTGAACACTCAGTCGTGCGGATGAATCAACCGCATGGTTCAATCGCACGACTGAACCATACTTATGGCCCAGTCGCACGATTGAACAATACTAACCTATAAATAGACCCAATTCGTGGGAAAACGTAAGCATTCATCCCATTACGATTCCAGACGTACCCTAGCCGTCCAGAAGCCTCCCAAATCGTTCTCCAAGTTCATAGAACACATCAGATCGGTTCCTAATCGATTTCTGACGTTGATATCAATTCTTGATTGATTCATCGTGTGTTCTCACTGATTGGATCGCCAATCAAATAGGATTCCGCACTATTTGAGTTGGTTTAACACGCAATCACTCGGTATTTCGTTCAAATACCAGGTCCTAACAAGTGGTATCAGAGCTTTGGCTCTTGATTTCGTGTTGATTCAATCAAGATTGCATAAAAGTTTGTGTTTTTGCACGAAAAACGCAATCTTTTGCATCAAAAGTGATCTTGGACGTTCCCTGCTCATTGAAGTTCAGTTTCTACGGACTTAGACGATTTGGACTTGCAAAATTTCGAATTTTCACGGCTGAAACCCGTCAAACCTAGAAATTTTCGCAAAACAGCAGCTTCAGTCGCACGAGTGACCCAGTCGCACGACTAGACTCATTCGCAGTGTTCATTCGCACGACTGGACCTAGTCGCACCCTCATTCGGCCGACTGAACCGTTCGTTCGCATAGCTCATACGCACCAGATTCATTCGCACGACTGAACCATTCGCCCTGTTCAGTCGCACGGTTGAACCAATCGCAGAGTTCATACGCACGATAAGACCATTCGCATCCTTCAGTCGCATCAGTTAAAGTTGATTTGATTAGACTCTAAGTTTATTAACCATGGAAGATCAGATGTCAGCCTTTACTGCGGGGAAGGACTCAAGAATTCAGAACCTGTTGCTGCTTGAGAGTGAGGTGGGTATTCACAACAAACCACCAAAGCTCTTGACTTTAGATGAGTTTCCTCACTGGAAACAACGTTTTGAGATCTACCTCAATGGAGTAGATCCTAATCTGTGGGAAGCTATCGAGGTTGGGTATAGTACACCGGTGGGAGCAGATGGAGTAAAATTAACGTTAAGTGGGATGACTGACGCACAGAAAGTAAAGTATAATGCTGAGAAAAGAGTTTATGCGATGATAACTCAGTCGATTCCCAAAGACATATTCCACCAGTACTCAGAGAACAAGCAGTCCAAGAAACTGTGGGATGAGCTAGAGAAAAGGTATGATGGGAATGCATCGTTAAAGGCAATCAAGGCAAAGGAGTTAAAGAAGGAATTCGATAACTTCTCATCGATTGGTAACGAGAGTTTAGATGAAGTCATAGACAGATTCTACCATTTGATGAGCGAGTTGCATACACATGGAGTGGAAACAACTATGGAAGAGAAAGTAAGCAACTTCGCAGATGGATTGCCTGATAAGTGGGCTTCATTCGTGTCTAATCTTAGACAGAATGGAATACTTATAAAGCTGGATATAAATGACTTTATTCTCAGACTGCGTGAAGAAGCACTAAGGATGAAGTATAGAGCACAGAAGTCTTCATATACACAAAACCCAGCTTTATACAATGCCACGCCTCAAGCTAAGACATCTGGAGCACCTCTCCAGACAGCATTTGTGTCTAGCTCGTCAGGTCCTTCACATGCTTCTACTTCTGGATCAGACACGTCAGGTCGTCATGTACCCATTATATTGGATCAGAAGCAAGTGCTACTAAATTGAAGACCGAGAACCTCGGTAATGTGACTGTAGAAGTAGCACGAGAGCATATGGATCTTCTCGCCGCAGTAGTTCATTCATATGATGGACTTGTGGCTGGGAAGATTGGAAACTGTCATTTGGCAGATGAAGACTACGAGCAGGTAGATGAAATGGAGCTTGAAAGAATGGATATAATGTGGGCCTTAGCTAGCGCTGTCCGAAGGGGAAGAAGTTTGTTAAAAGACAGGACAAAATTTGATAGCTACTAAGGATACCACATTTGTTTTGACAAGAGCAAAGTGACCTGCTTCAACTGTGGAGAGAAAGGGCACTTCAAGAGGGAATGTGTCAAGCCAAAGAAGACGGGTAATGGGAACCCGTTCTCATCCTTTACTCGCCAAGACAAGCAAGCCTCTAGTTCTACTTCATCAAACAAGGACCCAAAAGCCTTGACTGCTCATGATGATGAAGGACAGGACTGGAGTTTTAGATTTGTCTCCCAGAATCTAACATTGCCAGTGTTGAAGATATTGATGATGATTCTGCGAGTGAAGGTGATTTAGCAGTTGATATAGCGATGTCACACAGTGAAGAAACAACTGCAGCTGAAGTCAGTTACACACCAAAGGAGGAAACTTCCAAGTCAGATTCAGAAAAGTCAGAATCACCAGAACCAGAGACGTCTGATGCTGCGTTGATGGCTAACTCTTCTGAAACAACACAGGTAAGTACAACTGACCAAATGTTTAATAATCATGCTTGTTCTAACTGTGATATGTTTAGGAATAGCATTGATGAAAAATTTGCTAGGTTATTAGATCACAATGATAACTTAGTAAAGGACTTACAACTATGCACTGAGGCCAATAGAGTTCTAAAACAAAATGAGCATAGTTATAAAGAAAAGATAGACCTATTGACTAAACAACTTAGGGAAACCGAAGTAGTTGCCTTTAATCAATCAAATGACATTAGGTACTATCTAAACTCCCTAGAGGACACTAAGAAGCAAAAGGCAGTTCTAGAAGTAGAAGTTAATTCCTTAAAACAGAAACTGCATAGTTGGACTAGTTCTTCACACATAGTTCAACACTTAGTGAGAGAAAGAATAATGGGGAGGGATTAGGCTACAAAGTGGTTCCACCACCACCTGAGACCTTGATGAACACCAAGTCTAAACCAGTAAACAACAACCCAATCAAGGATCATGTGGTGACTACTCCTCTTGTTACTGATCCAGACACATCATGTTCATCTACTGAATCTGGACAGAAACAAAAGGAGGCCACTTCAAAGGCAAAGGGTAAATTGCCTTGTGTTAATCTGGAAAATGAATTTGAAAAAGTTAACTTAAAGTCAGGGTCAAACAGAGTCAAATCAGAACCCAAAAAGACTTCAAACGTTAATTTTTCACATGCTACAAGTCAAAACCAGTTAACCAAAAGGTTGAACAAGTTAAACAGGTTAAAACAGTTAAATTTGTTAAACCAGAGAAAACATCAAACATGCAAGAGTCAAAACCTAAAGTGATTGATGTTACTAAAGTGTCACGCATTTCTCCACAAAGAAAGTCAAATTATAAGGTTGATAGCAGATTGTGCTACAACTGTGGAGAATGTGGACATATTGCTTCCTATTGTCCTTTCTATCAGACACCTAGGAAGAAGATTGATCTTCAGGACTCTAGACCTAGGTCTTCTAAGAGGAGTTCTCTAACTCCACCTAGAAGATCTAGTGAACCTAAAGTCCAACCTGTAAGCCAGACGACTGTTTATCATAAACAGGCATTGCACAAATCTGGCTTATGGAAAGAGAAGACTACCTGTGTGACTGATACTGATGACAAGAAGGAATCTGAGTTACCCTCACCTTCTAAAGGTCAATGGGTAGAGTTTATGATGTGTGATGCCTCTGGGAAACCCAAGACAGTAAAGGCTTGGGTTCCTAACCTAAACTAATACATTTACTTGATATGTGCAGGGTGTCGGCTATAGCGCTGAGACTAACACGTGGATTATAGACAGCGGAGCATCCAGGCACATGACAGGAAATAGAGCCCTTTTATCAAATGTCAAACAAATAAAAGGAGGGCATGTTTCCTTTGCAGGAAACAAGGGAGGATACATCACAGCACAGGGAGAAGTGGGAAATCAGAAAGTTAAGTTTGATAAGGTGAACTACGTTCAACAACTTCAAAATAACTTGCTTTCTGTTTCCCAAATCTGCGATAAAGGATTTAAAGTCATCTTCGACAACAACAAGTGTTACGTGCTGAAGAAAGACTATATGATTCCAGAGGATCAAGTTCTGATGACTGCTTCAAGATATAAGGACCTATATGTCTTGGATCTGTCAACAGCTGCTCCAACGGATCATGAAGTGCAGTGCTTTCTATCTAAAGCTACTGAGAAGGACTCAATCTCCTGGCATAGGAGAATGGGACACATTAGTCAAAGGAAGATGAATCACTTGATTCAGAAGGACTTAGTGAGAGGAGTAAATGTCAAGAACTTCCAACTTCCTGACTTTTGTGTAGCTTGCAAGAAAGGCAAACAGACAAAGAAGTCTCATAAGGAAAAGAAAGTTCATTCAATAGAACTTCCTCTTGAACTTCTTCACATGGATCTGTTTGGTCCAGTCAGTACAAGGAGCATTGCAGGCGATCTGTACTGTTTTGTGGTCACTGATGACTACTCAAGGTTCACTTGGGTAATGTTTCTGAAATCCAAATCAGAAACATTTGAGTCATTCAAGGAATTAGTCACCACTCTGGAATCTCTCTACAAGCTAAAGGTTAGACAAGTACGCTCAGACAACGGGACGAATTCAAGAATCAATGGATGGAGGCATACTGCAAGGAAAAGGGAATTGTTCATCAATTCACTTCAGCATACACGCCTCAGATGAATGGTGTTGCTGAGAGGAAAAATAGAAGCTTGATAGAGACTGCACGGACTATGCTGGCGGACTCGAAACTGCCTATCCAATTCTGGAATGAGGCAGTAGCAAATGCATGTTATACACTGAATCGAGTCCTAATAGTCAAGCGCCACGGAAAGACATGTTATGAGCTACTACAAAGACGCAAACCGAATTTGGAGTATCTTGAACCTTTTGGCGCGCCATGTACACTTCTGAAGAAGACACAAGAAGGAAAATTCAGCGAGAAGGCAGATGAAGGAATCTTTCTAGGATACAACATACCGAATAAGCGAGTTTACAATAACTCAACGGGTCTTGTAGAAGTGTGGTGTAATGTCGACGTTCAGAGATATACCACACCACCTACAGGAAAAGGACCTGCCTACTTCTTCGATTATGATGGATTCTTCAAATCCTTCAACATACCTCTCTCTCCCTCGGATGATGAGCTAGCAACTAGGATGATGTATGATATTCTGAATACACCATCTAGCACACAGGGAGAATCATCTACTCAGTCAGGGGGAGTAGTCGACGACAGTGACTCCTCCTCTGAAGATGAAGCTGAAGAAGATGACCAGAACAGTCAGGAGGAACAGGTTCCAGTTCCAGCAAGTCCACAAGCATCTACGAGTGATGCACCTTCGACTTCAGAACCTCAAACTCCAACTACCTCAGATGCAGAACCAAATGTTTCATAATCTTGGCTCTGAGGTAGCTGTTCCTACTACTCCAGGATCACGACTAAATGTTATCATCCCCTTGACAATGTCATTGGAGATGTCAGATCAGGAGTACAAACCCGAAATCAGTTGTACTCAGCTGATTACGCCTCGGTTATGGAGAAAGGTTACATTCATGATGGTGCCTATCGATGTTTTGTCTCGCAGGTTGAGCCAAAATATGTCAGTGAAGCACTCAATGATGAGGCGTGGGTGAGTGCCATGCAAGAAGAACTTCTGCAGTTTAAGAAGTTAGGTGTATGGACACTGGTTGATAAACCTAAAGGTGCTAAAGTCATTGGCACTAAATGGGTACTAAAATGCAAGAAGGATGACCAAGGGGTCATTATCAGGAACAAAGCTCGACTGGTGGTTCAAGGTTTTCGCCAAGTCGAGGGAATTGACTACAATGAGGTGTTTGCACCCGTGGCAAGGATGGAAGCTATTCGTATCTTCCTTGCCTATGCATCGTACATGAAGATCAAAGTCTACCAATTAGATGTAAAGAGTGCATTCCTTCATGGGGAAATCAGAGAAAGAGAAAGAGTACAGTCTATGTCAACCGAGGGTTTTGAAGATCCTATCATCGGGATAGAGTTTACAAGCTCGACAAAGCTTTGTATGGGCTTCATCAAGCTCCTCGAGCTTGGTATGAGAAACTCTCAACTCATCTTGTGAAACACGGCTTTCGCAGGGGAGTAATTGACTGTACACTGTTTATTAAGGAAAAGGATGGCGACCTACTGCTTGTACAGATATACGTTGATGACATAATCTTCGGGTCAAAGAACGAAGAGTTATGTAAAGAGTTTGAAGCAGTAATGAAGAAAGAAGATTTGAGATGAGTGCCATGGGGGAGATGAAGTTCTTTCTCGGGTTACAGGTGGATCAAACACCTAATGGAATCTTTCTACATCAGACCAAGTATGTAGGAGACATTCTCAGTCGTTTTGACATGGAGAATGCTTCTGCTGCTGGGACTCCACTTGCTACTAATCATGATATAGCACCGGATGATAATGGAGATCTAGTAGATGCCACTATGTACCGAGGAATGATCGGATCCCTCATGTATCTCACTGCCTCAAGACCTGATATTATGTATGCTACATGTCTATGCTCAGATATCAGGCTAAACCAAAGGTCAACCATCTGATCGGGGTCAAGAGGATTTTTCGTTATCTGAGGGTGGTACACCCACACTTGGATTGTGGTACCCTCATGATGATGACTTTGAGCTTACCGCGTATAGTGACTCGGATTACGGGGGCTGCAAGATGAACTACAAGTCTACATCAGCAGGGTGTCAATTCTTTGGGAGAAGATTAGTTACCTGGCAGTGTAAGAAGCAGACATCGGTTGCCTGTCAACCTGTGAAGCCGAATATGTTGCTGCTGCAAGTTGCTGTTCTCAAATCATCTGGATTCAACAGCAAATGCGGGATTACGGTTTAAAATTCTCCTATACTCCTATTTTTGTTGATAACTCTGCTGCAATTGCAGTAACTAAAAATCCGGTCCAACATCCTAAGACCAAAACACATCGGTATTAAATACCATTTCATAAGAGATTGTTGAAAAGAAAAAACTTAATTGATGTGGTTAAAATTAATACTGATTTTCAACGCGCTGACCTCTATACTAAAGCTTTTGATAAACCACGTTTTCAATATTTATTAGAGGTCAACGGTGTTAAAAAGAAAAGAAAAGGAGGTGGGTAATTCCTGATGATGAAAATGTGTAGTCCTATGTCGTGTACTTAAATTTTATTTATTTATTTTGATTTGTCTATTTGATTTTATTTTATTTAAACTCATGTTCTCTTGCTGTTTATTAAAATCCTAAATAATTAAACCAGAAATGATTTTAGTATTTAGGGGGAGAATATGTCAGCAAGTTAACATTAAAAAAAAAAAAAAAAAAAATGAGGGAGAAGGAGAAGCTGAATAGTAGATTGTATCTGTGATACCGATTCAATACCTTTGGAAAATGATAGTACACAGGAACAAATCAAGAGGGACTTTAAAATTTAAGTTTTAGTAATATGCAAAAGTTCAAAGAAATAAATCTGTGTAGTCTAAGCAATACTAAAAGGAAAGATGATAGAAAACTGGCAACTCCTAAGGTGACACAAAGAAAGTAGACTTAGAGGTTGCTAGACCATATATGATATGTTGGTAGATTCAACACAATAGACAAATAGACCGGATTGGTGATTTCAAGATAAAACTAAAGTGTTCAACTGACTGTGGGCGTCCATCTTATCACTGGTTAACACAATCAACAATATTCCAATAAGGTAATGAGCAAGTAAACGCCACAAATGTGTGCGGATGACCATAACTAGAGCAAAGCAAGAAAAAATGAAAGACAAATGCAATAAAGCTAATGACTTATGTTGTTGGTGCATTTTGTGCAAAATAAAATAAGCTGCTCTAACAAGGAGATAGGTTATGTGCCTCTCTGCTGTGCGATGGCACTGACCTGAGGATAAGCATAACCTAGATATTCTAGAATTCATTGTTGTTTGCCGCCTCTCTGCTGTGCGATGGCACTGACCTGAGGACAGGCTTCTCTTTGAAAGCTCTAAGAATAGTCTCTTCTTGTAATAATACCCGTAGACCGCTCAAAAGCTCCTGAGGGATGTTGATTACCATATAAGTGTGGGATCCACAAGTGTTAGTTGAAATAATTAAACCTAAATAAGTCACCAGTCTGTGTCAAAAGTCTGTGTATGGATTTAAGTGGACAAACATACTGACAATCATTGTGGCTACATTCTCAAAGGTCCAAATCAATGTGAGAATCTAAGAGTTTCAGTATGATTTCCTTATGTTGCTAACGACTCTGGATGAACATCGAGAACTTGAGCATCAAAAGGTTTAATAACGAGTCCCAAATGATTTGAATTGCCTGTATGATTCCAAAAATTGATTTGGTCCAGATGTGATCAACCTAAGTTGAAGCTATCTACTCCCGATCCAAATCCCGTAGATATCAATCTCTGGATTTATCTCTCACAAAAAGCCAAAAATATGTCTGATTATGTAATTAGTTTAAATTCTTAAATTAGTTAGTTTGTTTTAAGTTTTAACTTGAGTCAAGTGTCGGGCTACATCAGGAAAATCAGAAGGAATAAACTCACTAAAAGGGTCATGTCTGAGATGACCATATGTGCTTTGAAAGGTTATATCAGTCACGTCTGAGGTGACAAAGTATTTTTAAAAGGGGTCACGTCTGAGGTGACCAAAGTGGTTAAAAGGATCACGTCTGAGGTGATCAAAGTGTTTTCAAGATAAAAGGATCATGTCTGAGATGATCAAAAGGTCATAACATTAATTTAATTAATATAAAAGAGTTTAAAGGTAAATTGGTAAAATAGCAGAAAAATTAACTAAGTATGACCCATTCGCACGAATGGACCATACGTATGGACTAACCATACGAATGAAGTCCATTCGCACGAATGGATCATACGATTAGTCCAATCGGAGGCTTAAGTGCGAACGAGTGAGTCAGTCGCACGACTGAACTTCAGTCGGACGACTGGAGAAGGGCGACTGACCCAATCGCACGACTGAGTCCCACTCGCACGACTGAAAGGTGCGAATGAACTCAGTCGCACGATTGGATCTAGGGTGGATATAAATAGAGGTGGAGTCGGTCGCAGAGACTCCTCATCCTCAAATCGCCCCTAAATCGCACATCCTACCGTTACTCTGCCAAAATTTGATTTGCCTGAGTTTTCTTGTTGATTCTGTGATACTGACGTTCGTTCATCATCGTACAGGTATTTTGAAGTCTTATTCCATCGAAATCAGAAAGAATGGAACCCTAATTGGATTAATACGACTGTGAAAGGCGAACCGCGACTGTCAAACCCTAATAACCTATTAAAACTAAGCAATATGTTGAAATTAAGTAAATAGGTTGTTAGTAAAGAGTATGCGACACTAAAGAACCGGTAATTGAGTGATAAGACTTATTCTGCGTAGATTCGATCTTTGGACGACTGAACACATGAGACAGACGACTGGTCGTCCGGATGAACTTCAGTCGCACGACTGAAGGGAACGATTCACTTAATCGCACGACTGAACCATGCGAATGAGACTCAGTCGCACGACTGGTGTAACCGCACAAGAGTACATGCGCATGAGTCCAGTCGCACACTCAGTCGTGCGTATGAGGTCAATCGCACGTCTGAACCTCAATCGCACGATTCAGTCGCACGACTGTCTTCAGTCGTACAACCTCAATCGCATGACAGACAGTTTTATTCAAAGTTTAAGTTTTGCTTTATACTCTTAGCCAACGAAACTAACGTTTATATTATTATGTGTTACAGATGGCGAGTCGTGGAATATGAGCACCAAGCACAACATATGTGCTCACCTGGACTTGACATCCAGGAATGCAGCCGACTTCGCAGGCATTATTACTTTTCTACAGAGATCCCGGATCGCTCACGCTATATCCACTCCCTGCACACCATACAGATCAGTGCAGCAGGCCTTCTGGGAAGGCGCATCTGTAGATAGATCCACCGAGCCTCATTGCATCAGGAGCTCGATTTTTGGTGAGGCTATCACTGTTCTGAGGAGGATCTGAGGATAGTTCTACAGTTTGGAGACGATGCTGAGTGTCCCACACGTCTACACCCCCTCACGGTCCGTGGATGTTTCATGAGAGCCAAGTACTCTGGGGACATCAATGCCGGGGTACTCAACAAGAGTAACCTCTGTCCCCAGTTTAAGTACCTTGCGCACGTGCTGCTAAAGTGTATTGCATCCAGGAAAGGAGGTTTTGACGAGCTCTCCGACCAGATCCAGAACGGATATGCAGCGTTGGTGCTGAACCACCCGTTCAGCTTCTCCAAGATGATATTCAGTTACTTGGTGGAGAACCTCGAGGGGAAGGGGAAGGAAGGCTTCTGTATGTACCCTAGATTTCTACAGATGATCATTGATCAGAAGCTTCCCTCCCTGCCGAAGGAGAAGGAGGACGCTGTTATTCTTGAGGTCATGGACGACACGACTCTTGGCCGGATGAAGGTATACAGGGGGAAGCAGGTGAAGCCCCCTGTCAGGAGGTTGTTTGGGCATCTGGCCCGTGCTGATTATGTGGCGCCAGCAAAGAGGAAGTGGCGCCACGAGGACAGTGACTCAGATGTGGAGCATATTGCTATACCAGAGACTGACTCTGATGATGATGATAGCGGCGACGCCGGGGATGACTTGCCTGCCCCATCTAGAGGCACAGATACAGACGTTATTCCCCCGGGGTCAGCCACTGCCGGAGAGGTCGCAGAGATGGCCGGTTTCCATCAAGAGTTTGTTGCTGGTGACATCGAGGAGGAAGAGTCAGATGAGGAGCCCCTCACCAGGACTGTGGGAAGCAAAGTAGTTCCCACAGACCACGGGCTTAAGGTGGTTGGTGAACACCCCAAGGACTCCTCGGAGAGAGATACTGACCCGAACTATGTTCCGGGGTCAGTTAGCAGAGCTGCAGGGGGAGCATCTACTTCCTCCGGGACTAGGAGAAGCGGATGGCTCAACCACATGGTTTGAAGATGAAGAAGCGTCGTTTGACCTTCGTGACTACCACATCCAGCACCACAGCCACCACTACCACCACTACTGACATACCACCCATCACCACAGCCACCACAGCCACTACTCCTACTATCACATCCACCACTTTACCTACCACCACTGTAGCTATCCCATCCATCACCAGATCATTCACTCCTACTTCACCAGCTTCAGCCCACCGACCCATATTCACCACGGCCACTGCTACCACCACCACACATCATGCTGGACCGTCAGCCCAGCCTTCACATGCTCATGGATTCACTCTACCTCACATCGGGGTAGAGGAGCAGCTCTCAGCGCTAAACCGTATGGTGATGCGTCTGCTTGCTGCGGACGAGGAGAAGGCGGCGCAGATCCGCCAGCTGACCGACCTGGCTGCTGCCCAATCTCAGCAACTGGCAGAGCAGGCTCGGGTCATAGACCAGCAGAGAGTTGAGGTGTCCCAACTCCAAGACATGCAGGCTCAGTCCGTCAAACGTATTGAGGAGTTGGAGACGACCAACAAGACTATCATGCTGAGGCTGAAGGGGTCGAAGGATGAGCCCCTGAAGCTAAAGGAAGGTGACGGGGATGATGGAGATGATGATGATGAAGATGAGGATGATGATGAGGAGACTGAAGAAGATAGGACAGAAGGACGTGATGATGATGACGAGGCAGAAGGAGGGGATGCGGCTGCATCGGCCTCTGCTTCAGGTCAAGAGCGGAGATCTAAGCATCGACAAGACCAGTCATCCACTACTTCTGCTCCTCCGAGCGACACGCCACAGATTCAAGACAAAAGTACTGATTAGATGTTTTATGTATTTATGTATTTTGTACTTGAATCATGTAATGGAAAACAAGTGTATTAAATGTTTATATATATTAAGTTAATATAAGTCTGTTTGATTAATTACTAATGATTTATGTGTTGAATGTTTATATCAAACAGATCCAAACTTTCAAAGGGATGAGTTTGACTTTGCTCCCCTTCAAATGGTCAAGACTCAATTAACCATGATTCTTGACCTACAAGGGATAGTAAGACGGTCTGTGAGTTATACCCCTGAAGAAGGGGAGATAATTCATGACCTGTCTGATGAGCAACTAGCAGAAATGTTCAGACTCAATCCCGATGAAATAGTGAAGACGCTCCAACAGTTGATTCAACCAGTGATGAGGAACTGAATGACATTGATGAAGTTGAGGTTGAAGATATTACTGCAGAAGAGTATCCTCAGTACGCTGACGCCGAGGGAAATGTGGTCCCCAATCTGGGTGAATCCCTAGTCAGTGATACTTTTGAGGTACTTGACAAGATGGAGCAAGAAATAGAAAAGACTGAAGGAACAGCCCAAGCCTCCAATGCAGACGTAGATATTCGCTAGGCTGAATGGGCTGCCTGTTTTGAAGAAGTAAGAGCCCAGCGTGCTGCACCAAAGAGAGATGCCTACACCAAGCTCTACAGAGTCAAGAAACACCATAAGGTGTCAGGCAGGATTATCTCATGGGCTTACTTTGAAGACCTTAACGCTTATGCAGTTAAGAGAGAGCAGGGCATAGAGTACTTCAGGTTCCCACATGATCTGAAGACTCTACCTGGTTTTGAGCTCAACCAGCTGGCTAAACTAAAGCTGCTGTATGCTGACCCGAGAAAGATGTCAGGCTGGTTTGAGGCTGCCCTGAGGAAAGAGTACCACACCAGGTGGGTCAACTTCAAACCTCAACAACCTACGAGGTATATCAGACGTTCTGAAGTTGATCCCATAACTGGTAAGCCAAAGATAGTGCTGAAGTGGAGTCCTCCGAGAACAATGTCGAGAATCCCTCTCAGGGAAATGCCACAGGACTTCACTCCCCACTTCAAATGGTGGTACTATGATTGGAGAACCGCTGAAGCTGTCATAGTGTTGAATAAAGAGGGACAAATGGATACTATCAGGGTATTCGACCCAATGTGGCTAACCAACTTGTCTGCTAATGATGTCTACACATTATACAAGTGGCCACTATTCTATGACAGGCAAGATATTGTACAAGCCCTCCAATTCCAAAATGTCATAAGACTCTGCTTTGCTTTTGAGATACACGCAGGAGTCACTAAAGAGGAAAGTACAAGAAGTATAAGGAGGTGATGCAGAAGACAAGAGAATAGATAGATCTAGGTCCAAGGGGGAGTTTGTTGATACATGTATGTCCCTAGATCATGATTTGTAATGTAATGAACTTGTCTGTCTGATTATGATGTAATTGTAATCGATTAATGAAATGGAA
The DNA here is from genome assembly GCA_025215565.1 of Flaveria ramosissima. Lineage (NCBI taxonomy): Eukaryota > Viridiplantae > Streptophyta > Magnoliopsida > Asterales > Asteraceae > Flaveria > Flaveria ramosissima. The sequence goes on along the minus strand of CM046044.1, from coordinate 21,598,405 downwards.
TGAATTGGTTGTTACGTGTAATGTTTAATATTTCATTAATGAGTTGTGATTGAATTGATTGGGTTTATGAATGTTTGAATGAGTGCACATTAAGTTATATTAAATAGAACATTCAAACTTAACTTAATGAAGTTCTCATACGAATGGCCCATGCGAATGGACCACATGCATGAATAACTTCATACGATTGACTCAATCGCACGACTGAACCAGGAGACTGGATCAGTCGTATGATTGACTCATAAGATTGACTCAATCGCACGACTGAACACTCAGTCGTGCGGATGAACCAACCGCATGGTTCAATCGCACGACTGAGCCATACTTATGGCCCAGTCGCACGATTGAACAATACTAACCTATAAATAGACCCAATTCGTGGGAAAACGGAAGCTTTTCATCCCATTACGATTCCAGACGTACCCTAGCCGTCCAGAAGCCTCCCAAATCGTTCTCCAAGTTCATAGAACACATCAGATCGGTTCCTAATCGATTTCTGACGTTGATTTCAATTCTTGATTGATTCATCGTGTGTTCTCACTGATTGGATCGCCAATCAAATAGGATTCCGCACTATTTGAGTTGGTTTAACACGCAATCACTCGGTATTTCGTTCAAATACCAGGTCCTGACAATGTGGAAGACGGGTGGTACTGCTTACATAGTCCACATTGCGCTGGTTGTAACGCTGATTATCAATAGCAGTGTCAAATGCCATGAAAAATTGAACAAGCGTGTTCGCATGACTGGAATTCACCTTGAAAGAAGCATTGGAACTCTCACATCTAGAGGTAGTTTTCATGAGACAACACATTGGGATTTCTCTAAAGTAAGCTGGCACCCACATATGTCTAATAGCAAACATGTCGTTCAACCAGACATTGTCTGTTAAATTAAAAGACTTGATTAGATTACGCCAACGTTCCTCAAATGTAACAGGTGTAATGTAAACATTCCAAACCAACTTATGAATCGCCGATCGAATATTAGAGTTGTCATATATATCAGCGGTGATCTGAAAAAAATGAAATACAAAGGATTGATCCAATTACTATTGCTATCAGATGTTACATAAAACTATACTAGTGTGTAAAATATTAGGTTACCATCAGTTATAAAAGATTAACAAAAAACATTGAAAAAATAACATCATGGAACTTATTGATTCGGAACATTAAATTGTGTTATTAGAGTTAAGTTACACCTAAACATATTCTATTCTACACTTATTACAAGAAAAGTAAATGTTACAGGTAAGGACAACAGTAATTACCTACCTTTATATCGTATTACATCTAATTTGTAAGGCCCCGTTCCCGGGACACCTACAGTTGGTCATTCATCGCACTCAAAACATATATTTACATTTTTTTCCTTTCATAAATAGTTGCAGCGGAAACATTAAAAACATAATTTCTTTCCATCAAAATACTTTTGGACATTAGTACAATCGTTCCTTTAACACTATCAGGTTACATTTATTACAAAAACATTAAACATAAAGATGCCATCCAAAATACGCTGAGTAGCCGCCTCGTGCCATCCTCAGCAACATACCTGCCAACTGGAAACACATCAAAGTCAGCGTTGCTGAGTGAGTTCTAGTTTTATAATAAAATATACTTTACTTTCTTTAATAACCATTCATTACTTTTACATGCTCACACATCGTACGTACGCATAGATAATATCATTATTATCTTCTTCATTCATTCTTTCATTTATTCGTTTCAATTAACTTTACTTGCGCATCGGACATCATCCGTACCAATACCATGTGCTACACCCCGACCAGTCTTAGCTACCGGGCCGAAGTCAATAAATGAACAGCTAACGTATGCCACGGTACTAGAGGTAAGCGGTAGAGGTTCTACATTAATGGTCAATCACAAAGAAGGACCCGTTATCCGATACATGCAAGACATTTCATTTCTTTCCACTTTACGTTACATAACACTTCATCTCATTCATTCATTAACGCATTCATTTATTCATTACGTTCCACTTTTCCTTATCTTTCACTTTACATTACATAATACTTCATTTCATTCTTTCACGTTCAACGCGAAGCCATAGAAAGATAAACATACATAATAAGGAACATAAACATAATCATGCAACATCATCAAACATACGCATCAATCATACATCACGTCACGCACACCATACATACGATGCAACAAATGCACCACTATGTCTAACATAACACATATCATCATACATATTACCATCATCTCCATCAACATTATCATCATAATCTCACCATCCTGCGTCACCTTATATCGTCCATGCCCATCACTTCGTCGAGGAATTTCATCTCGGCTATCATCTCTGAACACTTAGGCGAATGGACCCTATGCGAATGGACTATGGGCGAATGGACCTTTATGCGAATGGACTCCCAGTCGCATAACTCCCATGCGTATGGCCTTCAGTCGCATGACTTCAGGCGTATGGGCTTCAGTCGCATTCTCTTCATACGAATGAACCTCAGTCGCATGGTCTCTAGGCGCATGGACTTCGGTCGCATAACCTTCGTGCGAATGAACCTCAGTCGCACCATCTCTCAATCGCATGACTCCCAAGCACATGAACTTCAGTCGCATGACCATCATGCGAATGGACCTCAGTCGCATAGCAAACGTGCGTATGGATCTCAGTCGCACTTCAATCGGCCGAATGGTCTCCAGTCGCCCTCCAGTCGGTCGCCTAGCCCTAGCTGGTGCAGAGTGCAGTTAGGTCGACTGCAGCCGCGGGTTTTCGACCTCCAACCCTTTCCAAACCTCTTTTAAGCTCAAATCAACCCTTCTAAAGGTTAGGGAAACATACTATGACCTCATACAAGCATAACCAAGCAAGAAATCGAGCCTCAAACACATCATACACATACATACATACATCAAAACGGGTTTTCACCCAAAAACTCGAAAATAGGTTTTTTGGACGTGTTCCAGCCCCAAAATCAGTTGAAAACGTGTAAAAGAGGGGTCCTAGAACTCACCTTAACGATCCCGTCGAGTAGAGCTTCGATTTGACTCGCTCCAGTTGAATTCCACGCTCGAATCCACCCGAACCAACTTTTCTCCTCTTTTCTCCTTCTCCTCTCTTCTCCTCTTCTTGGCTGAAATATGGGGAGAATAGGGGTGTTTTCCCCCTTTTATACTCCCGTGCATCGAAGTTTCTCTCGTTGGCGGGTTTGGTCCCTCGACTTCAGACTTCATTTCTTTTTCTTCTCTCATCGGCTACAAAGGAAATTTCCGGGTGTTACAAGTCCACCCCCCTTAAATAGGTTTCGTCCCCGAAACCTGTTACTCCTTAAACGACCGTGGACAATGCTGGCTCATCTCTTCTCCGGTTTCCCACGTATCCTCATATCCCTTTCTGCGCTTCCACTGTACGCGCACAAGTAGAACCACTCTATTACTCAGCCTCTTCTCTTTTTGATCGATGATTGCCACTAGTTGCCCCATCTAATTGAACCATAATATACCTCGATATCGTCTAGTGGGATGACCATATCTTCGTCCGCCAAACATTTCATCCGATGATATACGTGGAATATCGGGCTAATCTCACTTAGTTTCCCTAGTAGCTTCAAGCTATAAGCCACCCTTTCCCACTCGAGCCACGACTCAGAAAGGCCCTACGTACCTCGAGCTCAACTTGCCCCGCTTCCTGAACCGAATGATACATTTCCAAGGTGAGACTCCCAGCATAACTCTATCACCCACCTGGAATTTAATCTGTCAACGTCTCTCATCGGCATACGACTTCTGCCTATCTTTAGGCTTTCTACCTCGTGAACCTTCGACTGTTGGGTGCAAAGGCTATAACCTTTCCCTCTGCCTTAACACACATCCCAACCCCGATTAGGAAGCATCTGGATAAAACGCCAGATCCTCACTCCCATTGGGTAATGACATAATAGGAGCTTGAATCAGTCTTGCCCTCAATTCATCGAACGCCTTCTCTAGAGCTTGACCCTATACGAACTTCACCTCTTTCCGGGTCAACGTGGTCAGTGGAGAAGCAATCTTGGAGAGGTCTTGGATGAACCTTCTATAGTAACCCGCCAAACCCAAGAAGCTACGAATCTCGGATGGCGTCTTTGGTGACTTCCATTGCATAACCGCCTCCACCCTTGCCGGTTCCGCCATAATCCCGTCGGGGTTCGCTACCTGACCCAAAACTGAACCTCGCACAACAAGAATGGCACTTGGAGAACTTTGGCATACATTTTCTTCCCTCTCAGCGTCTCCAACACCTCTCAAAACGCGATCGGCATGCTCTTCCCCGCCCTGCGAATAAATCAGGATATCTTCCATAAACCCAATCACTGATTTATCTAACATGGGTCGACATTCTTGATTCATCCAATCCGTAAAAACAGCTGGCGCATTGGTCAAACCAAAAGACAGAACGAGAAAATCATAGTGTCCATAATGCGTGCGAAGAGCTGTTTTAGGAATATCCTACTCCCTCACCTTCAACTGATGATATCCCGATCGAAGGTCTATCCTTGGAAAGTCAAACAGATCATCAATTCTCAGTAGGAGTACCGATTCGTCACTGTCAGCCTATTCAACTCACGGTAGTCTGCACACATCCTCACACTACCATCTTCATTCCCCACAAATAAGACCGGAGCATTCCAAGGAGAGATACTCAGTCTAACCCACCCCTTATCAAACGGTTCTTGCCATTACTCCGCCAATTCTCTTTTAGCTCATCCGGAACCAATCGATACGGTGCCTTAGCTACTGGTTGAACACCTGGTATCAAGTCAATCTGAAACTCAATCTCATGGTCCCGTGACACTCCCGGTAGGTCCTCGGGAAACACATCTGGAAAGTCGCACATAACCGGTACATCAGACAGTTGTGGTGTCGGCGCATCCACATCCTTTACGTAGGCCAAATAGGCACTACGTCCATGCCTCATACACTTTCCCGCCACCGCCATTGATTTTGCTTCCGAGATCGCCGTGACCCGATCACCAAAAACCGTTACCGAACTCCCGTTAGACGTTGTCAATCGTATCATCTTCTTGCGACCCACAATGTTCGCCTCGTATTCCGTCAACCGATCCATTCCTAGGTCCACATCGAAACCGCCTAAGGTCATCACGAATGGTCTAACTGAAAATTTATGACCTTCAAATTCCCTGTCGCGGTCATCTATCGCACCGAAATCTTGGTAGAGTTACCTATGGTAGTTTCTACATCGAAGGGCTTATCAATACCCCTACCCCTAATGGGCGACTCAGCACAAAAGGCAGCAGAAATGAAACTCTTACTCGCGCCAAAATCAACTAACAGCGAAATTAGAGTTTGGTTTACTCGAAACGTACCTGACACCGCATCGGGGTCCGTACTAGCCTTTTCCTAAGTCCTCATGGAAGCTCGGCACTTGCTCCCTGCCCTCCAGTTCTGGTCGTCTTCTTGGCTCCCGAACTCTCTGCCCTTGGTGCCTTGCAGTCCCTGCTTATGTGACCCTTTCCACGGCAGTTATAACACCGGGCCACCCCACACTCTCTCGCCATATGGCCGACCTTTCCACAACGGAAACATGCATTGGTCCCCAATCTGCATTCCCCGGGGTGTTTCCGTCCACAGTTACCACAACCCGTCACCCCCATATTGGATGTGACCACGCGTCGGTCATCTACCCTCGCAGCTTTGTTCTTTGGGGTGAAACTCTCACGTTCAACCCGTTTCCCCTTCAAATTCTTGTCATCGCTACCCTCCTTGTTTACTTCAATCGCGGTCGTCTCCTTCACCGCCCTAATTACCTCAGTCACCATCAACGGCAGAATCGTCTGCATCGCATGTTGAACTCCCGCAACCACAGCCTCTTTCATTGCGGTTCTCAGGCTAGCACTATCATCACCGCATTCCGGGTGATGGATTTCAGGCTCTTTGGGTGCCATCTCAGCAGCCCTTGTCATGCTCCGCGTGACACGCGATCCCGCACCACGTCCACCACAACCTTCACCTAACACAGCCCTCGACGATCTGCCACCAGCCATTCTCTAACTCACACTGAAAGATTCAAACACCAATACGGTCATTCAAGGAAACAACTCAGTTTATGTCAAGTATAGTAAGTCCCTAATTACAGTGGCCAGTTGTGATTAGCCACTTACTTTACTCTTCATACCCCAAGTATTACCTGTCCTGACTACATCAGTATTTAAATCTACATACAACACATAACCACATACCATGCGCACATAAACCGGTTAACTTAAGAAAATACCTGAGGGCACGCAACTACTCAGTTTGGCATCCCATTCCCCTTTCCATCCCATTCTCAGTTTAAGATTAGGCTTTTGAAAATATTTACCCAATTCACTTAAACTTTGGCTCTGATACCAACTTGTAAGGCCCCGTTCCCGGGACACCTACAGTTGGTCATTCATCGCACTCAAAACATATATTTACATTTTTTTTCCTTTCATAAATAGTTGCAGCGGAAACATTAAAAACATAATTTCTTTCCATCAAAATACTTTTGGACATTAGTACAATCGATCCTTTAACACTATCAGGTTACATTTATTACAAAAGCATTAAACATAAAGATGCCATCCAAAATACGCTGAGTAGCCGCCTCGTGCCATCCTCAGCAACATACCTGCCAACTGGAAACACATCAAAGTCAGCGTTGCTGAGTGAGTTTTAGTTTTATAATAAAATATACTTTACTTTCTTTAATAACCATTCATTACTTTTACATGCTCACACATCGTACGTACGCATAGATAATATCATTATTATCTTCTTCATTCATTCTTTCATTCATTCGTTTCAATTAACTTTACTTGCGCATCGGACATCATCCGTACCAATACCATGTGCTACACCCCGACCAGTCTTAGCTACCGGGCCGAAGTCAATAAATGAACAGCTAACGTATGCCACGGTACTAGAGGTAAGCGGTAGAGGTTCTACATTAATGGTCAATCACAAAGAAGGACCCGTTATCCGATACATGCAAGACATTTCATTTCTTTCCACTTTACGTTACATAACACTTCATCTCATTCATTCATTAACGCATTCATTTATTCATTACGTTCCACTTTTCCTTATCTTTCACTTTACATTACATAATACTTCATTTCATTCTTTCACGTTCAACGCGAAGCCATAGAAAGATAAACATACATAATAAGGAACATAAACATAATCATGCAGCATCATCAAACATACGCATCAATCATACATCACGTCACGCACACCATACATACGATGCAACAAATGCACCACTATGTCTAACATAACACATATCATCATACATATTACCATCATCTCCATCAACATTATCATCATAATCTCACCATCCTGCGTCACCTTATATCATCCATGCCCATCACTTCGTCGAGGAATTTCATCTCGGCTATCATCTCTGAACACTTAGGCGAATGGACCCTATGCGAATGGACTATGGGCGAATGGACCTTTATGCGAATGGACTCCCAGTCGCATAACTCTCATGCGTATGGCCTTCAGTCGCATGACTTCAGGAGTATGGGCTTCAGTCGCATCCTCTTCATGCGAATGAACCTCAGTCGCATGGTCTCCAGGCGCATGGACTTCGGTCGCATAACCTTCGTGCGAATGAACCTCAGTCGCACCATCTCTCAATCGCATGACTCCCAAGCACATGAACTTCAGTCGCATGACCATCATGCGAATGGACCTCAGTCGCATAGCAAACGTGCGTATGGATCTCAGTCGCACTTCAATCGGCCGAATGGCCTCCAGTCGCCCTCCAGTCGGTCGCCTAGCCCTAGCTGGTGCAGAGTGCAGTTAGGTCGACTGCAGCCGCGGGTTTTCGACCTCCAATCCCCTCCAAACCTCTTTTAAGCTCAAATCAACCCTTCTAAAGGTTAGGGAAACATACTATGACCTCATACAAGCATAACCAAGCAAGAAATCGAGCCTCAAACACATCATACACATACATACATACATTAAAACGGGTTTTCACCCAAAAACTCGAAAATAGGTTTTTTGGACGTGTTCCAGCCCCAAAATCAGTTGAAAACGTGTAAAAGAGGGGTCCTAGAACTCACCTTAACGATCCTGTCGAGTAGAGCTTCGATTTGACTCGCTCTAGTTGAATTCCACGCTCGAATCCACCCGAACCAACTTTTCTCCTCTTTTCTCCTTCTCCTCTCTTCTCCTCTTCTTGGCTGAAATATGGGGAGAATAGGGGTGTTTTCCCACTTTTATACTCCCGTGCATCGAAGTTTCTCTCGTTGGCGGGTTTGGTCCCTCGACTTCAGACTTCATTTCTTTTTCTTCTCTCATCGGCTACAAAGGAAATTTCCGGGTGTTACATAATTACATCAACTTACTCTTACTATAGAATGATGAGAATACTTGGTAAACACAAACTACAAAAGGGAAGTGGTGATGTACTATTGGCTATTACATCAACTTACTCTTACTATAGAATGATCCATTACATACAGTTACATAAAGTGATTTTGCGTTTAAAGTGACTGATTTTAATCATAAATTTAGCTTACCATGACTATAATATCATATTACCATTAACCTACAGATTACATGAAACTTAAACAAATGTACAATTACTTAAAAGAAAACTGTACTACTATTATTTACTAAAATAATGTTACAATTACTTAATAATAACTTTAACATATATATATATATACCTTCGATGGTAATTTCTTCATGATGTGCCACATACACAAGCGATGGTGAGATTTCACAAAAACCGATGACACAGCAACCTTCATTGCGGGATCCTGGTCAGTTAAAACTAAAGTTGGATTAGTCTTGTGAGTTTTCAAAAAACAACGGAGAAGCCACATGTACGACGCTGCAGTTTCATCAGACAGCAAACCCGCTGCAAATGTTACACATTTTTTGTGATGGTCTACACCAGTAAAAGGCACAAATATCATGTTGTACCTACGTGTGGAAAATGAATAACAAAAAAAAACATCAGTACAGGGAACTTTAGATCTAAAAAAATTTATGTAGCTTATTATATGTGATATGTAAGTAAGAATAGGTACTTGTTTGTCGAATATGTGGCATCAAACGCAATAACATCCCCGAATGAACGATAGTTGATTTGAGAAACTTCATCAGCCCAATATATACCCTTCACTTCACCACCGACATGGTGAATGTCATAGGAAAAGTTATGGCGGTTATTAGCAAACTGCTCAAGCTTTCTGACTACAAACAACATGTCTCGCTCACCAATAAACATCCTAATGTCACGGCTAACATTCTTGTATGCTGCTCTGGTACCTCTCATGTTGTGATGACCTCCTTTTAACGCAGAATGCAAACGATGTGCAATAGTGGGACCAACACGGTGTAAACTCATCGTGTGTATAAACTTTATATCTTGGAAGTCCAAGTGTCGCCCTGTGCGAGTCAAATCCATGTTGTCAGAGGATATCAGTTCATGATTGTGCTTCTCAGAAAATTCATACAACACATACTGTTCGAAACCCTTTATGACCTTCACCCGAATCAAAGCCTTACAATCAGTTACTTTAAATGCACAACCACGTGTTGGTAAAAGGGTGGAAGGTACGGTGGTGTCAATAGTCTT
>CM046044.1:21398799-21583799 GCA_025215565.1 Flaveria ramosissima | reverse complement strand
CAATCACATGACTCCTCAGCACATGAACTTCAATCGCATGACCATCATGCGTATGGACCTCATTCGCATAGCAAACGTGCGCATGGACCTCAGTCGCACTTTAATCGGCCGAATGGCCCCCAGTCGCCCCCAGTCGGTCGCCTAGCCCTAGCTGGTGCAGAGTGCAGTTAGCTCGACTGCAGCCGCGGGTTTTCGACCTCCAACCCCTTCCAAACCTCTTTAAGCTCAAATCAACCCTTCTAAAGGTTAGGGAAACATACCATGACCTCATACAAGCATAACCAAGCAAGAAATCAAGCCTCAAATGCATCATAACACATACATACATGCATCAAAACGGTCTTCACCCAAAAACAAAAATAGGTTTTTGGACGTGTTCTAGCCCCAAAATCAGTTGAAAACATGTAAAAAGAGGGTCCTAGAACTCACCTTAACGATCCCGTCGAGTAGAGCTTCGATTTGACTCGCTCCACATCGAATTCCACGCTCGAATCCACCCGAACCAACTTTTCTCCTCTTTTTTCTCCTTCTCTTCTCCTCTCCTCTCTTGGCTGAAAATCGGGAGAATAGGGATGTCTTCCCCCTTTTATACTCCTGTGCATCAAAGTTTCTCTTTTGGCGGGTTTGGTCCCTCGACTTTGGACTTTATTTCTTCTTCTTCTTTCGTCGGCTACAAAGGAAATTTCCGGGTGTTACAAGTCCACCCCCCTTATATAGCTTTCGTCCCCGAAACCTGTTATTCGTTAAACCGTCGCGAGCAATTCTGTCTCATCTCTTTTCCAGTCTCCCACCTGAAGTTCAATCGGTCTACGTCGCTTATCCACACACGGCTTCTTATCTATCTTTGGCTAGCTTCATCAATGCTTTAATCCTTTCGAGCTTCTCGATCCTGGCCTCGATCACCTCATTACTTTCTATACGGCATTTTGTGCTCGGCCTTCCCTTGTGAACAAGGCATTTAATCTCGTACTCCACCATATCGCGCTTCATGCACCTTCCCGCCACTCTCATCGAAATCACATTCGGAATCGTCGTGACTCAATTACCTTAAGCCATCACCATGATCCCCTCAAGCGCTATCAACCGTATCATCTTTTTGCAACACATAGTGTTTCCTTCGTAGTCCGCCAAACAATCCACTCTTAGGGTTATATCGAATGGCGTATCTATATTCTTACCATTAACAGGCAATTTAGCATAGAAAGCAGCAGGAATAAAAACTTTTACTAACGCCAGCATTAAATGACACAAGCTAAGGATCTATTTACTAGGAACATACCTGACACATCAACATCAAGTCCGTCCTAGCTTCCTCCGTTCTTCTTCATTCCCGAACCTTCAGCCTTTGCTTCTACAGTCCCTGATCTTATGACCTTCTTCACCACAAGAATAACACTTCCCCATACCGCAGTTCTTCGCTACATGTCCGGTCCTTCCACAACGAAAGCAGGCATTAGTCCCCAATCTACATTCCCCGGGGTGCCAGTGTCCACACTTGTCACACCTTCCGAACCCACATCATTTATGACCACGCTGGTCATCCACTCGTGCACCTTGTTACTTGAGCGGCTCCGCCGTGTCCCATCGCTCCCCGTTCCAATCCCGATCACCATCTCCTTTCTTGCTACCTTCTGTCACCACCATCAATCTTTCATCGTATAATCTTCCCGCTAAATCAACCGCCGACCTAAACGTGCTTGGTCGGGCAGCGATCATATGCCTGCGGATGTCTGTCGGCAGGCCCTGAATATACCTCTTGATCTTTCGCGAAAGAGGTGTCACCTGATCCGGCACCACGCGCGCCATTTCATTAAACTTGGTAGTGTATTGCTGATGCGTCATTGTTCCCGCCTCCAGCTACAGGAACTCTCTTTCAACGTTATATCCATCTCACGGTGAGGACAGAACTCCTCAAATCACCAGCCTTTCAATTCTGACCATTCTCATCCTCCCGATGGCTCGACTACCCTCAAACTTGGACTATGTGTCCCACCAGCACAAAGCTGAGTCCACGAAAGAGTGGGTAGCAAACTTTACTTTCTGATCCTTTCCACTCGCTGATATTTAGAACAGCTTCCATCTCCCTCACCCACCCGTGAGCAGCAACAGCAGTGCCATTACCATCAAAGTAGGGGGCTTGCATCGCTGAAACGCCCCATAGTTACAACCTCGTGCCGCCTCCAGCGTAGTGTGACATCCGTCACTTTAAGGTCCGTCAATTAACGTGTTTGTCCGTCATCTATTCTATGATTGGTCATTCCTCATCATTGTTTGACTCTTTATGTGGATATCATGTGTGCAATATTATCGTTGTGTGCGTATTCGTTATAACCTTGGGTTAACCTTAAAAAGACCTTTAAAACTTTCATTTTTGAAAACGCTAAATATATCATTTTATAAATATAATAAATGTTTTAATATAACCATTTCTTAAGTCATAATAACATTAAATGAACTTTTACAATTAACATAAAACACCTAACAAAGTCGTTTTTCAACCGAACAAAATTTGGGAAAACTCGGGGGTTAAGTGCAGGGACTAAACTTGTAATTTTGTAAACTTGGGCTGGGTATAAATACCCCTCATACCAGCCCTAATCCTCATTTCACCATCTTCTTCATCTTCATCTCCTCTTCACACACCAAATCTCCATTTTTGCACCAAAACCGACCCGAGAGGTCTCGTTTTCTTCGTCTTGACACCGTCTACAGCCTAGATTACTTCTTTCTAGCAGGTAGTTGTCTTTAGTTGTCCGTTTTCTAGCCTTTTCACGGCTGTCCAAACTAGGGTTTCGGGTGTTCGGGTTCACCCGAATACACAAGGTCGTATGGGTGCGTGTGAGGTCTCTTTGCTTGTGTTTAATTCTTGTGTATGTTTGTTGAGTGTTTCTGGAGGTCCTTGTGGTGTAAAACCCGTGTTAGAGCAGCTCGGGGGCTGCTCCCCCCGACCACAGTCGCGATTCTGCAGATCAGGCGACTGGGTCATCCATTGCGATTGAGCCGTGCGACTGAGTGGGTCGTGCGACTGGATCATGCGTCTGAGTCAATCGCGCGACTGAGTTGTGCGACTAGGCATGTCGTGCGACTGAGTGTCTGTGTGTGATTGAGTCCTGGTGCGATTGAGTGTATACGATTGAGTCATGCGATTGAGTGATTGTTGTGCGATTGAGTCAGGTGACCGACTGAATGTGTGCGAATGAATGTGATTCGCACGACTGGAGTCCAATCGCACGAATGAAGGTTCAGTCGTATGAAAGTAGCTAATTCGCACGATTGAAGGTTGATTCGTGCGCATGGAATTGAGTCGTGCGATTGGGTGTTGTGTGGTACGACTGAGGCCAATCATACGAATGAAGGCTCAATTGTACGAATAAAGCTGATTCGCACGATTGAGGGTTGATTCGCACAAATGGAGGATGAGTCGTGCGTCTGACATTGTTATGCGACTGAATTTGTTGTGTTTGACCCCTTGTGCGTGGTGTGAGCATGTCGTGTGGTGTCGAGGGTAACACTAACACAATAATGCCATTATTTGGCCACAAATATTAAAGTCAACGTGAGAAAGGGCACAGAAACTATTTTGAGCAAATCAAACTAACGCTTTACAACGACCAAATTGATTTGTAACTATTGACGCTTATTCAATGCTTCTTCAATAAACAACGATACTTTTACTTAAACACCATCATTAGTGGCGACAATGTTTTGTACTTGGATCTACATAAGGTCTAGTACATGTGTCAGTCTGTGTGTGTTGTGCGTGACCCATCCGATACGACCCGAACCGACCCCATTATTGCGCGCTTATACATATATCATATCATTAGTGCTATACAATAACTGTCAATAGGTGTTTGACTGTTTATTTGCATTCAACATTTGGGATACATCGATCATACATACTTACCACCGAACAAGTGAGTTTCGTGGCCCCTTTTTACGCTTATACAATATTTCAATCATTTACAAATTGGGGGAAAAGTATGCTTACACAATTTTTATGCTGTACAACTTACATACATTTTACATACAAAGAATCAACGTGATACTGTGTTGCAAGTACTATTTGATACATGCTTGGGTCTGCTGTGTGGTTCTATCTTTGCAACTATTTAATTCCAGTGTGGGAACCGGCGGTTAGGTATTGGTAGTACTACTGGGTTGACACCCCCACCCTCGTTCGATGGTATACTAGTTGGTACCATCAGTGGCCAGGAACGGGCCCTTGGGTGAATATATGCCGACAATTTCTTTGTGTACGTCGCTAGGTTTGGTTGCAAAGCTCATGTCATGTGATATTTACTTGTGTAATAACTGTATTCACGGTATTCCGAGGCGCTTACTTATTACAGCATCACTTACATTTTATTACATAAACCTGCGAGCTCACCAACAATTATGTTGACCGTTTTAAGCATATCTTTTCAGGTGATCATGCAAGTCCAGGAATCTAGGTGTGCTGCCTTAGTGGAGACCCTAGGATGCATTTTTGGGACTTAGCTCATGTTTGATAAACAATCTTTTTGAACAATGTTAACGCATGTAAACAATTATCAGCATTTGAAACTTGTTCCCGGGTTGTGGGAATTAGCATTTACATTTTCATCTTTATGTGATTATGTGTTGTCATTATCATGTTGCTTATGTCTATGTTGTCGTGAACATTGACTAAACACGACACAAGTCCCCTTGTTGTCGGGTGTCGTCATGACACGCAAGTCTTCATTTATTTATATTGCTCTCTATCGCTTACCATGTGTTATGACGATCTCGGTCTCGTTACATCCCCGTGTTTCCGCTTTTAGCGGGGGTGTGACAGATTGGTATCAGAGCCATTCGTTATAGAGAATTAGGCAATACGCTTGACCTAGACTATAACCTAGGAACCTTCATGTAGATTTGCATGCTAGGACTCTGTATGCATATTATATCTCGTGTATGTGTTCCTCGCTGCTTGACTTGTTCATCTATTTGTTATGTGATCTTTCCACCCTATGAGAGAGCCCTTGTGCTCACTCTTTTATGGGATGCTTCTATTGGATCTTCCGTTCCCTCTGCGCGCCGAGTTAGTTATCAGATCCGGGTATTAACCCGAAGAGATCATCACAGATCATACTATTGCGCTTGACCTTGGACATTGAGATTAACTCTGAGGAGGAATATGTCTGAAACCTCGAAGGATGAGGAAATAGACAACCTCCGCTAGACTAAACGTGATTGTGTACATGTACTTACAACTGTTGTGATGTATGATGACAATAAGCATGATATTGACATGAAATACATGGACTTGATGGATTATTATGGATATGATGTAAAGGAAAGTCGGATATCATGTAATCGGATCGGGCATCATTCTCGGTACATTGTGGGTGTGGTGGGAACGCTGCGGGGAATCCTATATATAAACATCACCGGTATACTGAGAATATGCTTGAAATGGGCTGCATGGTGGTCTTGGCTGACCTGAACATGAACATTGGAATTTGATAAGTGGAATACTTGTGTATCTTATGGTGACTAAAGCTGATATGTTACCTCTTTTATGATTAGAACATGCCGCCTCGAAGAGTCACCCGTAGCAGTAGTGGCGGGAGTGAAGCCCCAAGGGGCAGAGGCCGAGGCAGAGGCAGAGCACCAAGAGCAAACGATGCTCCTGCCAGTAACTGTCAAGGAACAGGGAACGCTGACATGGCAGCCCTGATTGCTCAGCAATTGGCCGCACTGATTCCTACTATAGTGGCCCAAGTGAGCGACGCACTCCAACAACACCACCCTCACGGGGATGGTGGCAACGATGAGGGAGCCCAAGGTGGGATTGAAACTGAAACGGGAAACGGGAACCCGACTGGAAACGAGAGCAACCAGGAAACCGGGAATGGTGGTACTGCCGGTATTGAGACTGGGGTGGTTAATGCTCGTCGGGGATGTTCATACAAGGAGTTCGTGGCTTGTAAGCCAAGGGAATTCGATGGGAAGGGTGGGGCGATAGCCCTAGCCAGGTGGTTGGAAAAGATGGAGGCAGTGATCGACATCAGTGAGTGCCTCGACAGCCAGAGAATCAAGTATGCCACTTGTTCTCTACAGGGTAAAGCCCTAACCTGGTGGAACACCCAGATTCAAGCACGAGGAAGAGAGTCTGCGATGTAGATGTCATGGGATGAGTTCAAAGCCTTAATCACCGAGGAATACTGCCCTCTCAACGAGATGCAGAAGCTGGAGCATGAGTTCTGGAATCATGCTATAGTGGGGGCAGGGCATGCAGCTTATACTGATCGTTTTCATGAGCTGGCAAGATTGGTTCCGCATCTGGTCACGCCGGAATCAAAGAGGATCGAGAGGTACATTTGGGGACTCGCGCCTCAAATTAGAGCTATGGTCACAGCAGCCGCTCCTCCTACTATTCAGAGCGCAATTCTGAAAGCTGGCGCTTTGACTGATGAGATGGTTAGAACAGGGGTTTTGGGCCGAGGGGCCGAGAAGAGGAAGGATGTTGGGGAGTCGAGCCGGTCGAGTGCCGGAAGGTTTGAGAAGAGGTCTAAGCCGACCAGGAATTTTGTGGCCGTGTCTCAGGCCAGAAGAGAGTATGTGGGGCCGCACCCCAAATGTGACAGGTGCAATTATCATCATCCCCCAGGGACACAGTGCCGGGTGTGCGCTAACTGTAAGCGCCCGGGTCATTTGGCAAGAGATTGCAGAACTGCGCCGAATCTTGTAGCACCCGTCAACGCGGTTAACCCCGTCGGGAATGCAAGGGCTTGCTTTGAATGTGGGAGCCCCGATCACTACAGGAATATGTGCCCCAGGCTGAATCGGGCACCGGGTCAACAGGGGAACAACCAGCAGCAGGTGTTGGCTATCGCTGGGAATCAAGGCCCGGCTACTCAGGGGAACGCAGCTCGGGGACGTGCATTCGTCATTGGAGCTAATGATGCTCGTCAGGACCCGAATGTTGTCACGGGTACGCACTTACTCAATCATCACTTCGCATCTATATTATTTGATACTGGAGCAGACAATAGTTTTATTTCTTCCGAGTTGGTGCAATTGCTTGATTTGAGTCCTAGTAGGCTAGAAACTAGCTACTCCGTAGAAATGGCCAATGGTAGGGTTGCTCAGGCCGATGAGATTATTAGGAAGTGTTCATTGACGCTGGAGGATCATACCTTTGAGATAGATTTGATACCCTTTGAGTTAGGAAGCTTCGATGTGATTGTGGGTATGGATTGGTTGTCGCAGAATGGAGCAGAGATTGTCTGTCGAGACAAGGTAGTACGTATCCCTATGCCAAACGGGGAAGTACTCAAGGTTCAGGGAGAACGACCGGGTAAGAGCTTAAAGCTTATTTCCTGCATGAAAGCACGCCAGAGTTTACGAAAGCAGTGCTATGCTTTTCTGGCTCATGTAGTTGAAAAGAAAGACGAAGAGAGGAAACTGGTGGATATTCCAGTGGTACGGGATTACCCAGAAGTATTTCCAGATGACTTGTCTGGTTTACCTCCTCCACGACAGGTGGAATTCCGTATAGAGTTGGTTCCTGGAGCTACGCCGGTAGCAAAAACGCCATATCGACTAGCGCCATCCGAAATGCAAGAGTTGTCTAGTCAGTTACAGGAACTACTGGAGAAGGGTTTTATTCGACCGAGTCATTCACCGTGGGGAGCGCCGGTACTATTTGTCAAGAAGAAGGATGGATCGTTCCGTATGTGCATCGATTACCGTGAACTGAACAAGTTAACGGTGAAGAACCGATATCCTCTCCCCAGGATCGACGATTTATTTGACCAGCTGCAAGGAGCTTCGTATTTTTCAAAGATCGATCTTCGTTCTGGTTATCATCAGCTAAGGGTTTTTGAGGACGACATACCGAAGACTGCGTTCAGGACTCGTTATGGGCACTATGAGTTCTTGGTCATGCCGTTCGGGTTGACCAACGCACCAGCTGTGTTCATGGACCTAATGAATCGGGTGTGCAAACCTTACTTGGATAAGTTCGTGATCGTGTTCATAGACGATATACTTATTTACTCCCGATCAAAAGAGGATCATGTAGAACATCTTCGGGCTATTCTGGAGCTGCTAAGAGAAGAGAAACTTTTCGCCAAATTCTCTAAGTGTGAATTTTGGCTGCGAGAAGTGAAGTTTTTGGGTCATGTGGTCAATGAGGACGGGATTCACGTAGATCCCGGCAAGATCGAAGCGGTGAAGAAATGGGATACGCCCCAGACACCATCAGAGATACGGCAATTCTTAGGATTGGCCGGTTATTATCGTCGCTTCATCGCGAATTTCTCAAAGATCGCTGTTAGGACCTGGTATTTGAACGAAATACCGAGTGATTGCGTGTTAAACCAACTCAAATAGTGCGGAATCCTATTTGATTGGCGATCCAATCTGTGAGAACACACGATGAATCAATCAAGAATTGATTTCAACGTCAGAAATCGATTAGGAACCGATCTGATGTGTTCTATGAACTTGGAGAACGATTTGGGAGGCTTCTGGACGGCTAGGGTACGTCTGGAGTCGTAATGGGATGAATGCTTCCGTTTTCCCACGAATTGGGTCTATTTATAGGTTAGTATTGTTCAATCGTGCGACTGGGCCATAAGTATGGTTCAGTCGTGCGATTGAACCATGCGGTTGATTCATCCGCACGACTGAGTGTTCAGTCGTGCGATTGAGTCAATCTTATGTGTCAATCATACGACTGATCCAGTCTCCTGTTTCAGTCGTGCGATTGAGTCAATCGTATGAAGTTATTCATGCGTGTGGTCCATTCGCATGGGCCATTCGCATGAGAACTTCATTAAGTTAAGTTTGAATGTTCTATTTAATATAACTTAATGTGCACTCATTCAAACAATCATAAACCCAATCAATTCAATCACAACTCATTAATGAAATATTAAACATTACAAGTAACAACCAATTCATATCATTTCATTAATCGATTACAATTACATCATAAACAGACAGACAAGTTCATTACATTACAAATCATGATCTAGGGACATACATGTATCAACAAACTCCCCCTTGGACCTAGATCTATCTATTCTCTTGTCTTCTGCATCACCTCCTTATACTTCTTGTACTTCTCCTCTTTAGTGACTCCTGCGTGTATCTCAAAAGCAAAGCAGAGTCTTATGACATTTTGGAATTGGAGGGCTTGTACAATATCTTGCGTGTCATAGAATAGTGGCCACTTATATAATGTGTAGACATCATTAGCAGATAAGTTGGTTAGCCACATTGGGTCGAATACCCTGATAGTATCCATTTGTCCCTCTTTATTCAATACTATGACAGCTTCAGCGGTTCTCCAATCATAGTACCACCATTTGAAGTGGGGAGTGAAGTCCTGTGGCATTTCCCTGAGAGGGATTCTCGACATTGTTCTCGGGGGACTCCACTTCAGCACTATCTTTGGCTTACCAGTTATGGGATCAACTTCAGAACGTCTGATATACCTCGTAGGTTGTTGAGGTTTGAAGTTGACCCACCTGGTGTGGTACTCTTTCCTCAGGGCAGCCTCAAACCAGCCTGACATCTTTCTCGGGTCAGCATACAGCAGCTTTAGTTTAGCCAGCTGGTTGAGCTCAAAACCAGGTAGAGTCTTCAGATCATGTGGGAACCTGAAGTACTCTATGCCCTGCTCCCTCTTAACTGCATAAGCGTTAAGGTCTTCAAAATAAGCCCAAGAGATAATCCTGCCCGACACCTTATGGTGTTTCTTGACTTTGTAGAGCTTGGTGTAGGCATCTCTCTTTGGTGCAGCCCGCTGGGCTCTTACTTCCTCAAAACAGGCAGCCCATTCAGCCTTGCGAATATCTACATCTGCATTGGAGGCTTGGGCTGTTCCTTCAGTCTTTTCTGCTTCTTGCTCCATCTTGTCAAGTACCTCAAAAGTATCACTGACTAGGGATTCACCCAAATTGGGGACCACATTTCCCTCGGCGTCAGCGTACTGAGGATACTCTTCTGCAGTGATGTCTTCAACCTCAACTTCATCAATGTCGTTCAGTTCCTCATCACTGGTTGAATCCACTGTTGGAGCGTCCTTCACTAGTTCATCGGGATTGAGTTTGAACATTTCAGCTATTTGCTCATCAGACAGGTCATGAATTATCTCCCCTTCTTCAGGGGTATAACTCACAGACCGTCTTACTATCCCTTGTAGGTCAAGAATCATGGTTAACTGAGTCTTGACCATTTGAAGGGGAGTAAAGTCAAACTCATCCCTTTGAAAGTTTGGATCTGTTTGATATAAACATTCAACACATAAATCATTAGTAATTAATCAAACAGACATATATTAACTTAATATATATAAACATTTAATACATTTGTTTTTCATTACATGATTCAAGTACAAAGTAAATAAATACATAAAACGTCTAATCAGTACTTTGGTCCTGAATCTGTGGAGTGTCGCTCGGAGGAGCAGAAGTAGTGGATGACTGGTCTTGTCGACGTTTGGATCTCCGCTCTGACCTGAGGCAGAGGCCGATGCAGCCGCATCCCCTCCTTCTGCCTCGTCATCATCATCATGTCCTTCTGTCCTCTCTTCTTCTGTCTCCTCATCATCATCATCTTCCTCATCATCATCCTCATCTTCATCATCATCATCTCCGTCATCCCCGTCACCTTCCTTTAGCTTCAGGGGCTCATCCTTCGACCCCTTCAGCCTCAGCATGATAGTCTTGTTGGTCGTCTCCAACTCCTCAATACGTTTGACGGACTGAGCCTGAATATCTTGGAGTTGGGACACCTCAACTCTCTGCTGGTCTATGACCCGAGCTTGCTCTGCCAATTGCTGAGATTGGGCAGCAGCCAAGTCGGTCAGTTGGCGGATCTGTGCCGCCTTCTCCTCGTCAGCAGCAAGCAGACGCATAACCATACGGTTTAGCGCTGAGAGCTGCTCCTCTACCCCAATGTGAGGTAGAGTGAATCCATGAACCTGTGAGGGCTGGGCTGACGGTCCAGCCTGATGTGTGGTGGTGGTGGCAGTGGCTGTGGTGAATATGGGTCGGTGGGCTGATGGTGGTGAAGTAGGGGTGAATGGTCTGGTGATGGATGGGATAGTAATAGTGGTGGTGGGTAAAGTGGTGGATGTGGTAGTAGGAGTAGTGGCTGTGGTGGCTGTGGTGACGGGTGGTGTGTCAGTAGTGGTGGTAGTGGTGGCTGTGGTGGTAGTCACGAAGGTCAAACGACGCTTCTTCTTCTTCAACCCATGTGGTTGAGCCATCCGCTTCCTCCTAGTCCCGGAGGAAGTAGATGCTCCCCCTGCGGCTCTGCTAACTGACCCTGGGACGTAGTTAGGGTCAGTATCTCTCTCCGAGGAGTCCCTTGGGTGCTCACCAACCACCTTAAGCCCGTGGTCTGTGGGAACTACTTTGCTTCCCACAGTCCTGGTGAGGGGCTCCTCGTCTGACTCCTCCTCCTCAATGTCACCAGCGACAAACTCTTGATGGAAGCCGGCCATCTCTGCGACCTCTCCGGCAGTGGCTGACCCCGGGGGATAACGTCTGTATCTGTGCCTCTAGATGGGGCAGGCATGTCATCCCCGGCATCGCCACTATCATCATCATCAGAGTCTGTCTCTGGTATAGCTATATGCTCCACATCTGAGTCACTGTCCTCGTGGCGCCACTTCCTCTTCGCTGGCGCCACATAATCAGCCCGGGCCAGATGCCCAAACAACCTCCTGACAGGGGGCTTCACCTGCTTCCCCCTGTAGACCTTCATCCTGCCGAGAGTCGTGTCGTCCATGACCTCGAGGATAACAGCGTCCTCCTTCTCCTTCGGCAGGGAAGGAAGCTTCTGATCAATGATCATCTGTAAAAATCTAGGGTACATACAGAAGCCTTCCTTCCCCTTCCCCTCGAGGTTCTCCACCAAATAACTGAATATCATCCTGGAGAAGCTGAACGGGTGGTTCAGCACCAACGCTGCATAAGCGTTCTGAATCTGGTCAGAGAGCTCGTCAAAACCTCCCTTCCGTGATGCTATACACTTCAGCAGCACGTGCGCAAGGTACTTAAACTGGGGACAGAGGTTACTCTTGTTGAGTACCCCGGCATTGATGTCCCCAGAGTACTTGGCTCTCATGAAGCATCCACGGACAGTGAGGGGGTGTAGACGTGTGGGACACTCAGCATCGTCTCCAAACTGAAGAACTATCCTCAGATCCTCCTCAGAAATAGTGATAGCCTCACCAAAAATCGAGCTCCTGATGCAGTGAGGCTCGGTGGATCTGTCTACAGATGCGCCTTCCCAGAAGGCCTGCTGCACTGATCTGTACGGTGTGCAGGGAGTAGATATAGCGTGAGCGATCCTGGATCTCTGAAGAAAAGTGATAATGCCTGTGAAGTCGGCGGCATTCCTGGAAGTCAAGTCCAGGTGAGCACATATGTTGTGCTTGGTGCTCATATTCCATCTACTCGCCATCTGTAACACATAATAACATAAACGTTAGTTTCGTTGGCTAAGAGTATAAAGCAACACTTAAACTTTGAATAAAAAGTATCTGTCATGCGATTGAGGTTGTACGACTGAAGACAGTCGTGCGACTGAATCGTGCGATTGAGGTTCAGACGTGCGATTGACCTCATACGCACGACTGAGTGTGCGACTGGACTCATGCGCATGAACTCTTGTGCGGTTACACCAGTCGTGCGACTGAGTCTCATTCGCATGGTTCAGTCGTGCGATTAAGTGATTCGCACCCTTCAGTCGTGCGACTGAAGTTCATCCGGACGACCAGTCGTCTGTCTCATTTGTTCAGTCGTCCCAAGATCAAATCTACGCAGAATAAGTTTTATCATTCAATTAACCGGTTCTTTAGTGTCGCCTACTCTTCCCTAACAACCTATTTTACTCAATTTTAACATATTACTTAGTTTTAATAGGTTATTAGGGTTTGACATCGCGGTTCGCACTTCACAGTCGTATTAATCCGATTAGGGTTTCATTCTTGCTGATTTTGATGGAATAGAACTTCAAAGTACCTGTACGATGATGAACGAACGTTAGTATCACAGAATCAACAAGAAAGCTAAGGCAAATGAAATTTCGGCAGAGTAACGGTACAATATGCGAATTAGGGGCGATTTGCGAATGAGGAGTCTCTGCGACCGACTCCCCTCTATTTATATCCACCCTAGTTCCAATCGTGCGACTGAGTTCATTCGCACCTTTCAGTCGTGCGAGTGGGACTCAGTCGTGCGATTGGGTCAGTCGCCCTTCTCCAGTCGTCCGACTGAAGTTCAGTCGTGCGACTGACTCACTCGTTCGCATTTAAGCATCCGATTGGACTAATCGTATGATCCATTCGTGCGAATGGACTTCATTCGTATGGTTAGTCCATACGTATGGTCCATTCGTGCGAATGGGTCATACTTAGTTAATTTTTCTGCTTTTTACCAATTTACCTTTAGACTCTTTTATATTAATTAAGTTAACGTTATGACCTTTTGATCATCTCAGACATGATCCTTTTATCTTGAAAACACGTTGATCACCTCAGACGTGATCCTTTTAACCACTTTGGTCACCTCAGACGTGACCTCTTTTAAAAATACTTTGTCACCTCAGACGTGACTAATTTAACCTTTCAAAGACATATGGTCATCTCAGACATGACCCTTTTAGTGAGTTTATTCCTTCTGATTTTCCTGATGTAGCCCGACACTTGACTCAAATTAAAACTTAAAACAACTAACTAATTTAAGAATTTAAACTAATTACATAATCAGACATATTTTTGGCTTTTTGTGAGAGATAAATCCAGAGATTGATATCTACGGGATTTGGATCGGGAGTAGATAGCTTCAACTTAGGTTGATCACATCTGGACCAATTCAATTTTTGGAATCATACAGGCAATTCAAATCATTTGGGACTCGTTATAAAACCTTTTGATGCTCAAGTTCTCGATGTTCATCCAGAGTCTTTTGCAACATAAGGAAATCATACTGAAACTCTTAGATTCTCACATTGATTTGGACCTTTGAGAATGTAGCCACAATGATTGTCAGTATGTTTGTCCACTTAAATCCATACACAGACTTTTGACACAGACTGGTGACTTATTTAGGTTTAATTATTTCAACTAACACTTGTGGATCCCACACTTATATGGTAATCAACATCCCTCAGGAGCTTTTGAGCGGTCTACGGGTATTATTACAAGAAGAGACTATTCTTAGAGCTTTCAAAGAGAAGCCTGTCCTCAGGTCAGTGCCATCGCACAGCAGAGAGGCGGCAAACAACAATGAATTCTAGAATATCTAGGTTATGCTTATCCTCAGGTCAGTGCCATCGCACAGCAGAGAGGCACATAACCTATCTCCTTGTTAGAGCAGCTTATTTTATTTTGCACAAAATGCACCAACAACATAAGTCATTAGCTTTATTGCATTTGTCTTTCATTTTTTTCTTTGCTTTGCTCTAGTTATGGTCATCCGCACACATTTGTGGCGTTTACTTGCTCATTACCCCTTATTGGAATATTGTTGATTGTGTTAACCAGTGATAAGATGGACGCCCACAGTCAGTTGAACACTTTAGTTTTATCTTGAAATCACCAATCCGGTCTAGTTGTCTATTGTGTTGAATCTACCAACATATCATATATGGTCTAGCAGCCTCTAAGTCTACTTTCTTTGTGTCACCTTAGGAGTTGCCAGTTTTCTATCATCTTTCCTTTTAGTATTGCTTAGACTACACAGATTTATTACTTTGAACTTTTGCATATTACTAACACTTAAATTTTAAAGTCCCTCTTGATTTGTTCCTGTGTACTATCATTTTCCAAAGGTATTGAATCGGTATCACAGATACAATCTACCTTATTTCAGCTCGCTACTCCTTCTCCCTCATTTTTTTTTTTTTTTTTTTTTTTAATGTTAACTTGCTGACATATTCTCCCCCTAAATACTAAAATCATTTCTGGTTTAATTATTTTAGGATTTTAATAAACAGCAAGAGAACATGAGTTTAAATAAAATTAAAATCAAATAGACAAATCAAAATAAATAAAATAAAATTTAAGTACACGACATCGGACTACACATTTTCATCATCAGGAATTACCTCACTTTTCTTTTTAACACCGTTGACCTCTAATAAATATTGAAAACGTGGTTTATCAAAGGCTTTAGTATAGAGGTCAGCGCGTTGAAAATCAGTATTAATTTTAACCACATCAATTAAGTTCTTTTCAAAACAATCTCTTATGAAATGGTATTTAATACCGATGTGTTTGGTCTTAGGATGTTGGACCGGATTTTTAGTTACTGCAATTGCAGCAGAGTTATCAACAAAAATAGGAGTAGATGAGAATTTTAAACCGTAATCCCGCATTTGCTGTTGAATCCAGATGATTTGAGAACAGCAACTTGCAGCAGCAACATATTCGGCTTCACAGGTTGACAAGGCAACCGATGTCTGCTTCTTACACTGCCAGGTAACTAATCTTCTCCCAAAGAATTGACACCCTGCTGATGTAGACTTGTAGTTCATCTTGCAGCCCCCGTAATCCGAGTCACTATACGCGGTAAGCTCAAAGTCATCATCATGAGGGTACCACAATCCAAGTGTGGGTGTACCCTTCAGATAACGAAAAATCCTCTTGACCCCGATCAGATGGTTGACCTTTGGTTTAGCCTGATATCTTGAGCATAGACATGTAGCATACATAATATCAGGTCTTGAGGCAGTGAGATACATGAGGGATCCGATCATTCCTCGGTACATAGTGGCATCTACTAGATCTCCATTATCATCCGGTGCTATATCATGATTAGTAGCAAGTGGAGTCCCAGCAGCAGAAGCATTCTCCATGTCAAAGCGACTGAGAATGTCTCCTACATACTTGGTCTGATGTAGAAAGATCCCATTAGGTGTTTGATCCACCTGTAACCCGAGAAAGAACTTCATCTCCCCCATGGCACTCATCTCAAATTCTTTCTTCATTACTGCTTCAAACTCTTTACATAACTCTTCGTTCTTTGACCCGAAGATTATGTCATCAACGTATATCTGTACAAGCAGTAGGTCGCCATCCTTTTCCTTAATAAACAGTGTACAGTCAATTACTCCCCTGCGAAAGCCGTGTTTCACAAGATGAGTTGAGAGTTTCTCATACCAAGCTCGAGGAGCTTGATGAAGCCCATACAAAGCTTTGTCGAGCTTGTAAACTCTATCCCGATGGTAAGGATCTTCAAAACCCTCGGGTTGACTTACATAGACTGTTTCTCTGATTTCCCATGAAGGAATGCACTCTTTACATCTAATTGGTAGACTTTGATCTTCATGTACGATGCATAGGCAAGGAAGATACGAATAGCTTCCATCCTTGCCACGGGTGCAAACACCTCATTGTAGTCAATTCCCTCGACTTGGCGAAAACCTTGAACCACCAGTCGAGCTTTGTTCCTGATAATGACCCCTTGGTCATCCTTCTTGCATTTTAGTACCCATTTAGTGCCAATGACTTTAGCACCTTTAGGTTTATCAACCAGTGTCCATACACCTAACTTCTTAAACTGCAGAAGTTCTTCTTGCATGGCACTCACCCACGCCTCATCATTGAGTGCTTCACTGACATATTTTGGCTCAACCTGCGAGACAAAACATCGATAGGCACCATCATGAATGTAACCTTTTCCATAACCGAGGCGTAATCAGCTGAGTATAACTGATTTCGGGTTTGTACTCCTGATCTGACATCTCCAATGACATTGTCAAGGGGATGATAAACATTTAGTCGTGATCCTGGAGTAGTAGGAACAGCTACCTCAGAGCCAAGATTATGAACATTTGGTTCTGCATCTGAGGTAGTTGGAGTTTGAGGTTCTGAAGTCGAAGGTGCATCACTCGTAGATGCTTGTGGACTTGCTGGAACTGGAACCTGTTCCTCCTGACTGTTCTGGTCATCTTCTTCAGCTTCATCTTCAGAGGAGGAGTCACTGTCGTCGACTACTCCCCCTGACTGAGTAGATGATTCTCCCTGTGTGCTAGATGGTGTATTCAGAATATCATACATCATCCTAGTTGCTAGCTCATCGTCCGAGGGAGAGAGAGGTATGTTGAAGGATTTGAAGAATCCATCATAATCGAAGAAGTAGGCAGGTCCTTTTCCTGTAGGTGGTGTGGTATATCTCTGAACGTCGACATTACACCACACTTCTACAAGACCCGTTGAGTTATTGTAAACTCGCTTATTCGGTATGTTGTATCCTAGAAAGATTCCTTCATCTGCCTTCTCGCTGAATTTTCCTTCTTGCGTCTTCTTCAGAAGTGTACATGGCGCGCCAAAAGGTTCAAGATACTCCAAATTCGGTTTGCGTCTTTGTAGTAGCTCATAACATGTCTTTCCGTGGCGCTTGACTATTAGGACTCGATTCAGTGTATAACATGCATTTGCTACTGCCTCATTCCAGAATTGGATAGGCAGTTTCGAGTCCGCCAGCATAGTCCGTGCAGTCTCTATCAAGCTCCTATTTTTCCTCTCAGCAACACCATTCATCTGAGGCGTGTATGCTGAAGTGAATTGATGAACAATCCCCTTTTCCTTGCAGTATGCCTCCATCCATTGATTCTTGAATTCGGTCCCGTTGTCTGAGCGTACTTGTCTAACCTTTAGCTTGTAGAGAGATTCCAGAGTGGTGACTAATTCCTTGAATGACTCAAATGTTTCTGATTTGGATTTCAGAAACATTACCCAAGTGAACCTTGAGTAGTCATCAGTGACCACAAAACAGTACAGATCGCCTGCAATGCTCCTTGTACTGACTGGACCAAACAGATCCATGTGAAGAAGTTCAAGAGGAAGTTCTATTGAATGAACTTTCTTTTCCTTATGAGACTTCTTTGTCTGTTTGCCTTTCTTGCAAGCTACACAAAAGTCAGGAAGTTGGAAGTTCTTGACATTTACTCCTCTCACTAAGTCCTTCTGAATCAAGTGATTCATCTTCCTTTGACTAATGTGTCCCATTCTCCTATGCCAGGAGATTGAGTCCTTCTCAGTAGCTTTAGATAGAAAGCACTGCACTTCATGATCCGTTGGAGCAGCTGTTGACAGATCCAAGACATATAGGTCCTTATATCTTGAAGCAGTCATCAGAACTTGGTCCTCTGGAATCATATAGTCTTTCTTCAGCACGTAACACTTGTTGTTGTCGAAGATGACTTTAAATCCTTTATCGCAGATTTGGGAAACAGAAAGCAAGTTATTTTGAAGTTGTTGAACGTAGTTCACCTTATCAAACTTAACTTTCTGATTTCCCACTTCTCCCTGTGCTGTGATGTATCCTCCCTTGTTTCCTGCAAAGGAAACATGCCCTCCTTTTATTTGTTTGACATTTGATAAAAGGGCTCTATTTCCTGTCATGTGCCTGGATGCTCCGCTGTCTATAATCCACGTGTTAGTCTCAGCGCTATACCGAACACCCTGCACATATCAAGTAAATGTATTAGTTTAGGTTAGGAACCCAAGCCTTTACTGTCTTGGGTTTCCCAGAGGCATCACACATCATAAACTCTACCCATTGACCTTTAGAAGGTGAGGGTAACTCAGATTCCTTCTTGTCATCAGTATCAGTCACACAGGTAGTCTTCTCTTTCCATAAGCCAGATTTGTGCAATGCCTGTTTATGATAAACAGTCGTCTGGCTTACAGGTTGGACTTTAGGTTCACTAGATCTTCTAGGTGGAGTTAGAGAACTCCTCTTAGAAGACCTAGGTCTAGAGTCCTGAAGATCAATCTTCTTCCTAGGTGTCTGATAGAAAGGACAATAGGAAGCAATATGTCCACATTCTCCACAGTTGTAGCACAATCTGCTATCAACCTTATAGTTTGACTTTCTTTGTGGAGAAATGCGTGACACTTTAGTAACATCAATCACTTTAGGTTTTGACTCTTGCATGTTTGATGTTTTCTCTGGTTTAACAAATTTAACTGTTTTAACCTGTTTAACTTGTTCAACCTTTTGGTTAACTGGTTTTTGACTTGTAGCATGTGAAAAATTAACGTTTGAAGTCTTTTTGGGTTCTGATTTGACTCTGTTTGACCCTGACTTTAAGTTAACCTTTTCAAATTCATTTTCCAGATTAACACAAGGCAATTTACCCTTTGCCTTTGAAGTGGCCTCCTTTTGTTTCTGTCCAGATTCAGTAGATGAACATGATGTGTCTGGATCAGTAACAAGAGGAGTGGTCACCACATGATCCTTGATTGGGTTGTTGTTTACTGGTTTAGACTTGGTGTTCATCAAGGTCTCAGGTGGTGGTGGAACCACTTTGTAGCCTAATCCCTCCCCATTATTTCTTTCTCTCACTAAGTGTTGAACTATGTGTGAAGAACTAGTCCAACTATGCAGTTTCTGTTTTAAGGAATTAACTTCTACTTCTAGAACTGCCTTTTGTTTCTTAGTGTCCTCTAGGGAGTTTAGATAGTACCTAATGTCATTTGATTGATTAAAGGCAACTACTTCGGTTTCCCTAAGTTGCTTAGTCAATAGGTCTATCTTTTCTTTATAACTATGCTCATTTTGTTTTAGAACTCTATTGGCCTCAGTGCATAGTTGTAAGTCCTTTACTAAGTTATCATTGTGATCTAATAACCTAGCAAATTTTTCATCAATGCTATTCCTAAACATATCACAGTTAGAACAAGCATGATTATTAAACATTGGTCAGTTGTACTTACCTGTGTTGTTTCAGAAGAGTTAGCCATCAACGCAGCATCAGACGTCTCTGGTTCTGGTGATTCTGACTTTTCTGAATCTGACTTGGAAGTTTCCTCCTTTGGTGTGTAACTGACTTCAGCTGCAGTTGTTTCTTCACTGTGTGACATTGCTATATCAACTGCTAAATCACCTTCACTCGCAGAATCATCATCAATATCTTCAACACTGGCAATGTTAGATTCTGGGGAGACAAATCTAAAACTCCAGTCCTGTCCTTCATCATCATGAGCAGTCAAGGCTTTTGGGTCCTTGTTTGATGAAGTAGAACTAGAGGCTTGCTTGTCTTGGTGAGTAAAGGATGAGAACGGGTTCCCATTACCCGTCTTCTTTGGTTTGACACATTCCCTCTTGAAGTGCCCTTTCTCTCCACAGTTGAAGCAGGTCACCTTGCTCTTGTCAAAACCAAATGTGGTATCCTTAGTAGCTATCAAGTTCTGTCCAGTCTTCTTAACAAACTTCTTCGCCCTTCGGACAGCGCTAGCTAAGGCCCACATTATATCCATCCTTTCCAGCTCCATTTCATCTACCTGCTCGTAGTCTTCATCAGCCAAATGACAGTTTCCAATCTTCCCAGCTACAAGTCCATCATATGAATGAACTACTGCGGCGAGAAGATCCATATGCTCTCGTGCTACTTCTACAGTCACATTACCGAGATTCTCGGTCTTCAATTTAGTAGCACTTGCTTCTGATCCAATATAATGGGTACATGACGACCCTGACGTGTCTGATCCAGAAGGAGAAGCATGTGAAGGACCTGACGAGCTAGACACAAATGCTGTCTGGAGAGGTGCTCCAGATGTCTTAGCTTGAGGCGTGGCATTGTATAAAGCTGGGTTTTGTGTATATGAAGACTTCTGTGCTCTATACTTCATCCTTAGTGCTTCTTCACGCAGTCTGAGAATAAAGTCATTTATATCCAGCTTTATAAGTATACCATTCTGTCTAAGATTAGACACGAATGAGGCCCACTTATCAGGCAATCCATCTGCGAAGTTGCTTACTTTCTCTTCCATAGTTGTTTCCACTCCATGTGTATGCAACTCGCTCATCAAATGGTAGAATCTGTCTATGACTTCATCTAAACTCTCGTTACCAATTGATGAGAAGTTATCGAATTCCTTCTTTAACTCCTTTGCTTGATTGCCTTTAACGATGCATTCCCATCATACCTTTTCTCTAGCTCATCCCACAGTTTCTTGGACTGCTTGTTCTCTGAGTACTGGTGGAATATATCTTTGGGGATCGACTGAGTTATCATCGCATAAACTCTTTTCTCAGCATTATACTTTACTTTCTGTGCGTCAGTCATCCCACTTAACGTTAATTTCACTCCATCTGCTCCCACCGGTGTACTATACCCAACTTCGATAGCTTCCCACAGATTAGGATCTACTCCATTGAGGTAGATCTCAAAACGTTGTTCCAGTGAGGAAACTCATCTAAAGTCAAGAGCTTTGGTGGTTTATTGTGAATACCCACCTCACTCTCAAGCAGCAGCAGGTTCTGAATTCTTGAGTCCTTCCCCGCAGTAAAGGCTGACATCTGATCTTCCATGGTTAATAAACTTAGAGTCTAATCAAATCAACTTTAACTGATGCGACTGAAGATGCGAATGGTCTTATCGTGCGTATGAACTCTGCGATTGGTTCAACCGTGCGACTGAACAGGGCGAATGGTTCAGTCGTGCGAATGAATCTGGTGCGTGTGAGCTATGCGAACGAAACGGTTCAGTCGGCCGAATGAAGGGTGCGACTAGGTCCAGTCGTGCGAATGAACACTGCGAATGAGTCTAGTCGTGCGAATGGGTCACTCGTGCGACTGAAGCTGCTGTTTTGCGAAAATTTCTAGGTTTGACGGGTTTCAGCCGTAAAAATTCGAAATTTTGCAAGTCCAAATCGTCTAAGTCCGTAGAAACTGAACTTCAATGAGCAGGGAACGTCCAAGATCACTTTTGATGCAAAAGATTGCGTTTTTCGTGCAAAAACACAAACTTTTATGCAATCTTGATTGAATCAACACGAAATCAAGAGCCAAAGCTCTGATACCACTTGTTAGGACCTGGTATTTGAACGAAATACCGAGTGATTGCGTGTTAAACCAACTCAAATAGTGCGGAATCCTATTTGATTGGCGATCCAATCAGTGAGAACACACGATGAATCAATCAAGAATTGATTTCAACGTCAGAAATCGATTAGGAACCGATCTGATGTGTTCTATGAACTTGGAGAACGATTTGGGAGGCTTCTGGACGGCTAGGGTACGTCTGGAGTCGTAATGGGATGAATGCTTACGTTTTCCCACGAATTGGGTCTATTTATAGGTTAGTATTGTTCAATCGTGCGACTGGGCCATAAGTATGGTTCAGTCGTGCGATTGAACCATGCGGTTGATTCATCCGCACGACTGAGTGTTCAGTCGTGCGATTGAGTCAATCTTATGTGTCAATCATACGACTGATCCAGTCTCCTGGTTCAGTCGTGCGATTGAGTCAATCGTATGAAGTTATTCATGCGTGTGGTCCATTCGCATGGGCCATTCGCATGAGAACTTCATTAAGTTAAGTTTGAATGTTCTATTTAATATAACTAATGTGCACTCATTCAAACAATCATAAACCCAATCAATTCAATCACAACTCATTAATGAAATATTAAACATTACAAGTAACAACCAATTCATATCATTTCATTAATCGATTACAATTACATCATAAACAGACAGACAAGTTCATTACATTACAAATCATGATCTAGGGACATACATGTATCAACACTGTTTCAACTGATGTTAGCTCATCGTCTCCAATGCCTGATCAAGCTCCATTATCTGATTCTTTATCTCCTACATCTCCTAACTTACCTGATTCAACACCTGTCATTGATACACCTTCATCTACTCTTTCTCCGACAATGGCTGATACTTCTTCAACTATCTTTCCTTCTTCAAGTGACTATAAAACTTTGAAAGATCATCCGCTTGATAATGTGATTGGATCTGTTTCTGATGGTGTTCGTACGCGAAGTCAATCCGGTTTGATCAATGTTTGTCTTTTCTCATGCTTTATTTCTCAAACTGTTCCAAAAAATGTTCATGCTGCTTTACAAGATCCTTGTTGGGTAGAGTCTATGCAATTGGAACTTCAACAGTTCAGAAAGCTTAAAGTTTGGACTTTAGTTGATTTACCTCCCAACAAATATCCAATTGGTACAAAATGGGTATTTAAGAACAAACCAGATGATCGGGGTGTGGTGGTGCGAAACAAATCTAGACTTGTAGTGCAAGGTTTTGCTCAAGAAGAAGGAATTGATTATACAGAAGTCTTTGCTCCAGTTGCTCGTCTTGAAGCAATCCGAATATTTCTTGCTCATGCTGCTCATAAACAGTTCAAAGTGTACCAGATGGATGTGAAATGTGCTTTTCTCTACGGCGACATTGATGAAGATATATATGTGTGTCAACCACCAGGCTTTGAAGATCCTGATTTTCCTGATAAAGTGTATAAGCTTGATAAATCTTTGTATGGCCTTCATCAAGCACCCAGAATCTGGTATGAGACTCTTACGCAATATCTTTTAAGCAATGGTTATTCTCGTGGTACCATTGATATGACCTTATTTAAAAGGGAGGTGAATGGTGAAATGATCTTTGTTCAAGTGTATGTCGATGATATTATTTTTGGATCAACAAACTCTCAATTGTGTAGAGAGTTTGAAGAAATGATGAGCCAAAGGTTTGAAATGAGTATGATGGGTGAAATGTGTTTCTTTCTTGGCTTGCAAGTTGAACAACAGAAAGAAGGAATTCTTATTCATCAAGAGAAGTACATTAAAGATATTCTGAAGAAATTTAAGATGGATGATGCGTCTACTGAAATGACTCCTTTTACTGCTCAGACGTGTCTCACTCCAGATGAAAATGGAAAACCAGTTGATCCTCATCTTTTTCGGTCGATGATTGGCTCTCTCATGTATCTTACTGCAAGTCGTCCTGATATCACTTTCGCTGTTGGTTACTGTGCTTGATATCAGTCGGCTCCAAAGGAATCTCATGAGAAAGCTGTCAAACGAATATTTCGTTATCTCAAAGGATCGTCTCGTCTCGGACTGTGGTATCCATATGGTGGAAATTTTGACTTACATGCTTATTCTGATAGTGATTCCAATGGTTGCAGGTTAAATAGAAAATCTGTGTCTGGAGGTTGTCAATATTTGGGAAATTGTCTGGTATCCTGGCAGAGCAAGAAACAAACTACTGTTTCTCTTTCTACAGGGGAAGCTGAATATATTGCTGCCTCTAGCTGCTGCTCTCAAGTTCTCTGGATCCAACACCAAATGATTGATTATGGAATTAATTTCCTTCATACACCTTTTTTCTGTGACAATGAGGCTGCCATTGGAATTGCTAAAAATCCCATTCATCATTCTCGCACAAAGCATATTGAAACCCCAATTCATGCGATTCGTGATGCTCAGGAAAAGGGTTTCATTAATATTATTCCCATCGATACAAAAAATCAAAAAGCTGATCTTTTCACAAAAACTTTTGATAAACCTCGTTTTTATGAATTGATTTCTATGCTTGGGTTAATATCTTTTTAAATTTTCATTTTCTATTTCTTTGATAATAATTAAAAAATAAAACAAAATAAAAAAAATCAAGTTAAAATTTCATTTATGATTATAGAAATATGAAAAAAAAATTTGGGGGAGTAATATCATTATTCTGAGATCGGATTTAACATGATGAGAAATGATTGTATATTCTCTAAATATTTCTTATTTACATGACCAGTAATTCTATGAGAAATGATAGTAACTGTTACTGGATTCTGTTTCACATTAAAATAAAAAGAAATGGATCAGATTCTTTGACGATATGCTTGATAGACTCAGCCTGATGAATGAAGTAGACAGCAGCTTTATGATTAAATTAAACTTTATGCTTAAGAATGTCTGGATTTACTCATTCATTTTGGATTGCACAAAAACTGAGTCCTGACAAAAATTGGATTGAGAATGAATCTTTCTTTCATATTGCTTTGTTATGTCATCATTCTCTGTTGGTTTATTTTGTGTCAAGATGTCTTGTGTCTTTGCTTATCTCCTCTGCTGTACGTGAGTACTGACCTGGAGTGATGATCTCCTCTGCTGTACGATAGTACTGACCTGGAGCTCTCATCAGCACATGTTCAAATGGTTATCTCCTCTGTTATACGTGAGTATAGATCTGGAGCTCTTACCATTTTGATATAATTATGTCAAATCATCTTATCGATGAATTTCTCTTAGAATGAAATATTCTGTTTATAATCATTTGCACACTTATCCACAAATCTTGTTCCATGAAGATTGATTCATAATTCAAGAAATCCTGAGGTTGGGTGAGGGTTTTTACCAAATGATTGTGGGGTCTTAGCATTCTAAAGCATCTAATCGAACCTTAAATGAATCATAAGCTGTTGTTTGAAAAAGGATAAGGCATGAGTTTAAGTGGACAATTATATCAGCAATCGTTATTGATTTGTTCTAATTTCAGTTGTTTCTGTGCAGATTGTGATCAGACCTTGTACTCAGTATGATCTCATGACTGGTAGATGATTTTTAATCATCATTATGTTCTAAAATATTTAGAGAATGTGATCTCTGATTATTTTAGATCTCATTATGTGATGTGCTTCCTTTGAGTATTATAATTTAAAAAAATAAAAATTAAAAATAAAAATAAAAATAAATAAAATAATAAAAATAAAAAAAAAAAAAATAAAAAAATAAAAAATAATAAAAAATAATAATAAAAATTATAAAAAAATTACTATTAATATAAAAAAATATAATAAAAAAAAATGGTGCGAAATTATTCTTTCGTTAATAGCTTCGCTAAGCGAAACTGCAATTTCGCTAGGTTTGCTTATAAGTTGTTAACCAGTTATCTTCTAGCGAAATTACAATTTCACTGAGCGAAACTGTAAATTCGTCTGACGAATTTATAGTTTCGCTGTCTGCGAAACTATTTGCTATATAAGTCATGTTTGCGAAATTTCTCTCATAATTTCGCAAAATCGCACAGTATCTTTATTGGCGATTTTGATTTGTGTTAGTGTTTTGGACTGTTTGTTTGTGATATTCGCTTCGTATGTGAGTTTCGAACCTTGATTCACTCTTTAATATGGTTAAAATCATCTACACTTAAGTAATCTGGATTGTGACTCTTCGGTGGGTTCGCTGTTCGTTCAGCGAAACTACTGATTTCTCTGCGAAATTGAACGAAAGTTCACATCTTTTCAGCGAAACTGTAAAGTTATGCTGTCCGAGCGAACTTAACAGTTTCGCCATATCTTCTCTAATTTCGCAATAACTGATCCTTAATTCACACAGTTTCGCTTGTATTTTCATGAGTCAGCGAAACTAATTTGTAATAGCGAAACTAAATTAATTTTTGGTGAAACTAATTGCGAAACTACTTTGATTCATTCTAATCTTGTCGAAACTATTTTTTGTTCTGCGAAAATAACAAGTTTCTATGAGCGAAATTATAGTTTCGCTCGTCGAAACTGTTTGTTTTCCTTGTCGAAACTGTCTTTGATTCAGCGAACCTATCATGTCTTAGTGAGCGAAACTATTGTTTCGCTTGCCGAAACTGATTGTTTCTTTTGTTTTTGTCTTATTTTCTTATTTTCAGTATTTCTTATTCAAATTTATTTGTTGTTCTTTTCAGGTTATTATGGCGAATCTCAAGTTTGATGAGAGGAATAACATCACTGCCATATTAGACGATACTTTGCCAAAGGCGGCCGGATTTCGTGACTGTATTAGATGGCTCCAAAGATCACCCATTGCATATGCTATCTCTCACTCACCCACTATCTATGATCTTCACATTAGAGACTTTTGGAGATCAGCTGAATACAACACTGGAGGAGATGTTCAGAGGATCACAGCTAGAGTGATTGATCATGATATATCTATTACTGCTGAGAGCGTGTCGAGGATTCTTAGACTAGAAGATGATACTGGTGATGAAGTTGATATGACGGAATCTGAAGTATTCCAAGCTTTCAACAAATGGGATATGAGGGACCAGTCTTTGGTTCGAGGAAGGAGATTAAAAAGTCTTTTTTATCTAAAGAATGGAGATATATAGCTCACGTTTTTATTATGTGCTTAGATCACCGTAAGGGTGGATCTGATGGACTTAACCTTGACTGGGCCAAAGCTATGGTGATATGTTGTAAAGGGGAGAAAGCAAACATTGCTAGATTGATCTTTGCGTGTATGGCAGAAAATGTGATGGCGGTGAAAAAGGATAAATGGTTGTTATATCCTCGTTTTATTCAGATGATTATTGATGATCTGGTTCCTGATGTTCCTAAACATGGTGAAGTTAAAGATTAGTGCAGATGAACCCTCGGATATTTGCAGATTGCTGTGCTATACGCCATGATTTCAGTGGTAAAATAACCCATCTCTGGGAAAACATGTACCCACCAGAGCGATGGAATTATATCAGACGGGTCGATGAGTCTGAAAACAAAAGAGCTGAGGAAACAAGGGTGAAACAAGCTGATGCAGCTAAGAAAAGAAAGAGATATGCAAAAGAGAAAGATTATGATTTCGAAGAAGACATAGATACACAAGCAGAAGAAATAAGGGTGGAGAAAGAACGGAGGTCTAAAAGAGAACTGACTTTGTTGAGCCTGAACGAAGAACAAAACATAGACACGAGGGTTTCACAGCAGGGAAAGAGGCTAGTGCTGGTCTTGATGAGGATGTGATTCGTAGTCTAAATACTTCATTGGCAAATGAGTTAAGTATGATAAAGACTAAACTGACGAATCAGGAGATTAGGGAGCAACAGAAAGATGAGGTCATTGAAGGAATGAAAAAGATGTTGGTTGATCAGAATAATTTGATTAAGAGATTATTTGAAGAAATTTCACAGATGAAAGCTGCTGCTGGCCTACCTAGTCAACTAACTCAATCTGAGTTAGATGATATGACTGATATATCTAAGTACCCATTCTTGAATGTGGGTACTTCATCCAAGGTAGGAGAGGGCACTTCTGGAGCAGCTGATACTGAAGCAAGGGAACAAGAGATCCCAAGAGAAGATGCTGGAAGAAATGAGGAAGATGATATTGTTGAAGCAGGGTTTGTTAACCTACAGTTTGATTTTGATAAGGATATTGTGGGAGAAGAAGTGGTCGTTACAGCTACTAATGAGGAAGTGTCAGATAAAGAAAAAGGGTTGATTGATGAAGAAGAGGAGGATGAGCAATTGGTTGATTATGATTCTGAACCGGAGTTCTATGAAGTAGACGAGAGACCTTTGGTGTATGTTGCTAAGAAGGGAGATGATGAAAATGATGTGTTTGAGATGGATAAGAGTGATTGGTTGGTAAAGGAGAAGGAGGCTGAAGAACTTACTCCTTTGTTTCAAAATATGGAGAGTTTAAGCAGAAAAGAGGCAGACAAGAAGATAATCAGTTGGTGTTATAATCCTTTCTTAAAGATGTTTTTGATTAAAAGAATAGGAGGTAATATTAGTTACATGCTCAAGAGGAAGGCGTTTAAGACCTTGCCTAAATGGGATCTGAGACGGTTGGCTACCTTGCCTTTGATTAATGCTCATTTAAATGAAAGGGCAGTATTTCTTGAGAAGGAAATTAAAAATGGCCTTAATGATAATTTTGAGTCATTTGGATACATGAAGGCTGAACCAAAGAGATCGAAGAAAGATAAAGACTGGGAGACTGGGAAAGGGAGGATTGTTTTGAGAGTCAAACCACCTAAGACTGTAAACAGAGTAAGATTGGCTGATCCTCTTCCTCCACGTTTACAGGACTTTGAAAAGTGGTTCTATGATAATAACACTGGCGAGGCTGTGATTAGAGCCAAACAAGGAAAAGAGTTTAGGGTGTTTGACCCAATGGAGTTATTCAGTTTCTGTGATGAAGATCTCTTGATTCTTTGTGAAAATCATATTAAAGCTGGGGCAGGAGAGGAAACACGAAAGGAGGCAAGCTTGTTTATGAATGTGGCGAACAAAATAAGAGGAGTACGGGCAGAGGTAAAGAGTTTGGCTGAAAAGGTGAGAGCACAAGATGACTTTGCCATGGATGTTAAAGACATGACCAGGCAGTTTGCTAGAGCTAGTGGTCATTCGGAGGAAGCTGGTGATGCAGGAATTAACCTTGGAGAATCAGTGGCTAAAGCTTCTAAAGATGTTGCTGCAGGAGATGATGAAGATAGACCAACAGCAGCTGAGGAAACAGGAGCTGAAGAGTCAAACCAAGAGAAGTGAAGATAGTGAGGTCCAACCTAGGGGGAGTATTGAAGATCATGTTAGGTTGGACTCACTTTAGTATAGATGTTTACTTTACATTGTAATAGGACTTTTGTTAGTTTCATTTTGTATTTTGTAATTAATTGGCAGTTTTGGCAGTCCAGCGAAACTGTGAGCGAATCTATAGTTTCGCTCACAGTTTGCTGTTTTGGTTCACCCGGCGAACTTGTGTTCTGCCGGGCGAAACTATAGTTTCGGCATGACAGTTTCGCTAGTAGCGAAACTGTCAACGAAACTATGACTGCTATATATACTATTGTCATTTCACTTTTTATGGTAAGTTTGCAAAACCCTAATCGTGGAATTCCGTTGCAAACTATCATTTTCAAGCAGTTACTTCATTGAAATACAATTGTGCTTATTGTTATTGAGTGAGTTTGTTCATTTGAATATCAATTATGTCTTGATTCATCATATTCACTTCTCAATTGTTGTTATTTGGTTTGTGTATTTGATATTGATCAAATTATCCTATCAATTGTACTGTTCATCGATCACATGGACCAACATCCTCCAAAAGCAACTGGTCCTCCATCAATCCTTTCAAAGTTATGGAGTAGTGACCTATTGCCTGTCATGTGCCTGGAACAGCCACTATCAATGATCTAGACATTCTTGTTTGTCTTGAGTTGTTCCTGCATAAGGAAAATGATTAGTTACATTTGGAAACCCAAGTCTTATTTGTCTTGGGCTCACTAAGTATAATAGATGGTAATGCAACAGTAGTAGATCCTATGGTTGTGCTAGGAGGATCTTGAGCTGTAGTTGATGGAGAATTTTCAGTCACTTGGTCTTTCTTAGACTTCCACACCACCTTTGGAGTCTTGGACTTGACCTTCAAAACTTCAGAAGTTTTGATGACTGAACCTTCGGAAGATTCTGCAGTCACTGCAGCAGACTTCAGTGCTTCAGAAGAATTCCTTTCTTCCGAGACCAACTTCTCTTCCGAATGTAATTTTCCATTTGCCTTCTCTTTAGATTTGGAGCTTCCGAAGGAAACAGATTTTCCTTCCGAAGCTTGAATCTTCTTGGAACTCTTTGAAGTCTTTGTCTTGGTCATATGGACAGTACTTTTAGGATTGTGTGGACAATTCTTATCAATGTGAGAGGTACTTTCACACATGACACACACCATTTTCTTCTTCACAAGAGTCTTCTTATGAGAACAAGATTGTCTTTGGTCACATCCCTTTTCCACCTTCATCTTTGCAGATGCTGAGACAGTCCTTATGAGCTGGGAACTGTTCTTGGAGTTTGATGGTCCAGGCTATGCAGCAGTGGTACACAGCAGATCAGTCTTCTTCTTGGTATTGAGATGATTTGAACCAGAACTCTTAGCTGAAGAGTTTTGGTTGATGTCTTCAGTCTTTACTATTTCAAACCCTGCAGATATAAAAACTTGTTTCTGCTTAGAGTCAAAATTAGCCTTGATCTCTTGAGCCTTTCTTGCTTTTCTTTTGCTCTTCCTGGTCAAGTTCTTTTTTAAGGACTTGGTCATCACAGTAATCTTCTTTTCCTCAGAGGGATAGTGGCCCTTCTTAGAATCCTCCTCTTCACTCTTCTCAGAGGAATTCTTCACTATCTCTTCTTCATCCTCTTCACTTATAAGATCTATGAGAGGAATCTCATCTTCACAAGTTCGACACCTAGGAGATCTTACAGACAAGATTGTCTGTGGAGGAGCTATCTCATTGGATCCCAGTCCCTGTCTATTTTGATAACACACCTTGTTGTGCAGGGATGAGGATATCATGTTCTTGAAGGTCTCTTCTTCAAGAACACTTTTTTCTGCCCTGGCTTTGCTGATCACAAGCTCAGCCTGGCACTCAGTCAGCTTGGTTATGAGATCTTTGATTTGAGTCCCAAAATCTGTATGCTCATGTTTTAGAACTAAAATGTTTTTCTCTAAGTCCTCTATCTTTAGTTTATAATCATTTTCAGACTTTCTAAAATCAGATTTTAAAATGTTTAAGGACTCAAGATCAGATCTCATCTCCAAGTTATAGGACCTGTATCTATTAACTTTAGCAATGCATTTAGGAGTACAGAGATGTTCCAATACCTTGGCTTCATCATGATCTGTCATTAGTGCTTGGTTTGGAGAAGCATCTTCCACCTGAAAGCTCTAGTCAAAGCCTCCTTCTTCAACAGCAACAACAACTTGTTGCTTTGGCTTCTCATTCTGGGGGGCTTTCTTAGTGTAGTTTGGTCTGGTTTCTGCTTGGCCACCATTTGTTCTGGGTTCCTTACATTCTCTGGCAAAGTGGCCCATCAAGTTACAGTTGTAACACTTGACTTTGCCTTTGTCCAAGCCAAACTTTCCACTGGTTGTAATGCTTGGAAACTTCCTTCCAGTTCTCTTGTATAACTTCTTGGCTCTATGAGTGAGAAGAGCCATCTGCTGGACTATTTCCATGTATTCCAAATCATCTGGATGGATACAATCCAGGTCTTCAAGAGTGAAAAGAGAGTTGCCACAGCTTTCATCAGAAGACACAAAAGCTTGAGAAGAGCTTGTCTCTTGAAATGGGCTTCCTTGAGTGTAGTTCTCCCTGGGTGTCTCTGGGAAGGTGATGAAAGGACCCTTTGGTGAATTGTCATGGTAGCATATGAGATGATGTTGGGGTTCTATGCTATCCCTTTCAACCATGTGCAGGGCTGAACCCAATTGATTGTTGGAGTTGCCAAATGAACCTTGCATGTTCATCCATATGGTAGCCACTGAGAATCCCATATAACTCTGTTAGAGTAAGAGTTTTGAGATTTTCAGTCCTCTTGATCACCACATAATAGTGTGTCCATTGCCTAGGAAGTGAGGACATGAACTTCCTTACAATGTCTCTATTCTCAAGAGGAACTCCTCCATCCACAAGGGTATCCACTATCTCAACATACCTGAAGTATTGTTGAGTCATGGTTTCACCTGTTTTGAAGGTGAAGTTTTCAAACTGCTGCTTCAGGAGATCCTTCTTGTTCTCCTTGGCTTCAGAGGAGCCTTCATACATCAGTTTTAGTGCATCCCACAGCTGTTTAGTTGTTTTGCATTTCTTGAAACCTCTGTATACAGAGTTTGGAAGGGCAGTTTGAAGGGCTGTCATGGACTTTCTGTCAATCTCTACTCTCTTCCTATCTTCATCAGAATAGTTAGCCACATCTTTGGGGATCATACCAACACCAGTAGTAGAAGGAGTGATGGGTATGAAATGTCCATTTTCTACAGACTCTCACATTCTTGAGTCTAGAGACCTAATGAAACCTTCCATTCTCATGCACCAGATATTAAAGTCATTAAGAGTGATCAGTGGGGACTTGTTAATGGTTCCAATTTCCATATCAGTCTTGGGAATGGCTGCCATTTGAAAAGTTTAGTATTTGTGTGTGTATGGGACCTTAAGATGGTGATATCTTATATCAAGATCCTGAAATACTCTGATACCAATTGCAGGACCGGTGAAGGGTGGTCACTTACAACACAACAACACAAAGAGGAGATTAATCAAACTTAATCAAATAGTAAACTGGATTAACCACAAGAATGATACTAAGAACACAAGTAATAAGTAAGAGACAGAACAAGAGAACATAAGAGATTGGGTTTCAAGGATGCAGTATATTGCTTTCTCAAGTTCTATTACAAGTGTTACAAAGCATAAAGAAAGATACGAGAACATGGAATACTTATACTACAACCTACAGCCAGCTATACTTTGAAAGCCAGCTGGATACAATTGACTAGACATAAACAAAATCAATTATAGAGTCAAAAGGCATATCTGCCTTTTGACTTGTGACTATGACATGCCATAGCTCACATACTTATATATTACAAAAAGGATAAAAGTACATAAAGTAGAAAGTATGGACTCAATACCTCAATGTACAGTTACCAAAAGCATGGACCTTTCACCAACTCATGTAAGTTGGTGACTTTATAGACTTGCAGCGGAAAGGTGGTCCAGCTTTATGGTAA
Source organism: Flaveria ramosissima (assembly GCA_025215565.1). Taxonomy (NCBI): domain Eukaryota; kingdom Viridiplantae; phylum Streptophyta; class Magnoliopsida; order Asterales; family Asteraceae; genus Flaveria; species Flaveria ramosissima. Next base: position 21,550,724 of record CM046044.1, on the reverse strand, counting down.
AATACATCAGATAAAGGCATATCTCTAAAAGTCTTCGGAAGAAATCTGTCTTCCCTCTTTTGGCTTCGGAAGACTTTGTCTTTGAAGCTTCGGAAGACTTCACTTTTGGCTTCGGAAGATATTGGTCTTGGCCTCGGAAGATTTTACACTTAGAATATTTCTAGTGCATGGTGTAAAACTACCGAAGCATTTCTACTTCAGTTCTTTAGTGCATGCTTGTAGAGAGACTTTGGATGTTTTGGCTGCATCAGACTTATAGTAATCCTTACATATATGTAATAAGTGAAGGGGTTTAATGATGAAATTTCTTTCCTTTGGCTTGTGAGATACCTTGTGTTGCTTCCCCTTCAGGCATGTAACACATTGGTCATCACTTGTAAACTCTTTCTTTGGTATTCAAGTTACCAAATCATTCTTAATTAATTTATTCATATTTTTAAAGTTTACATGGCACATTCTTTTATGCCAGAGGAAAGACTCATCACTATTTGCTTTAGATAGAAAGCATGAAACTTCTCCTGAGAGAGATGTTTTTTGCAAATCCATCTTGTACATGTTCACTTTCTGGGGCTCTGAGCAGTATGTGCTCATGAGGAATGACCACCCCGGGCCTGAGAACAATGCACTCATGCTCAGTAAAGAGCATGTTATGACTCTGATAACAAAATTGGGATACACTCAAGTGATTTTACCCATGGGAACCAAGTACACTTAGCTAATCGTAATAACTTGTAATGGTCATCTTTTGTCAAGGTTTGATTGTATCATTATGCTATCTATATTCTTGCAATATTTCTTAACCTATTACATGAATTGCCTCTTAAAAGTTGCTTTTATACGTATGTACAAATTCATGGGAACTCACCAACATTATATGTTGACCTTACTTTTAACATGTTTCCGGATTGCTATTTTGAGGACTTCTCATGCTCATATAGGAATTGGACTTAGTTCAATTAAATATTTTATGTTGTTATTTGAATCTTTATTGTATTGTATTGATTTATTGTTTAGTATTATTCAATAAAAAATGACATGTAATATTAATCCAACTTATTTAATCCCATGAGCTATGAACAATCGTTTCACATTCATTCGCCCCGATGATTCCGCCGTCGGTCGGGGTGTGACAGATTGGTAACAGAGCCATGGTTATAGGGAATTAGGTTATTAGAAATAGAATGACCTAGACTATAACTAAGTACCCTTACACATGAGTCCTCTCATGTATTTTATATGCTTAGATAGGATTTTATGTGCCTTGTATGTTTAAACATTATGTGATTACATGCCTTACATGATATGTCCTTATACTTTGATTCTTATCAATGCACACACGAATCTTAAATCATATTCTAAGGCATTGTGTACCTAAATTAAATGGTTTTCAAAATGACCTTTGAATTGTTATTCGGGGTTTTCAAGTCTCGTCAAAGTCTATGTCATACAACTTGAAACATGTAATGCTGGAAGAGTGTGATGCCTGTATCTTGAGGTGTTCTGTCTAGGCAAGGTATTCATATAAATCCAAATCAACCGATGGATCCGTTTACCTTACCTGGGAACCCTTTGGTGAGTGTCCGCTTATAGGTATGCATGTCTTCATTAAGGTTGTAGTTGACCTAAAACTTTGATAAGTTAATATATTTGCCTTGGTTTGTAAACCAAACGTTACACTTGAAACATCTTGTTGTTATCGTATTATCATTGATTTTGTCTTCTTGGAATTTCAAACTCATTACTAATTCTCATAACGACTCTTAATAATCTTTCTGAATGTTTTCCCCTTAAAACCGCACTTATTCTGAAAACCCATTACAATGATCCTCTTATTCTGAACTATACCTTTAATCTTAACAAACACGATTCTCGTATCAACCTCACGTTAATGCAACTTTGAAATATCAATGTCATCTAAGAACCATGCCGAAGTTGTCTCCTTTGAGAAAGCTCCTCTAGACTCGTATTTCAGCCAAAAGTGTCTTAAACATATTTCTCGTGTTCGTCAAGCCGAGTCTCGTACTGATAGAATGTTTGGTGCTTCACTTGTTACCAAACCTTCCTAATCGTCATGCACCGTCTGAAATGAAAAAGCTTGAAAGCCAAAAAAATTCCAATCAAATTGATGAATCTAACCACATTGTGAAGAAACCCATGAAATCATGAATCGTGAAATTAAAAAAACATAAGTATAGTAAAACTCCATAGTCAAAACTTATTGAATTTAAACGTTCCCAAGAGTTCACTTTCGAACATGAAATGAAATCCAAGTCTCCTCATATCCATGAAATCAGTATTCTCGTAATTAAATTTCGGGACGAAATTTCTTAAAGTAGGGAAGACTGTAACATCCACCAACTTTCAAACTATAAACCCAAACCCGAACTCATTTTGAATTTTCATACGTTGAAAAAAAAAATCATTATTAAATTATTAATTCATTTTGATGAATCAAAATGCACTAAATGTATTATTTTACTAATTTTATGAATATTGTTGTTCAATTTTCATTTATTATACCATTTAATCAATTTATAATAATTTCATAATTTATAGAATAAATTTATAATTGTTAAAAGGTTATTAATATCTATAAGATTTTAAAATATTCAACTAAAATAAGTAATCAAATTACAAGTTCTTGTAAGATTTATAAAGTCTATAAAGATTTTATAAAAAAATAAGTTGTTAAATTAAAGTCTTAATAAATATAAAGTTTAAATTGTAATTATTCTTTTATTTATTTAAATTATTTAATGTTATATTTATTTCAAATTCCAATCATAACTCCCTTTAAAAAAACTTGTAACTCACCATGAACACTATTCATAACCTCCTCCTAACCTCAACTATAAAAGCAAGCTTTAGGTCTCACTTTTCATTTGCTCATTCTCCAAAAATCTCACTCATATATCATTCTTTCATCCTTTGGTTTTGATCAAATTCAAAAATTTTCTTTTACAAGTAATTTCAAAAAGTTTCTAATACTAAAATAACCTTATAATTGCTTTTACATTATATATATCTATATTGTTCTAATCATCCTAACATTCAATTGTTCTCATGTTCCTATTTTTGTTCTTTCTTCTACTAAATCTCTTTTAATTTTAATAATTATCATTTGATCATTAACATTCTAACTTTCGCTAACCTTATAACAATCACTAACATTCCTAAATTAAGCTAAGAACATGCTAACGTAAACAAAAAATCTCGTTGCATATGGACGGTTATGTCGTCGTATTCGGTTATTCCACAATATTATTTCTCTAAATGATGGCTATGCCAAAGACTTTTAATATTTTTTATATAAATCAAATTAAGTCTAATATGTCATATATCGACATAATAAATTTGTTCTAACCCGTTTCATGCATTAGCAATTTTAAAAGTGCACATAAGTGCCTTACTATATCTTTGGCAGAATATAGTCTGACTTCAACTAACCATAACTTGGTCATTACAAGCTAAATTTTAGTAAAATTAGACTCCAATACTAAGTTCATTGAATTACCTTTTTAACGATAGTTTATACGTCTTCAAACTCAATCGGACGACTCGACAATGGCCTTCACCTGATAAGTGCACATTTGAGCATCTTCTATCTTGTGGTGTTTTTTTGACCTATTTATGGATCTTTTCATAAAAATGTTCCTGAACAAAAGTTTTCTGGGAGACTCTGAGCTATTCAACTATAAATGTTTATAATTTTATGAAACCGTTGGCTATTTTTAAAACCTGTTGAAACATGTACCAAACATTTTGTCCAAAATCTAAAATTGGTACAATAATTCTTTTTCTATCTACCTTTCGCTTTTTGGCATTCTCTAAACGCCCTAACTTCTTGTAATGAATTCTGACCTCAAGTTATTATTTCTTTTTATCCTTTAGGATATCACCTTTGACTCTTGAACATCCAAGCTTCCTTATGTACTCTACAACCATCATTATACAATCTGAGTTTCCCATCCCCCTTTTTACTTTATTTCACACCTTTTAGGGTGAAACATGTTAAACTTATAAACATACACTTGTAAAACATCTTGATACTTGTAATGCACGAGCAATTCGTTTATAAACTTTGTCATGGTTATTTGAGATACTTGTGAGTCTTATATGATAGTCACCTTGTAAAAACAATTATTAACTATTACTAGCCTAGCGACGTCATAGATCTATGGGCTTGACGAGCCTATTTGGTGCTAAAGCCGAGGTTATTGTCGGCTCCTGATGACGTATGCTTGTTCATCATAGGAACCAAGTACACTTAGCTAATCGTTATAACTTGTAATGGTCATCTTTTGTCAAGGTTTAACATGTGTCAGGATTGCTATTTTGAGGACTTCTTCATGCTCATATAGGACTTGGACTTAATTCAATTAAATATTTTATGTTGTTGTTTGAATCTTTGTTGTATTGTATTGATTTATTTTTTAGTATTATTCCATAAAAAATGACATTTAATATTATTCCAACTTATTTAATTCCATGAGCTATGAACAATCGTTTCACATTCGTCCTCCCCGATGATTCTACCGTTCGTCGGGGTGTGACATGTTCGGGCTGAAGTTAAGGAACTGGCCCAGAAGGTTCAGGAAGAAGAGAATTAAGGATGGACATGCATGATTTATCGAGACAATTTGAGTAGGCAAGTGCACGTGCCGAGGAAGTTACAACAGCAGGAGCTAACCAAGGAGAATCATCGGTTAAAGCTTCTAAGGATGATGCTACAGGAGCTAATGAAGAAATATCCTAGGCGGCTGTAGATAGTGTAGCTGAAAAGACAATTGAAGATTGATGAAGATAGTGAGATCCAACCTAGGGGAGTATTGAAGATCAAGTATAGGTTGGACTCACCTTAGATTAGATTTATTTATGTTTGATTGTAATAGGTTAAATGTTAGTTTAGTTTTGTAAGTTTGTTAATTTGTTAAGTTTTGCTGCCAAGCAAAACTATGATGCCTTACAATGAAACTGTCAGTGAAACTATCAATACTATATATAGATTTGATCTTTTTCATTGTAAGGCATCCTTGCAAAACCCTAATCCGTTTATCATTGTTGCAAGTGCCTTTGTAAGCTGAAAATTCACAGAAATATATTGAGCTTTATTATATTGTTAGTATTGGTGTGTGATTGCTATACTTTGAATACTTTTGGGTTCTTTTTCATCATCAAATTGTTTGTTGTTTGTGCGTATTGTTGATATTGAACGATTCAACCTCTCAAGTGTACTGTAATTCATACGTTTTGGACCAACAATTTAGTATCAGAGCCATATTGGATCAAATTCATTGAAAATTTGAAGAATTATAGAAGATGTTCATCAAAATTTAGAGAGAGAAAGTGGGTTTCTAGAGAGAGAAACTAGATCTGAATTTCAAATTTCATCACAAACATAGTCTATTCATCAGATCTGAATCACATAAAACATATATTTGATCTACATCATCTTTTATACAAGAAAAATCAAAGAAAATCTTCAGATCTGAAATTTGCTCTCACACACACTATTGTGTGTGTTCTTGGTGTTCTTGGAGCTTCAACATCTTCGTCCAGCGAATCTAGATCCATTCTAGAACGAAAGTTCGATTTGTCCGGCGAAACTATTAAATTTCCGGTGAAATTGCGCTCCGGCGAAACTATAATTTCGTCCGGCGAAATTATAATTTTGTCCGGCGAAATTGTACTTCTCCGGCGAAACTGTCAAATTCCGGCGAAACTAATTTTTTTTAACTCAACAACAGCTTACGAAAATACTACTTTGATCTGCGAAAATACAATCTTCAATACAAACTCTACCCAACAAAACAAACCCTAATCACAGTTGCCGGATTTCTTGCTATCATCACCACCATCAACAACACAAACCTAACCACAGCCGTAATCACCACAACTGTCACACCCAACCTTGACGACGGAATCGTCGAGATGTGAGGGTTAAGATTGTTCACAACCACATAACGCTATCTTTAAATGAACATATTATTATTATAAGTTTCAAATGCAAATACAACCATAAGTCTTAACATTAAACAAGTCAAAACATAAAACAAAATAGTCCAAGCTTTTAATTCTTTAATCTAGGTCCAAATCCTAGTTTTATGCAAACTTCAAATGGTAACTTCAAACTTGGGCATTTCCTGAAACATGTTAAAAATAAAGGGTCAACTATGAAGTTGGTGAGTTTCCAAGGGTTTAATATACATAATATATCAATCTATTACAAGTAGCAATTCATGGTCAAAGGTTATGAGTTATGCAAGTTTATAGAACACATAAAGAAATAATCAAACCTCGACTAATTACAAGTTTACAAGTTTATACGATTGGCTAAGTGTACTTGGTTCCCATGATGAACAAGTCATACGTCATCAGGAGCCGGCAATACATCAACTTTAGCACCAAATAGGTTTGTAAGGCCCATAGATCTATGACGTCGTCAGGCTAGTAGTAGTTAATGATTTTTAGCAGAATATGTGTCACATATAAGACTTATAATAACACAAATAACCATGACAAAATAAATGTATGAATTGCATGTGCTTTACAATAATATATCTGAATACTATAATTATCAATATAAATCTCTAATCAAGGAAAACATAAGGTCTAATAATAATTTAATAATTTAAATTATCATATAAATCTATTTTTATAAAAATATTTAGTTAACACATTTGTAAATAATTTTTTATAATAAAATGTTAAAATGTTTTTCAAGAAATAATTTACAGAAAATGTTTAGATGATTTTATAAATATTAGGAGTTTGTTAAAGTTATTTTTATATTTAATAAAACTTTTCTATAATTGAATTAAGGCTAAAAAGCCTTTTTTAAAAAAATCAGAGGGTGCCCGGGTTCAAACCCGGGACCTCCAGGTTGGGATGGGGATGTCGTGCTAGATCTCGGCCCTTAATTCTTAAAACCCTTGATTCAGAATAGCCCTAAATTCTTTAGAACTCTAGATTCGATTGGGCTCAAATTGAAGCACCAATCGATTCTGTAAATGATGATAACCATGGGCTTTTGTTCCCCATCTAAAATTAAGTGTATATGTATGTTTGATTACCCGGTTTGAATTTATTTGATGTTAAGAATAGACAAAGAACAAGCCGTGGTCGAGTTGAGTACAATTGAAGAGAAATTGAAGATGATAATCAAATTAAACTGGTAGATAGCTTTGGATAATGTTCTTGATTCAAAGCCCCTTATAAATTTCAGTTTAAAATGTTAGGAAGGTGGGTTTCAATGTTGTTGCAGGTCGCGGTATTGGAGAGGAACGAGTATGATGTTGGTGTGTGTTCCAGGAGAAATTATGTTAATTACAAGTTTAGGAATAGATAAATGATTGATTAGGTTGAGTAAAGAGTTATTATTAAGGTTTAATGTTCGAACGGTTTAAGGTTTAATGGTGATCGGTTACCGAGCTCAAACGTCTCTATAACCGACCTAAACTAAAATTAACACACACCATTAGCTTCGAGACGGTTCCACAAAGCGATTGACATAAATTTATTGTTAAATTTAGTAGGTTTCAGACGTTTGGGAGGTCGACAGAGCCGCGCCAAGGGCTTGCCAGCCGGCGGCCGGAAAAACGAAGTGAGGGGGTTGGGTTTCCTTTTGTTGCACTTAAGCCCCTCAACTTTGAACTCTTATTATTTCATGTAATTAACTTTCTTTTGAAGTTTCTAAAATGAGAAACTAACCCCCTAAGTTAATTAATTTAAGTTTTAACATTTATAATTTTTAATAATTCTTATAAAATATTATTATTATCATTATTATTCTTAGTTATTATTATTATTGTTATAATTATTGTTATTATTGCTATTATTAACGTTATCATCATCATTATTATTATTATTAATATTATTAATATTATAGTTATTATTATTATTCATTATTATTATTAAGCACACCTAAAACTAAAAAGAATTAAAGACAACAAATAAATAAGCGTAATTAACCCATAAGTATCATGAATGACAATAACGACTCTTATAAGAATAAACGAAATTAACTTTTAGTTAATAAAAATACAAAATGTTACAATCTTCCCAATTTAAAAGAATTCGTCCCGAAATTAAGAATAAACTATACGAACAAATGCGGGTACTTCTTCTTCATGTGTTCTTCACGTTCCCAAGTAAACTCAGCTCCACGCTTATTCTCCCAACGAACCTTGACGATTGGAGTAGTTGTGGTTCTAGTCTTCTTCATAATGCGATCCATGATCTCAATAGGTTTCTCAACAAAGTGCAATGACTCGTCAATCTGGATGTCTTCCAACGGAATATGCAGACTTTCGTCAGCCAAGCACTTTCTCAAATTTGAGACGTGGAACACAGGATGAACTCCACTAAGATCGGAAGGTAGTTATTTATAAGCCACTTTCCCAATCCTTTTCAGAACTTTGAAAGGTCCTACAATTCTTGGAGCCAGTTTACCCTTCTTTTCAAAGCGAACAACACTTTTCCACGGTGAGACCTTTAGAAGAACCATATCTCCAATTTGGAATTCCAATGGCTTACGTCGCTTGTCGGCATAGCTCTTTTGTCGACTTCTTGCCACTTCAAGGTTCTTGCGAATTATAGAGACTTTATCGGACATTTATTGTATAAGTTCAGGACCAGTGATTAAATTTTCACCAATGTTGGTCCAGCAGATCGGTGAACAACATTCACGACCATAAAGTGCTTCGAATGGTGCCATCTTGATACTCGAGTGGTAACTATTATTATAAGAAAATTTCGCGAGCGGTAAATGCGTATCCCAGTCACCACCAACGTCAAGGACACAAAGGCGTAGCAAGTCCTCCAAGGTTTGGATGGTTCGCTCGGTTTGACCGTCCGTTTGAGGATGGTGAGCCGTGCTTAGATCCAAATGAGTACCCAAGAGTTCTTGCATAGACGACCTAAAGTGAGAAGTGAAACGGGCGTTTCGGTCGGATATGATGTGCAGAGGTACCCTATGACAACTTACAATTTCATCAACATATATACGAACCAACCTTGATGTCTTGTAAGTATCATGTATGGGTATAAAATATGCCGACTTGGTCAATCGGTCAACGATCACCCATATGCTATCATGACCACGAGAGGTACGGGGTAGTTTAGTTATGAAGTCCATGGATATGTGTTCCCATTTCCACATAGGAATCTCGGGTTGTTCAAGTAATCCACTTGGACGTTGATGTTCGGCTTTAACCCTCATACACATGCGGCACTTAGCAACATAAGTCGCTATGTGTTTCTTCATTCCAGGCCACCAATATTGACCATGCGGGTCCATGTACATCTTATCGGAGCCAGGATGAATAGAATAACGAGTTTGATGAGCTTAGTTCATGATAAAGGTACGAAGATTGTCACGATTTGGAACCCAAATTCGATTCACGAACTACATCAACCCATTGGGTTTCGTTTCCAATTGAATTAGAAGGTTATGCTCCAGTTCATCCTTCATTCTTCCTTCTTGTTAAACCATTTGTTGAGCCTCTAGGATACTAAACTTGATGTCACTATCTATTCTCAAGTTTTGTAGAAGTACTCTAGTCTCATTGACATCTAGTCAGATCTCGGTATCGAACTCTCCCAAAGTGTCAAACCATTGTCGTCGATCGTGAATTTCTTGGAATGAGACTGTCTTGTTATGAATCTTTCGGCTCAGTGCATCGGCCACAACATTGGCTTTACCAAGATGGTAACGAATGTCACAATCGTAATCACTAATCAACTACACCCAATGACGTTGTCTCATATTGAGATCTTTTTGATTAAAAACGTGTTGAAGGATTTTGTGATCGGTGTAGACTATGCATGTGTACCATACAGGTAGTGTCTCCAAATCTTCAAAGCAAAAACAACAGCACCAAGCTCGAGATCATGTGTTGTGTAATTCACCTCGTGAACCTTCAATTGCCTCGATGCATAAGCTATGACCTTTCCTTGTTGCATGAGAACACAACCAAGGCCTTGTTTAGATGCATCACAATACACGGGAAAATCGTCATTGCCATCGGGTAGGGTCAAGATAGGAGCATTGCACAACTTGTGCTTTAACGTTTCAAAAGGCTTCCTCTTGCTCGGACCCCCACTCGAATAGTTTGTTCTTTTGAGTCAAAGAAGTGAGCGGCTTTGCGATCCTCGAAAAGTTGGCAATGAATCGCCGGTAATAACCAGCAAGACCAAGAAAAGAACGAACTTCGGTTGGAGTTGTAGGAACGCACCAATTCTTCACAGCTTCCACCTTTGCAGGGTCAACGTGAATTCCTTGGCTATTCACCACGTGTCCTAGAAATTGAACTTCCTCAAGTCAAAATTCACATTTCGAGAACTTCGCTACAATTGTTCTTTCTTCAACAACTCAAGAACTTGTCGCAGATGAATTTCATGTTCGGCATTGGACATGGAATAGATAAGTATGTCATCAATGAAGACGATCACAAACTTGTCTTGATAAGGCTTGCATACTCAGTTCATGAGATCCATGAAGACAGCAGGAGCATTTGTTAGACCAAAAGGCATAACCATGAACTCATAATGCCCATAACGAGTACGGAACGCAGTCTTTGGGATATCATCGTCGTGGACTCGTAATTGATGATAACCAGATCGTAAATCAATCTTCGAGAAAATGGAAGCTCCTTGAAGTTGGTCAAAAAGATCATCAATACGAGGGAGAGGGTAGCGGTTCTTGATGGTAAGCTTGTTAAGTTCACGATAGTCGATGCACATACGAAACGACCCATCTTTCTTCTTCACGAACAGAATGGGTGCACCCCAAGGCGAAGAGCTAGGACGAATGAAACCCTTCTCGGATAGTTCTTGAAGTTGACTAGATAGCTCTTGCATTTCCGATGGTGCAAGTCGATACGGTGACTTAGCCATGGGGTTTGCTCCCGGAATCAAATCGATTTTAAAGTCGACTTCATGCATGGGAGGTAAACCACTAAGGTCATCGGGAAATACTTCAGGAAAGTCTCGTACAATCGGAACATACTTAAGATCTTTCCCTTTGACTTTCGTGTTGACCACGTAAGCCAAGAAAGCCATATAGTTCTTGCTTAAGCACTTTCGGGCTTGGGTGCACGACATGAGTTTGAGCCCTTTGGAGGATTTTTCACCGAATACTTTCAATGTATCCCCAGAAGGAAATGGAATTTGAATACACTTATCAAAACAAATGATCTAGGCATGGTGTTTGGCTAACCAATCCATACTAATGATAACGTCAAAGCTTCCATGTTTCATAGGGATGAGGTCGATAAATAATTCATGTGCGTCGAGACTCAAGATACAATCGCAAATAACGATATCTACAGTGATAGGTTCTCCATTGGCAACTTCAATAGTGAGAGGTCTTTCTAGTTTCGTAGATGGCTTAGCAAGATTGGGTTCGAACTCTAACGAAATATAGCTTTTATCGGCACCAGAATCAAATAGAACGTAGGCATAACTATTATTAATAAGGAACATACCTGTATAGTTTTAAAGGTATTTAACGACACAGGTAAAGCATCAAAAGAATTAGATCATAAAAGTTAAGGTTGGGTTAACATACCATTCACCACATCGTTGTTTGTTTGTGCTTCGTTAGCATTGATGTTGAAAGCATGTCCTCGGACTTGTGGAACATTACCCACAAGACGAGGGCATTGTGGGCGGATGTGACCAGGTTACCCACAATTGTAGAAAACACAGTTCGTGACCATCGCGGTGTTATTAGGTGCCCGGTGACAAGTCGCCACCAAGTGTCCATATTTACCGCACAAGGTACAGATGCAACACGGGGCGTTCCCCGGATGATGGTACCTACAGATGTTGCACATAGGTTGAGGACCCACATAGGCCCTAGTCACAGGCACTTGAGCCACGGGTGCAGCCACAGGTACAAGTTGTCGTTGCAGTGGTTTGGGTGCAGCCATAGCATAGTTGCGTGCCGGTGTGAACTTTCGCTTCTTGTTGTTGTTATTGTTGTAGGACGGTTCAGCTTTGGTCTCCTTAACAGCTTCAGTAGCCGTCTTTTCAGTCTTCTTTGCACCCTTCACAGACATGGTGCCTGCTCGTATATGATTCTCGGTAAGTTGAGTGGTGACATTGATAGCTTCTTCCAAAGTTGTGGGTAGACTACCCACCACAGCATCTTGAATTTGGGGTACACCCTTGATGAACTTCTCGATGTTGTGAGGGACAGTGTCAACCATATGGGGCAACATAATGCTCAACTCGTGGTGCCTAGTTGAGTAGCCCAAATGGTCACCACCATCTTGTTTCAAGTTCCAAAATTCCTCCTCCAGTTTTTGTAATTCACTCCTGGGCAGAACTTCACGATGGCTATGTTCTTGAACTCGTCCCAAGTGAGTGCCAACACAGCTTCAGCACCACGGTTCCTTTTCTCTCTATTCCACCAAGTAAGTGCCCTTTGTTGGATCATACTAGTGGCATAACGAACCTTGAGTGCTTCCGGACACTCACAGTTGATAAATGTATTCTCTATGCTTTCGAACCACTCTAGAAGACTAGTGGCTCCTTCCTTGCCACTAAAACTAGTGGGCTTGCATGAACTAAAATGCTTGAAAGTGCAGGTTTGATTGTTGCGCCCTTGATTCGCACTATTTCCCCTTGACCATTGCCATTGTTGTTGTTGCTAGCATTGGTCATCATGGTGCTATTAAGTTCAACAACCATGATCGGGATAACGGAACCATTTGTCGTGTGATCATGGCGGCTAGCTTACGGTCGGAACTTCCACGCTTTCCGTGGTGACGAGACATGCTGGATATACAAAATGAGTTAGTCATGGGAATGAGGATAATAAAGGACAATAATTTAAAAAAGGATAAATCAAGAGTTGTAAGGCACATGGAATGGTTCCATTTGGTAACGCATTACCATTTGGAAACGTTGACACATCAAGGTAAATTGACCCATTTGCCTTAGAAACTTGTGTATGTTGACCATAGTTTATCACTCATCCCAGAAATCCCCAGGTAAGCATAACTAGTCCCATAGGATTTATGCAAAATGCTTACCTTAGCCCGAAGGCTTTTTGCTAGGAAACCATAATACATGTGTCTATGCATCACACAAATTTCTTAGGTTCATGAAATCAAAACCTTGATGAGATTTTCATAGATTAGACATAGAGTCTAAGGAATTAAACCCACGATATAAAGTGTACGATCCCATGTGTTGTCGAGAATAAGTTTAGGAAGTTTCATTTGTCGGGGGGATCAAAGAGTCAAGGATAAGTCTAGGAAGACAAGAAACAAAGTTTAAGCATTCACAATGCAATCCTATGCTAAGGCATCAAGTTGCATATAAGAAGGCATAGCATTATGTAGCGTGCAAACAATGCATGTTTACAAGAATATAAATATTATTCTATAAGGTTCATGCATAAGCTATAGTCTAGGTCATAATTTCTAATAACCAAAATCCCTATAGTTATGGGCTCTGATACCAATATGTCACACCCCAACCTTGACGGCGAAATCGTCGAGATCTGAGGGTTAAGATTGTTCACAACCACATAACGCTATCTTTAAATGAATATGTTATTATTATAAGATTTAAATGCAAATACAACCATAAGTCTTAAAATTAAACAGGTCAAAACATAAAGCAAAATAGTCCAAGCTTTTTATTCTTTAATCTAGGTAAAATCCTTGTTTTATGCAAATTTCAAATGTTGACTTCATACTTGGACATTTCCTGAAATATGTTAAAAATAAAGGGTTAATTATGAAGTTGGTGAGTTTCTAAGGGTTTAATATACATAATATATCAATCGATTACAAGTAGCAATTCATGGTCAAAGGTTATGAGTTATGCAAGTTTATAGAACACATAAAGCAACAATCAAACCTCAACTGATTACAAGTTTACAAGTTTATACGATTGGCTAAGTGTACTTGGTTCCCATGATGAACAAGTCATATGTCATCAGGAGCCACCAATACATCGGCTTTAGCACCAAATAGGCTTATCATGCCCATAGATCTACGACGTCACCAGGTTAGCAATAGTTAATGATTGTCAACATAATATGTATCTCATATAAGACTTACAATAACATAAATAACCACGACAAAATAAATGTATGAATTGTATGTGCTTTACAAGAATAAATCGTTTACAAGTGTAAGTTAAATAATGTAACATGTTTCACCCCAAAACGGTGTGAAATAATATAAAATGGGGCAAGTTAACTCACTTGGAAAATAAGTATAAAAATGACGATTAATAACAATAATAAGCAACGTTCCAACGTAGTCCTTCACAAGGTACCTAAATATGTATATATTTACAAGATTTAGGTTAATAAGATTAACAATTTCATGTGAACTAGGGTATTAGAATTTGGGGGTTTTTATAAATAAAATTAGTGAACTCCTATTTTATATTTTGTTCGATAAAAGAATGTACCATTTATAAGATTTTAAAGGAATTAAATCCTTTGTAAATAACTTGTGTATTTAGTTATAAAATATATTTGAATACTATAATTATCAATATAAATCTCTAATCAAGGAAAACATAAGGTCTAATAATAATTTTATAATTTAAATTATCATATAAATCTATTTTATAAAAATATTTGGTTAACACATTTGTAAATAATTTTTTATAATAAAATCTTAAAATGTTTTTCAAGAAATAATTTACAGAAAATGTTTAGATGATTTTAAAAATATTAGGAGTTTGTAAAAATCATTTTTTTATTTGATAAAATTTTTCTATAATTGAATTAAGGCTAAAAAGCCTTTTTTTAAAAAGTCAGAGGGTGTTCGGGTTCGAACCCGGGACCTCTAGGTTGGGATGGGGATGGGTAACCAGTGAACTAAGGGCCATTGACGTTTTAGATCTCGGCCCTGAATTCTTAAAACCTTTGATTCAGAATAGCCCCAAATTCTTTAGAACCCTATATTCGATTGGGCTCAAATTGAAGCACCAAATGATTATGTAAATGATGATAACCATAGGGCTTTTGTTTCCCATGTAGAATCGAGTGTATAGGTATGTTTAATTACCCGGTTTGAATTGATTTGATGTTAAGAACAGACGAAGAACAAGCCGTGGTCGATTCGAGTACAATTGAAGAGCAATTGACGATGATAATCAAATTAAACTAGTGGATAGCTTTGGATAATGTTCTTGATTCAAAGCCCCTTATAAATTTCAGTTTAAAATGTTCAGAAGGTGGGTTTCAATGTTGTTGCAGGTCGCGCTATTGGAGAGGATCGAGTTTGAGGTTGGTGTGTGTTCCAGGAGAAATTATGTTGATTACAGGTTTAGAAATAGATAGATGATTGATTAGGTTGAGTTAATTGAGTTATTAGGTTGATTAGGTCGATGTTGTTGCAAGTTGCGGTATTGGAGAGGATCGAGTATGAGGTTGGTGTGTGTTCCAGGAGAAATTATGTTGATTACAAGTTTAGGAATAGATAGATGATTGATTAGGTTGAGTTAATTGAGTTACCGAGCTCAAACGTCTCTGTAACCAACCTAAACTGAAATTAACACACACCATTAGCTTCGAGACGGTTCCACGAAGCGATTGACATAAATTTATTGTTAAATTTCGTAGGTTTCAGATGTTTGGGAGGTCGCCGGAGCCGCGCCGGGGGATTGTCGGCCGGCGGCCGGAAAAACGGGGTGAGGGGGTTGGGTTTCCTTTTGTTGCACTTAAGCCCCTCAACTTTGAACTCTTATTATTTCATGTAATTAACTTTCTTTTGAAGTTTCTAAAATGACAAACTAACCCCCTTAACTTAATTAATTTAAGTTTTAACATTTTTAATTTTTAATAATTCGTACAAAATATTATTATTATCATTATTATTCTTAGTTATTATTATTATTGTTATAATTTGTTGTTATTATTGTTATTATTAACATTATCATCATCATTATTATTATTAATATTATTAATATTATAGTTATTATTATTATTCATTATTATTATTAAGCACACCTAAAACTAAAAAGAATTAAAGACAATAAATAAATAAGCGTAATTAACCCATAAGTATCGTGAATGATAACAATGACCCTTATAAGAATAAACGAAATTAACTTTTAGTTAATAAAAATACGAGATGTTACAACAGCCAAACCACAGCCACAATCACCACCGCCTTAGGCGGCCCAACGTTGCAACTGCCTTTGCAACACCATGTGACCCGTCACCATGGCTACAACCGCTAATCACCTTTACCGATCCAATTCATTACCCTAGCCGCCGCCATCAACATCACCATCGCATACCACCAAACAACACCATCCTGTCGACCACCGTCGACCGGGCAACAACCTGCCCACATCTAATAATCACCACCTCCGATAACCACCACTAGTCGACCAACACCTGCGTGACCACAACCATCTTCACAACATTTCCCACGGCAACCCTACTTGTCACCGGAGACCCGCTGGAGATCTTCCATCACCACCACAGTTACACCACCTTCAAGTTTTGTGACATATCATCACCATCGTAGTGATCAGCTCACCAAGATCTTTCTCTCGGTTCTTGTCACTCGCCGGCACGCGCCGCTGAGACTCGCTGGAAAGGCGGCGGTCGCTGGAACCCTAGCTTTCCTCTCATCCGCCTCTCTCTCTTTACACACTTGAGTGTGTGTTTTAGTTGATGTTAACATTTTGTGTTAGGGTTTATGATTGTTAAATGGGCCTATTCTCATCAGATTGGGTTTTAAAGGAATTTTAGACTAACAATTTGTCACATCTTATTGTGCATTAGTGGGCTAACAATATAACTGTAACACCCGGTTATTTATTTATTTTGAAGCCGACGAAAGAAGAAAAGAAATAAAGTCCATAGTCGAGGGACCAAACTCGCCAACAAGAGAAAGTTGAGTATGTGGTGGTATTTAAAGGGAGAGGGAGTCCTTACCCTCTCCCCACACCCATATTTCAGCCAAGAGACAGAGACAAGAAGAAGAAGAGAGAAAAAGAGAGAAAAAGAGAAAAAAAAAGGGTGGTTCGAGTGGATTTTAGTGTGCCAAATTGTCGTGTAACGAGTCCAATCGAAGCTCTTTTACTTGTTTTCAAATGATTTTGGGGCTGGAAAGCATAGAAAACCCGTTTTTGTATGTGTGTGTATTTGACCCATTTGGGTGTGTTTGCGTGTGATGCGTTTGGAGTATCTTTCCGGGCTTGTGTGTGCTTGAATGGTGTTGTGGTATGCATTCCTAAGGTTTAGGATGGTTGATTTAGGCTTAGAATGGGTTTGGATGAGCTTGGAGGTTGAAAATGGCAGATTGGGTTTGAGATGAACTCCATTCTGCATCAGCTAGGGCTAAGCGACCGACTGGAGGCCATACGGCCGACTGGGGTGCGATTGAGGTCCATTCGCACGATTGAGGGTTCATACACACGATTAAGGATTCCTTCATACGATTGGGGGCCAGTCGCATGGGGAGTCATACGACTGAGGGCCTAGTCGCATAGGTGCTTAGTCGCATTAGTTCTAATCGCACGGGACTCATTCGGATTGAGTCCATTCGAACGAGGTTAGTCGCATAAGTGCTCATTCGCATTAGTTCGATCCGCCTGAGGTCCATACGCACGACTGGGAGTCCATTCGCAATAGATGTTCATCCGCATGGGTCCAATCGCATGATGTTCAGTCGCCTGGAGGCCATGCGACTGAAGGGTGTCCATACGCCCAAGTAGGGCTGTTGTACCCGGGGAAAAGTGTAGTTTAATTACTGACTTTGGGGGGAAAGTGCAGATGTAGGTTTTGACATGGAAATTCCTGTAAGTTCATGTAAGATGACTGTTGAGGCCTTAGAGAGTATGTTGGGCATGATGATGATGATGTTGCATATTTATGTATGATGTATGTTATGTATGCATGATGTTGCCTTGTATGATGTTGATGATTGTGTTCTTTGATGTTCCTGATTATGATGGATGTTTAACTTTCCTGTGGCTTTACGTGTTATGTTAATAAATGAATTGAAAGTATTATGTAACGTAAAGTGAAAGATGTTAAAAAGGGGAACATGAATTGAATGCATGCATAAATAAATGAAAGTAATGAAAGTCTTGCAAGCATTTGATAACGGGACACGCCAATTATAAGGTGTTAGCCCAACGGTGTGCAAGTTCGCTACTCCGGGAGGATGCACATTGGGGTCCGTCTTTGTGACCGACCATTTGTATAGAACTTCTACTGCTTACCCCGGTACTACGGCAACATGTTTAGCTATCTATTTATAGACTTCGGCCCAGTAGCCATATAGTTTGGGGTGTAGCACATGGTATTGGTACGGAAGATATCAAATGTGCAAGAAAAGATGTAATGATGAATGAACGAATGAAGAAGATAATAATGATATTATCTATGTGTACGTATGATGTGTGATCGTGCAAAAGTAACGAACGGTTTTAATGAAAGTAAAATATGTTTTATTATAAAACTAGAACTCACTCAGCAACGCTGACTTTTTATGTGTTTCCACTTGGCAGGTAGTGTTGCTGAGGATGGCGCTGCGAGGCTACTCAGCTCTTTTAGGATGGCATCCATTTATATAAGGCTTTTGTGATGTAATGCAACAATGTATTTTGTAATTGGTTAATGATATATTATTTGGCAAAAGCTTTTATAATGAAATGAGATGTCTATTTTGATAATTCCGCTGCGATGTTTTATGAAAGTTAAATGTAATTATATGTTTTATGTGTGATGAGGATCCAACTGTAAGCGTCCCGGGAACGGGGCCTTACAAGTTGGTATTATAGTCAAAGTTTAAGTGAAATGGGTAAATTTTCCAAATAAACCTTAACTTAAACTGAAAATGAGAGGGAATGGGAATGGGATGCCAATCTGTAAATCTAGGATGATCAAACTTGAATCAAATCATGAAGAATTAGATCAAAATATGATAATCACAATCAAAACCCCTTTGATCTATATTGATTGCTAATAATATTGTTTACAAGTAAAACCTTCAATCAATTGGTCATACAACCATTAACCTAATTCTAATTACAATTAGGTTATTTATAGTCTAGTTTAAGTTTCCATATTTACACATAACCCCCTAGACTATATATTTAGACTAAAACATGACTCAAAGAAAGTAAAATATATTTTGTTCATACAAAATATATTTATTACAATAAAACTCCTAGTCATTTAAATCTCCAACGTCTAGTCTCGGTTCCTCGTCTCGAACGAGTCAGGTTTGACTTTTGTTGACTTTGACCGTGACGTTGACTTTTGTTGACTTTCACTGTGTTGATAATATAGACTATCTTTTACAGCTCCAACAATACTCCCCCTTAGTCTATCATTATCAACGTCTTCAAACGAAATCAGCATCGAGAAGTCAACACTAGAAAGATCTTCAATTTGAATCTTTCTGAATCTGATGAGAAAGATTTTTCATCTCATAAGCTCCCCCTATTTATATGCTCCCCCTTTTCGAGTGCAAACTTTACAAGGATATTGGAACAGGTTTCTCAAATCTCTAATCTTGAGTGCTTTAGAAGATGTAGGAGGAGGATTCCTAGCTCGGTATCTTCTGCAAACTTGAGGAACAGGTTCTCTGATCAGGTACACTGCTCAACTGATGATCGGTCATCACTTAAAGCAAAAATCTGAAACAAATTCACAAACACAATCTCGACCTTTCTAATTATATCATTTCATTTTAACAAAATAAGCCCGTGTTTATTTGTGTTTGAAAACAAGCGAACCCGTGTTCGGTTGTACGCAATTTCTGTGAAATGCATGAAAATGATAAAATTGTAACAGCATAATATGGAAGACCTAAAAAAAATTTAAAAAGAAATTTTATTATATTTTTCTATTTTTTATTATATACATGTATTATATCATATTTTATATCTATTATATAATTTTTTGTGTTTTTTTTTAAACCTAGAACTGAATCGATCATGAGATCATATCCTCAAGATATACTTTAGCACAAAGATGAATTTAATCATCGACAAGCAATGAGATCACACTGATAACTAAATCTAATCACAGTCTTTAAATGATTTTGAAATTCTCAAACAGATCAATAACGATTGCTGATATGTTTGTCCACTTAAACTCATGCCCTATCTTTTTCAACAAGCAGTAGATGATTTGTTAAGGTTCGATTAAATACTTTAGAATGCTAGGACCCCACAATCATTTGGCAAAAACCCTCACCCAACCTCAGGATTTCTTGAATTTTGTTACGATCTTTATAGAGCAAGGCGTGTGCATTACTGTGCAAGTGATTATCAACAGAATATAGCATTCTGTGAATTAGATGATTTGACACTACTTAGACCAAAATGGTGAGAGCTCCTGGTCTATACTCACGTATAACAAAGAAGATGACCATTTAATCATGTGCCGATGAGAGCTCCAGGTTAGTACTATCGTACAGCAGAGGAGATCATCACTCCAAGTCAGTACTTCCGTACAACAGAGGAGATTAGCACAAACACAAGACACATAAATACACCAATCACGGCTCAAAGTTATTGCTTATATGATTTGTATCATGGTGGGAGAAAGATCAATTCTCAATCCAATTTTTTGTCAGGACTCAGTTTTTGTGCAGGCCAAAATGATTGCGTAAATCCTGACATTCTTAAGCATATATTTTAATTTAAATCATCATACTGCTGTCTACTTTATTCTTCAGGCTGAGTCTACCAAGCATATCATTAAAGAATCTGATTGTTTTTCTTTTATTTACAATTAAAAATAAGATGTAAATCAGATAATAGCATTAGTTACTATCATTTCTCATTTTAAAAACGCAAGTCATGCAAAAACAAGCATTGCAAGAAGATATACAATCATTTCTCAATCATCTCAAATCAAGTTCCCAGTTCTCTTTTCATTTTTATTTACTTATACTCTCCCCCTAAATTTTTATTTTTGCAAATTTTTTTTATTTTATATTTATTTTTTATTTTTTTATTATTATTATTTTTTAATTATTTTTTTATTTTTTATTTTTTTAAATTTTTTTTTAAATTGTACAAAAATAAAAATTTATCAAAGAAGGTCTTCCAAACTACACTGATATGGATAAGAAATGAATTCTCAAGATATGTGCAATGATTGTGAAGTGAGAACGGTGATTGTGCATATAAATATCCAGATTGTGGATAAAATACCATGACCTTAACCTGTTTGTTCCGCCTCAAATTAGAATCAAGAACAATCTCTGTCAGTAAACCGGATTACTAACAGTCCTCCCGAATTGTTCCTGCACTCATTAACAAATTAGTTAGAAAGGGAAACCCAGGCCATCGTAGTCCTGGAAGTTCCTTTTCCATCAAGATAAGTAACAAGCTTCTGCACACAACCGTTTAAACAATCGGGGATTGTTGTATCATTCTTTTTAATTTTCCAAATTTGTTTCGGTTAATTTAACTTGGATTTGAATGAATTAAATTTGTAAATCATTTTCTGTTTAAGACCGGAAGGAAAAGAATTTGGTTTTAAACCTTTGGTCATTTTCATCTTTGAATCATGTGAAACCGGCTTCACATGAAAAGGTTTGGATGGAGGGTTTTTCATCCAACCATTCAAAGATGTGTGCTTTTTACCTCTTGATCCAGAGAAGCAACCCGTGTTGCCTTTACCGTGTGGAACATTCTTTTTATACTTACATTCGGAGAAGCAATTTGTTTTGCCTTTACCATTCGTAGCAAGCCTTTGAGGACATTTCTTTACCACATGCCCTTCTTTTCCACACTCAAAACAAGCCTTGAAAGGCTTTTGATGCTTTGTAGTCCTGTGTGAAGCATTTGGAATTGGAGATTGCTTTGAGCTTGTAGCAGATTCTTGCTTGTTTTGGTGTTTGCTGTGTTGAACAGTGAATGAGATCTTCACTGATTCACTAGGTGGTTTTGCTGTTGGAGTAGAGATCCGTATTGGTCTTGATTCAGCTTTTGGAAGCTTTTGAGACTTGACAATATCAGGAGATATCTTGATCTGCGAAGAACCAACACGCTCCTCTAGGTTTGATTCATCATCTGAGCTTATCCAGTCTCGTATACACAGATCTGCTTCCAAAGGATCTTGATTGACACCTCCTATTGTGTCGGCTTCGGTTATAGGATTTTGATTGCCTGACGATTCAACAACTGTTCCTTCTTTGACAAACCTGACAGGAACAAACGAAGGAATGTTACCTGTTTTGAATTTGTTGAAGAAGGTTGGAGAAGCAACTGATATTGATTTTGGAGCATCAGAGGTAGAATCGTCATTAATCTTCTTATCAGACCCCTACCTGAGAAATCCCAAACCTACAAGAGAATCATGCACATCTCTAACCTCTTTAAGGTTAACGTTGCTTAAACCTACATTTAAACTATTAATTTCTGCAGCTTCAATCAAATCATTAGATGGATGAGGTTGAGACATAGGAGAGTAACAATGGGTGCTAGGAGGAGGATAGACGTATGGATTTTCACCACAACCCACTCCCGTTTTAATCCTAGCTCCCCTTTGTTTACACAGTAGCTCTTCCTGTTTTATTCCAGATATGGTCCATCTATCAAGCTTTGTTTTAAGCTTGCTTGTTTCAAATTCAGCCAAAGTGACTCTTTCGTTTAAAAGATTAATTTCAACATTTCTTTCAAGAAAAGTTCGTTTTAAATGATCATTTTCTTTTAAAGCTTTATTTAATTTTATGAAATACTTGGCTTCATTCTTTTTAAGTTCTGCGTTTATGGTGGTTAACTCCTTTTGGTTATCTAAAAGTAACCTATTAGCTTTATACACACCAAATAAACGAATTTTACAAGCAGAAGAACACATATCCTGAACTGTCTCGTATGGAAGATCCAGGATGACTCTTTGAGCAGTAAGAGCCTTCTCACAGTTGCAAACTCTGGTATTTCGCTTCCATTCCTCTTCCTTCTCAGCATCACAAACTTCAGCATTCAACTCAGCTCCGCCTTTACCCATTGATGTCTGCTTAAGCTCCTCTTGTACCTCTTCAGTTCCAGGTTTCGGTAAACCGTCGGAATTGGTGTCAGAATCTGATCTCTCTTCTGGTTTCTCTTTGGAGTTTGAAGTGATCTTTGGAGTTAGATATGTCACTTCATAGTACTCACGACGTTTGATATCCAACTCAATCTCTTTCAGTTTGTTGATCATATCCATAAGTTTTGTGTCGACATAACCTCTTTCTTGCTTCAGCATTTTAACTTGATGATTCCATGCAGACGGAAGCGAGTCAAGAAGCTTTTGAATCTATTCATGATTACTGAGATCAGGAACATGCTTTTTTAGATTATTTGCCACTTTCAAAAATCGATCAATTAAATCTGACAATTTTTCTTTCTTTGTACCTGCAAAAGAGTCAAACCGGCTTTGTGCCGTTGTGAGATTATCTGATTTAAAGTCTTCAATATATGACATTTTATTAAAAAATTTTGAAAAATTAAACGCCCCAAAAATATATTTTTCCCGAAAATTGTAAAATAATTCTCCCCCGGAAAAAATATATTCTTTTTAAATGTCACGCTAAACAATCTTAGCAACTGGGGTCAAGTTGAATCGATGAAAATTTCTTTATCGGGATGAACTCAATTAATCCCAACTAAAGGGAAAAAGTCATCTTTAACATTCGAATTTCGCTGAAGAAATGATAGTTTCGCCGAAATTATAGTTTCGCAGAGCTAGTTTCGCTGTGAACTCTAGTTTCGCTAGCAATTTAAGCAGCAGTTTCGCTATGAACTCTAGTTTCGCTGAGCCGACTGCTTAGTTTCACCGACAATTTCGCACAAAACAAGCTTGAACTTTCGTTCAAAGATACTTTCGACAGCAATTTCGCTTGTAATATGCACACAAGCACTGTTGAACTTTCGTTCAAGATCATTACTTTCGCTGAGATGCTGAAATTAACTACAAAGTGTAAAACACTTGTAGTTTCGCTGAAAGAACATGCAGTTTCGCTGGATGAATTGGTAATTTCGCTGGACAAAGCTGAAAACCTTTTTCAACACGAAATCAATCTGAAATCGCCCAAATCTCAATGGATTTGAAACCTGATGATTAACAGAGCTTTCCCAACCAATAACAAGCAAACTTCAATCAATTTCCATATCAATAACACTCAAATTTGATCTGAAATTGATGAAAACATGACAATGAACAAAAACAACTAAAACCTCAACTTCTCTCTCTAAAAATCTTCAAATCTTCAGTGAATTTGATCCAAAATGGCTCTGATACCGAATTGTAAATCCAGGATGATCAAACTTGAATCAAATCATGAAGAATTAGATCAAAATATGATAATCACAATCAAAACCCCTTTGATCTCTATTAATTGCTAATAATATTGTTTACAAGTAAAACCCTCAATCAATTGGTCATACAACCATTAACCTAATTCTAATTACAATTAGGCTATTTATAGTCTAGTTTAAGTTTCCATATTTACACATAACCCCCTAGACTATATATTTAGACTAAAACATGACTCAAAGAAAGTAAAATATATTTTGTTCATACAAAATATATTTATTACAATAAAACTCCTAGTCATTTAAATCTTCAACGTCTCGTCTCGGTTCCTCGTCTCGAACGAGTCGGGTTTGACTTTTGTTGACTTTGACCATGACGTTGACTTTTGTTGACTTTCACTGTGTTGATAATATAGACTATCTTTTATAGCTCCAACACAATCTGAGTAGCCGCGTGCCATCAGGTATTTTCTTAATGATAACCGGTATTAGGTGCGCATGTTATGTGGTTTATATGTTGTATGTAGATTTAGATACTGATGTAGTCAGGATAGGTAATGCTCGGGGTATGAAGAGTAAAGTAAGTGGCTAATCACAACTAGCCACTGTAATTAGGGACTTACTATACTTGACATAAACTGAGCTGTTCCCTTGAATGACCGTGTTGGTGTTTGAATTTTTTAGTGTGATAGAGAATGGCCGGTGGTAGATCTTTTAAAGCTTCTAGGGGTGGAGGCCGTGGTGGGCCTGGTGCTGAACCGCGACCCAAAAGAGGAAGGCCTAGAGTTGAAAAGGTGGTTCTTGAAGAACCTGAGACCCCTCATCCGGAGGCTGGGGATGAGAGTGCTAACTTGAAGGCCTCGGTAAAGGAGGCTATTGTTGAAGAGGTGCATCAGGTCATGCAGTCAATCTTACCGTCTGTGGTGACCGAAATTATCAAGGATGTAAAGGAAGGAGAAAGAAAGGAGAGAAACAGGGCCTCGGGTGGACGGGAGCAACCGGAGCCTGAAACAATTTTCTCTGATAATGAAGAAGACAAAGAGGAAGATGAGCCTGTGCACGAGGTGGTATGAGGCTGTAACTATGGGGCGTTTATGAGATGCAAGCCCCCTACTTTTGATGGAAACGGCACTCCTGCTACTGCTCACCGGTGGGTGAGGGAAATGGAGGTTGTTCTTGATATCAGCGAAGTGCTGGGAGGACTAGAAAGTGAAGTTTGCTACCCACTCGTTTGTGGATTCGGCTCTTTGTTGGTGGAACAACATTGTCCAAGCTGAGGGTAACCGGGCAATAGGAAGGATGAGGTGGGAGGGTTGAAGAAGATGGTGATTGAGGAGTTCTGTCCTCATAGGGAGATAGATAAGATCGAGAGAGAGTTCCTGCAGCTGGAGGCGGGGACCATGACACACCAGCACTACACCACCAAATTCAACGAAATGGCACGGCTGGTGCCGGACCTGGTGACGCCTCTGTCTCGAAAGATCAAGAGGTACGTTCAGGGTTTGCCGGTGGATGTTCGCAGGCATATGATCGCCGCCCGGCGAGGCACGTTTAGGTCGGCGGTTGATTTGGCAAGGAGACTATATGATGAGCGAGAGGTGTTGGTGACTGAAGCGAACAAGAAGGGTGGTAGTGATCGGAACTGGAATGGGAAAATGTTTGGTCGGGGTGATGCCTCGACGGGTAACAAAAAGACACGGGTGGATGACCACCGTGTGGCCACATCGTGAGCAGGATCGAAGAGGTGTGGCAAGTATGGAAAGGAGCATGCGGGAGAATGTAGGCTGGGTTTGAATGTGTGCTTCAAGTGTGGGAAGGTAGGGCATATGGAAAGGGATTGACGTGCGGGCAGATGTTTCAACTGTGGGGAAAGCGGACATATGAGTAAAGACTATAAAAAGCCGAGGGCTGAGGGTTCTGGAGTGAAGAAGACAGGGAGCGAATGACCGATGGCGAGCGCTAGGGCATTCACCATGACACAGGAGGAGGCTAGGACAGACCCTGACGTTGTGTCCAGTACGTTTCTAGTGAACCAAACTTTAGCTTCTGTGTTATTCGATTCTAGTGCTAGTAAAAGTTTTATTTCTGCTGCTTTCTGTGCTAAGCTGCCTGTTAGTAGTAGACGTGTCGATGCGCCCTTTGATGTAAAAACTGCCATAGGTAAGTCTACCAGAATTTCTGAGATGATAGAGGGTTGTGACGTGGAGTTAGAAGGTCACAAATTTCCGGTAAGACCATTCGTGATGACCTTAGGTGGTTTTGATGTGGTTCTCGGGATGGATTGGTTAGCGGACTACGAGGCAAACGTTATGTGTCGCAAGAAGATGATTCGGTTGACAGCGCCTGACGGAAGTTCGGTGACGGTTTATGGTGATCGGGTCACGATGATTCTGAAAGTAATTTCGATGGAAGTGGCGGGAAAGTGTATAAGGCGTGGATGTAGTTCCTACTTGGCCTATGTAAAGGATGTGGATACGCCAACACCACAACTAGCCGATGTACCGGTTGTGTGTGACTTTCCAGACGTGTTCCCAGAAGACTTATCAGGAGTGCCACCTGACGGAGAGATCGAGTTTCAGATTGATCTGATACCGGGTGCCCAACCTGTTGCCAAGGCACCGTATCGGCTGGCTCCGACAGAAATGAAAGAGTTGATGGAGCAGTTGCAAGATCTGCTTGATAAGGGGTTCATTAGATTGAGTATATCCCCTTGGGGTGCTCCGGTCCTGTTTTTGAAGAAGAAAGACGGTAGTATGAGGATGTGTATTGACTACCGTGAGCTCAATAAGCTGACGATAAAGAACCGATACCCCTTACCCAGAATCGATGATTTGTTTGATCAGCTTTAAGGTGCCAGTTGGTTTTCAAGGATAGATCTTCGATCGGGCTACCATCAGTTGAAGGTGAAAGAGCAGGATATCCTTAAAACAGCTTTCTGCACGCGATATGGTCACTACGAGTTCCTTGTCATGTCTTTTGGTTTGACCAATGCGCCAGCTGCTTTTATGGATCTAATGAATCGAGTGTGTTGGCCGATGTTGGACAAATCAGTGATCGTGTTTATTAATGATATCCTGATTTACTCGAGGAGCGAGATAGAGCATGCCGGTCACATTCGGGAAGTTCTAGAGACGTTGAGAAGGGAGAAGTTGTATGCCAAGTTCTCCAAGTGCGCATTCTGGTTGTGCGAGGTTAAATTCTTGGGTCATGTGGTGAATCCTGACGGGATTATGGTGGACCCGGCAAAGGTGGAGGCGGTTATGCAATGGAAGTCACCAAAGATCCCATCCGAGATCTGTAGCTTCTTGGGTTTGGCGGGCTACTATAGAATATTCATTCAAGACTTCTCTAATATCACTTCTCCATTAACTAAGTTGACTCGAAAAGATGTGAAGTTTGTATGGGGTCAAGCTCAAGAGAAGGCGTTCGAGGAACTGAAGGCGAGGTTGACTCAAGCTCCTGTGCTGTCATTACCCGATGGAAGTAAAGATCTAGTGGTTTATTCTAATGCTTCTTACTTGGGGTTGGGTTGTGTATTAATAAAGAGAGGAAAGGTTATAGCCTATGCATCCTGACAGTTGAAGGTTCATGAGGTCAATTATCATACTCATGACTTGGAGCTAGCAACCGTGGTCTTTGCGCTAAAGATTTGGAGGCACTATCTTTACGGGACTAAGTGCACCATATTCACTGACCACAAGTGCTTGAAGTACTTCTTTGAGCAGAAGGACCTGAACATGAGGCAAAGAAGATGGTTGGAGCTCATAAAGGACTATGATTGTGAGATCCATTACCATCCGGGCAAAGCCAACGTGGTGGCGGATGCCCTTAGCCGAAAGGAGAGACCCGAGCCGATTCGGGTGAAAGCTTATCAACTGATCATGACCTCCGATGTAATGAAGCAAGTCAAGGAGTTTCAAGATGAGGCATTGAAAGA
The DNA here is from genome assembly GCA_025215565.1 of Flaveria ramosissima. Lineage (NCBI taxonomy): Eukaryota > Viridiplantae > Streptophyta > Magnoliopsida > Asterales > Asteraceae > Flaveria > Flaveria ramosissima. The sequence continues at coordinate 21,522,535 of CM046044.1, read as the reverse complement.
AGATCATCTTAACTCTGAAAGAATGAGAGGTCTGATCGCGGAGTTGGGTGAAAACACACTTGGTGTTAGAACCCGATTTGGACGAATGTGGATTCATCGCTTTGGGGATCTATGGGTGAAAATTATGGATGAAGCTCACAAGACCCGATACTCTATTCATCCCGGTGCTACGAAAATGTACCACGACATGAAGAAAGATTATTGGTGGCCGGGTATGAAGCGTGACGTAGTGGAGTATGTGAGTAAGTGCCTTACTTGCTTGCAAGTGAAGGCCGAGCACCAGAAGCCGTAAGGGAAGATCCAACCTTTGGATATACCGGAATGGAAGTGGGAGCACATCACCATGGATTTCATTACGAAGCTGCCGCGTACCCCGAAGGGGTATGATGCCATATGGGTGACAGTTGATCGATTGATGAAGAGTGCTCACTTTCTACCGATCCGCGAGACGTATTAATCTGAGAGTTTGGCTGATCTGTTCATCCGGGAAATTGTAACTCGTCATGGTGTGCCGGTTTCTATTGTGTCGGATCGTGACACCCGGTTTACATCTAAATTTTGGAAGAAATTCCACGACGCTATGGGGACGAGGTTACATATTAGCACGCCTTATCATCCTCAGACTGATGGTCAGTCAGAAAGGACCATTCAAACCTTGGAGGACATGCTTCGGGCATGTGTTATCGATTTTGGAGGAAGTTGGGATGACCACTTACCGTTAGTTGAATTCTTGTACAACAACAGTTATCATGCCAGCATTAGTATTCCCCCATATGAGATGCTATACGGTATGAGATGCAGAACACCCATTTGTTGGGGTGATATTGGTTAGAAGGAGTCAGGGAGCATTGAGGTGATCGAGGCTACGACTGAGAAGCTTGAAAAGATCATAGCCTTCATGAAGGCAGCCAAAGATAGACAGAAGTCGTATGCTTATAAACGACGCAGACCGATTGAGTTCTAGGTGGGTGACCGGGTTATGTTGAAGGTCTCACCTTGGAAGGGAATCATTCGTATCCGAAAGCGGGGCAAATGAGCCCGAGGTACATAGGCCATTTCCGAATCATTGCTCGAGTAGGAGAGGTGGCCTATAGACTGGAGTTACCGGATGAGTTAAGTGGAATTCACCCGACATTCCATGTATCTCATCTAAGGAAGTGCTTGGCAGATGAAGATATGATTGTTCCACTGGAAGATATCGAAGTAGACGAACGACTCAATTATGTGGAGCAACCAGTGGCAATCATCGATCGAAAAGAGAAGAGTTTGAGGAATAAAATGGTTCCTCTTGTGCGTGTACAGTGGAAGCACAGGAAAGGATCTGAGTCAACGTGGGAGACTGAAGAAGAGATGACGCAGCATTACCCACGTTTATTCGAGGAATAACAAGTTTCGGGGACGAAACCTATTTAAGGGGGGTGGACTTGTAACACCCGGTTATTTATTTATTTTGAAGCCGACGAAAGAAGAAAAGAAATAAAGTCCAAAGTCGAGGGACCAAACTCGCCAACGAGAGAAAGTTGAGTATGTGGTGGTATTTAAAGGGAGAGGGCAGCCCTTACCCTCTCCCCACACCCATATTTCAGCCAAGAGAAAGAGAGGAGAAGAAGAAGAAGAGAGAAAAAGAGAGAGAAAGGGTGGTTCGAGTGGATTTTAGTGTGCCAAATCGTCGTGTATCGAGTCCAATAGAAGCTCTTCTCGTTGTGGTCGTTTGTGTGAGTTCTAGGACCCCTCTTTTACTTGTTTTCAAACGATTTTGGGGCTGGAAAGCATAGAAAACCCGTTTTTGTATGTGTGTGTGTTTGACCCATTTGGGTGTGTTTGCGTGTGATGCGTTTGGAGTTTGTTTCCAGGCTTGTGTGTGCTTGAATGTTGTTGTGGTATGCATTCCTAAGGTTTAGGATGGTTGATTTAGGCTTAGAATGGGTTTGGATGAGCTTGGAGGTCGAAAATGGCATATTGATTTAGGCATAGGATGTTGCCTTGTATGATATTGATGATTGTGTTTGTTGATGTTCCTGATTATGACGAATGTTTAACTTTCTTGTGGCTTTACGTGTTACGTTAATGAATGAATTGAAAGTATTATGTAACGTAAAGTGAAAGATGATAAAAAGGGGAACATGAATTGAATGCATGCATAAATAAACAAAAGTAATGAAAGTCTTGCAAGCATTTGATAATGGGACACGCCAATTATAAGGTGTTAGCCTAACGTGTGGGGGTTCGCTACCCTGGGAGGATACACATTGGGCTCCGTCTTTGTGACCGACCATTTTTATAAAACCTCTACCGGTGACTTCAGCCCAGTAGCCATATAGTTTGGGGTGTAGCACATGGTATTTGTACGGAAGATATCAAATGCGCAAAAAAAGATGTAATGATGAATGAACGAATGAATAAAATAATAATGATATTATCTATGTGTACGTATGATGTGTGATCATGCAAAAGTAACGAATGGTTTTAATCAAAGTAAAGTATGTTTTATTATAAAACTAGAACTCACTCAGCAACGCTGACTTTTTATGTGTTTCCAGTTGGAAGGTAATGTTGCTAAAGATGGCGCTGCGAGGCTACTTAGCTTTTTTGACCTGGCATCCATTTATATAAGGCTTTTGTGATGTAATGCAACAATGTATTTTGTAATTGGTTAACAAGATGTATTATTTGGCAAAAGCTTTTATAATGAAATGAGATGTCTATTTTGATAATTCCGCTGCGATATTTTATGAAAGTTAAATGTAATTATATGTTTTATGTGTGATGAGGATCCAACTGTAAGCGTCCCCCGAACGAGGCCTTACAATAACTGAGTTTTCTACAAGTTGGGCTAATTAGAAGATTAAAAATAATGGGTTAGTTCTATTGGGCTGGGTCTTTTAAAGGTGATGTGTGGGCTCAATTTGTTTTAATAATTTTATCGGATATTAAAACAAGATATATAAAAAAACTATTTTTTATAATAGTATAATATTCTTGTCTTTGTAGGTGCTCAAGTGAATTTAATATTTTGTTTGAACATGTCTTTCACTGACGATCTCGAATTAGACGATGTCACAATGGCACAAATTCGGTTTGACTGTTTTGCAGGTACAAAGAAAGAAAAATTGTTAGATTTAATTGATCGATTTTTAAAGGTGGCAAATAATCTAAAGAAGCATGTTCCAGATCTCAGTAATCATGAACCAATTTAAAAGCTTCATGACTCTCTTCTGTCTGAATGGAATGATCAAGTTAAAATGCTGAAGCAAGAAAGAGGTTATGTCGACACAAAACTTATGGATATGATTAACTGGCTAAAATCTCTCAAGCTGGATATCCAAAGAAAAGAATTTCAGCAAGTTGTGTTCCCACATCAAACCAACACGCTTAATACTGATCTTATTTCTTCTGTAACAAGCATACTTGATACAAAGCCGAGCTGATTGAAAAGATGAGATTATTGAAAATTTATTTGGATTCAAATGTTAAAATCAAAGCAAATTGTGAAGCTCTGAGAGTTGATACTAACAGTAAACCAAAATTTGAGGGAAATGAGGATACTGAAGTTGCGAAAGATGATGATGGAAAGAAAGAGTTTGAGGATAAAGAAAGGTTACAAGTCAAAGAAAAGGACCAACTAAGAATCACAAGGATTTGCAACTGTGAACAGAGTTTAGCTGAAGAAAAAATTATCATGGGTCTTCCTTATGAGACTGTTAAGGATATGTGTTCTTCTTCTTGCAAAATCCGGTTACTTGGGATTTATAAGGCAAACAGATTGTTATTGGAAAATGAAAAGGAATTAAAAATAATTAATCAGGAATTAAAAATATGAAATTGCTTTTCCAAGGAAACTTAATGAAGCATTGGCTGAAAATGATCTTTTAAGAAGAACAATTACAAAGCGTAATGTTGAAATTAATATTCTGATAGAAAGGGCTGTTTTAGCTCAATTTGAAATGACACAGCTTCAAACAAAGCTTGATAAATGGACCCTTTCACACATGAAGAAGGATGAGCTTATTGCTAAACAACAAGGCGCATGGGTAAAACATAGGATTGGATATCATTCAGATGGTGAAACTGTATTTAATTTAGTTCCACCTCCATCTACTCTATGTTACTCTCCAATTCTTAAACTTCATTCAACAAATGATTTAATTGATAAAGATACTAACAGTTTGCATGCAGGTTTAGCATGAGTGAATCTTAAAGAGGTGCGAGACGATTATGATTCCACAATTGGTAAAGGATACAATAAACCGAATGCTGACAGTCCAGATAATGATTGTTCAGTTCCGGTTTTTTGTAATTATCTATTTACTGTTTCTTCTAACTTCTTTGATAAGTTTAAAGCAGGTGAAATTCCTACCTTTGAGCCTATCAGGATTTTGAAAGAAGAGATAAATCGGGAATCACCTAATCATCAAGCTCTGACAACAGCACCACATCATATTCTTGTCAATCAAGATACATTGGAAGCAGATCTGAGTATACGAGACTGGACAAGCTCAGATGATGAATTACACAGAAGACAGTGTCAGTTCCTCAAAGATCAAATCATCACCTGCAATTGTCAAGTCTCAAAAGCTTCCAAAAGCTGAATCAAGATCAATACGGATCTCTTCTCCAATTGCAAAACAAGCCAGTCAACCAGTGAAGATCCCATTCACTGTTCAGCATAGGAAACTTCAAAACAAGCAAGAATCTGCAACAACCCCAAAGCAATCTCCAATTCCAAATGCTTCACACGGGTCAGTCAAGCATCAAAAGCCTTTCAAGGCTTGTTTTGAGTGTGGAAAAGAAGGTCATGTGGTAAATAAATGTCCTCAAATACTTGCTAAGGATGGTAAAGGCAAAACGAATTACTTCTCTGGATGTAAGTCTACAAAGAATGTTCGAAATGATAAACGCAACACGGGTTGCTTCTCTGGTTCAAGAGGTGAAAAGCACACATCTTTTAATAGTTGGATAAAAAATCCTTCATCCAAACCTTTTCATGTGAAGCCAGTTTTATATGGTTCAAAGATGAAACTGACTAAAGTTTCAAAACCAAATTCTTTTTCATCCGATCTTAAACAGAAAATGATTACCAAATTTAATTTCTTCAAATCAAAATTAGTTAAACCAAAACAAATTTGGAAAATTAAATGGAAGGATAAAAAATCCCCGATCTTTCCACAAATTGTTTGTTGAAGCAGGTTCCTTATACTGATGACAACAGAACACCCAGGACTACGATGACTGGGGTTTCCCTTTCAAACTAATCTGTTTATGAGTGCAGAAACAATTCAGAAGACCTGTTAGTAATCTGGTTCACTGACATATATTGTTCCTAATTCATATTTGAGGCGGAACAAACAGGTTAAAGTCATGGTATTTTATCCACAATCTGGATTTTTATCTGCACAATCGCAGTTCTAACTTCACATTCACTGCATATTTCTTGATCATTCATTTCTTATTTTTATATCAGTGTAATTTGGAAGACCTACTTTGGTAAATTTTTATTTTTGTACCGGTTTTAAAACAATATAAAAAAATAAATAAAAAAAATTAGTTTCGCCGGAATTTGACAGTTTCGCTCGAGAAGTACAACTTCGCCTGACGAAATTATAATTTCACCGAAGCAGTTTCGCCGGACGAAATTATAGTTTCGCCGGAGCGTAATTTCACCAAAAACATAATAGTTTCGCCGCATAGATCGAACTTTCGTTCAAAAATGGATCTAATTTCGCTTGATGAAGATGTTGAAGCTCCAAGAACACCAAGAACACACACACTAGTGTGTGTGAGAAATTTCAAATCTGAAGATTTTTTTTTATTTTTCTTGTATAAAAGATGATGTAGATCCATTATATGTTGTGTGTGATTCAGATTTGATGAATAGATTGTGTTTGTGATAAAATTTGAAATTCAGATCTAGTTTCTCTCTCTAGAAAACCCACTTTCTCTCTCTAAACTTTGATGAACATCATCAATAATTCTTCAAATCTTCAATGAATTTGATCAAATATGGCTCTGTTACCAAATTGTTAACCCAGGTTGAACACTTGAATCAAATAACATGAAGATTATAGATCAAAATATGATAAACAGAATCAAAACCCCTTTGATCTCTATTGATAGCTAATGATATTGTTTACAAGTAAATCCCTCAATCAATTGGTCATTCAACCATTAAACAACTCTAATTACAATTAACCTATTTATAGTCTAGACTAACTTTTACTATTTACATTTGGCCCCTAGACTAATAAACTTGACTAAAACAAGACTAAAACAAGATAAAATATATTTTGCTCACACAAAATATATTTAGTAAAATAAAGTCTAGAACACAATATACCTTTAATATCTTCACTAGGTTCTTCGTCATGAACTCGACGTTTGACTTTTCTGTTGACCTTGACTAAGACTTTGACTTTTATTGACTTTGACTATGTTGATAATATAGACTATCTTGTATAGCTCCAGCAATACTCCCCCTTAGTCTAGCATTATCAACACCTTCAAATGAATTCAGCACCGAGAAGTTAACCATAGAAAGATCTTCAAATTGAAGCTTTTTAAATCTGATAAGAAAGACTACACATCTCATAAGCTCCCCTTATTTATATGCTCTCCTTAATGTGTGCATAGATTGATCAAAACATGAACAGTTTTACAACTCTCTAATCTTGAGTGCTTCAAAAGATGCAGGAGGAGGATTCCTAGCTTGGTATCTTCTACAAACTTGAGGAATAGGTTCTCTAATCAGGTACACTACTCAACTGAAAATTGGCCATCACTTACAATAAAAATCTGAAACACAATCACAAACACAATCTCCACATTTCTAATTAGATCATTTCATTTTAACAAAATAAACCCGTGTTTATATGTGCGTGAAAACAAGCGAACCCGTGTTCGATTGTGTGCAATTTCTGTAAAATGCATAAAAATGATAAAATTGTAACAGCATAATATGGAAGACCTAAAACAATTTTAAAATGAAAATTTATTATAATTTTTATTTTTATTATATATATTTATTATAATATTTTTAATTTTATATATTTTATATTTTATATCTTTTTTTTAATTACCGAGAACTGAATAGATCATGAGATCACATCCTCAAGATATACTTTAGCATAAAGATGAATTTAAACATCAGCAAGCAATACTGATAACTAAATCTAATCACAGTCTTTGAAAGATTTTGAAATTCTCAAACATATCAATAACGATTGTTGATATGTTTGTCCATATAAACCCATACCCTATCTTTTTCAAAAAGCAGCAGATGATTCGTTAAGGTTCGATTAAATACTTTAGAATGCTAGGACCCCACAATCATTCAGAAAAAATCCTCACCCAACATCAGTATTTCTTGAATTTTGTTACGATTTTTATAGAGCAAACCTTGTGCATTAGTGTGCAAGTGATTATCATCAAAATATTCATTATGTGATGAATTCATCGTTAGATGATTTGACACAACTTAGGCCAAAATGGTGGGAGATCCAGGTCGGTATTCACATACAGCAGAGGAGATAACCATTTAGCATATGCCGATGATAGCTCCAGGTCTGTACTTCCGTACAGCAAAAGAGATCATCACTCCCGCTCAGTACTTCTGTACAGCAGAAGAGATTAGCACAAACATAAGACACACAAATACACCAAACATGGCTCAAAGATATAACTTATATGAATTGGTTATCACTGCATATTTCTTGATCATTCATTTCTTATCTTTATATTAGTGCAATTTGGAAGACCTTCTTTGGTAAATTTTTATTTTTGTACCGATTTTTGAACAAATAAAAAGATAAATAAATAAAATTTGTTTCGTCGGAATTTGACAGTTTCACCGGAGAAGTACAATTTCGCAGGACAAAATTATAATTTCGCCGAAGTAGTTTCGCCAGATGAAATTACAGTTTCACCGGAGCGTAATTTCGCGGAAAAAAAAAATAATAGTTTCGCCGGACAGATCGAACTTTCATTCAAGAGTGGATCTAGTTTCGCTGGATGAAGATGTTGAAGCTCCAAGAACACTAGTGTGTGTGAGAGAATTTTTTTGATTTTTCTTGTATAAAAGATGATGTAGATCCAATATATGTTGTATGTGATTCAGATCTGATGAATAGATTGTGTTTGTGATGAAATTTGAAATTCAAATTTAGTTTCTCTCTCTAGAAACCCACTTTCTCTCTCTAAACTTTGATGATCATCTTCGATAATTCTTCAAATCTTTAATGAACTTGATCCAATATGGCTTTGATACCAAAATTTTAACCCAGGTTGAACACTTGAATCAAATAACATGAAGATTATAGATCAAGATACGATAAACATAATCAAAATCCCTTGATCTCTATTGATTGATAATGATATTGTTTACAAGTAAATCCCTCAATCAATTGGTCATTTAACCATTAACCAACTTAAATTAAAATTAACCTATTTATAGTCTAGACTAACTTTCACTATTTACATTTAGCCCCCTAAACTATTAAACTTGACGAAAACAAGACTAAAACAAGATAAAATATATTTTGCTCATACAAAATATATTTAGTAAAATAAAGTCTAGAACACAATATATCTTTAATATCTTCACTCGGTTCTTCGTCATGAACTTGATGTTTGACTTTTCTGTTGTCCTTGACTGAGACGTTGACTTTTGTTGACTTTAACTATGTTGATAATATAGACTATCTTGTATAGCTCCAACAATACTCCCCCTTAGTCTATCATTATCAATGCCTTCAAATGAATTCAGCACTGAGAAGTCAACCATAGAAAGATCTTCAAATTGAAGTTTTCTGAATCTGATTAGAAAGATTATTCATCTCATAAGCTCCCCCTATTTATATGCTCTCCCTTGATGTATACGTAGATTGATCTATACATGAACAGTTTCCAACTCTCTAATCTTGAGTGCTTTAGAAGATGCACGAGGAGGATTTCTAGCTTGGTATCTTCGACAAACTTGAGGAATAGGTTCTCTAATCAGGTACACTACTAACTGATGATTGGCCATCATTTACAATAAAAATCCCAAACACAATCTTGACATTTCTTATTAGATCATTTCATTTTAACAAGATAAAACCGTGTTTATCTGTGTGTGAAAACAAGCTAACCCGTGTTCGTTTGTGCGCAATTTCTGTTAAAATGCATGAAAAATGATAAAATTGTAATAGCATAATATGGAAGAACTAAAAGAATTTTGAAATGAAAATTTATTATAATTTTTATTTTTATTATGTATATTTATTATAATATTTTTAATTTTATATATTTTATATTTTATATTTTATATTTTATATTTTATATTTTTTAATTACCGAGAACTGAATTGATCATGGGATCACATCCTCAAGATATACTTTAGCACAAAGATGAATTTAAACATCGACAAACAATGAGATCACACTTATAACTGAATCTAATCACAATCTTTAAAAGATTTTGAAATTCTTAAACAGATCAATAACGATTGCTGATATGTTTGTCCATTTAAACCCATGCCCTATCTTTTTTAAACAAGCAACAGATGATTCGTTAAGGTTCAATTAAGGTTCAATTAAATACTTTAGAATGTTAGGACCCCACAATCATTCGGAAAAAACCCTCACCCAACCTCAGGATTTCTTGAATTTTGTTATGATTTTTGTAGAGCAAGGCTTGTGCATTAGTGTGCAAGTGATTATCATCAGAATATTTAATTCTGTGATGAATTCATCGTTAGATGATTTGACACTATTGGATCTAGAAAGGCTGGTGCAACTAAAACCAAATCACTTAGACTACTTTGGTGCAACCAATAAAGGATTTCCGAAGCTAAGTATGGAACTTCCGAAGGAAAAGGAATTCTTCCGAAGACAAAGTGTAAGATCAACTTCCAAAGAAAAAACTCCAACTTCTGAAGATAAAGTATTCACTTCCGAAAATCAAGACTTAGAGTGAAAGATCAGAAGTCAACTTCCGAAGTATGAAGAAATAAAGAAGTCCTCAAGCCTCAGAAGTATAGTAGCCTCTTCCGAAGTATAGTAGCCAACTAACCTTTAGAAGACACTACTATTAACCAGTGGACATAAGTATGGTTTCCTGACACTCCGCTGCAGACCTCTGAGATACTGCATGGTGTTTTCTCAAAAGGCATGTAGTTGACCATACTTTATTCCACAGTTTACATTTATAGTTAGTACAGTTGCTAACTTTAGTTGGTGACAAAAGGTAAGTCATGGACATGTCATGACTACCATTTCTTAGATAATACTTTATCTAAGATACCTTAACTTTAGCATTGTAGTATATACTTTACTCTTAGGTTTTCAACTGGTATCAAAGTATATCTGGCTGTAGGATCTAGTATATATAGTTTCTCATTGTAATTCTTGTTTTATGCTTGTAAGAGTCTTGTAATACTTTGAGTTGAGAAGTAATACATACAAATGCCTTGAAAATTATTTCTTTGTGTTCTTTGCTACTTATTATATTATTATTAACTCTTGGAAGAGACTCTACTTCATCTGATCTGAGTACAGTATAAGTGAGTTTGACAGAAATTCAATTCTTAAGTGACAAAACCCAATCCTCCAATTGGAATCAGAGCTTTTTAGGCTCTTGATTGTGAGATCTTACCATCCTAATCAACCTGGTTTTCACTCCTCCTTACACCACACTCAAAATGACCCTCAACAAGTCTGAAGCGGAGATGGGGATGATGACTAAAGCACCCATCATCACCTCTGAAAACTTCAGGTCATGGAGCAGACGCATGGAAGGCTTCATCAGGTATCAAGATAGCAAGATGTGGCAATCTATTGTCAATGGCCCGTATAAACCAAAGGTGGCAGGTGGAAACGGTGCCATGATAGAGAAAGCCGTTGAAGACTACTCTGATGAGGACTTAAAGAAGCTGGACATTGACAGCAATGCTATGACTGTTCTCATGACTGCAGTTCCAAACTCCATCATGGTGGGGTTTGAGCATTGCAAGTCAGCCAAAGAACTGTTTGATGCAATTGCTTATATGTACTCCAGCTCTAATGACTCCAAGAAGGACTCACTGAAGCAGCAGTTCGAGAACTTCACCTACATTGCTGGAGAGACCCTCAGCCAGCAATACTTCAGGTACATGGACCTCATTTCTTCCCTTCAGTCTGTGGCAATTGCACTTGAACTTAGAGACCTCACAAGAAAGTTCATGAGTGCACTCCCCAATGAGTGGACGTTCTATTGTGTCTCAAGAAAATAGAAAATTTGAACACCCTCACCATGACCGAAATCTATGGCATCCTTGATGGATACCGTTTGGAAATGGAGAACAAGAGAGGCCATCAGACAAGCAGACCCTTGAGTCTTCCTGCTAGCAACGCTTTAATGGTTGCTGAAGGCTTAGGACCCTCCCAACCTCAACAGTACCTGACTTGCACCCAGCAGCCATCCTGTTCTTTTAGGCCATACATCACATTTCTTAAGACTCCAAGGTCTCAACAAGCTCAGCAAAGTTCCTTTCAGGACAGTTGTGCTTTTGTCTCAGGAAGTGGGCACTCTAGTGACTATCAGTATGGCTTTGATGATCTAGAGTACTTCAGCCCAGATGATGTGAAGTATGTGGACATAGTCCAACGGTTGGCTCTGTTAACCTATAGAACGAAGAAGTTCTTCAAGAGAACTGGAAGGTAGTTTCCCTAGAACCCAACTAACAACAAATTTGGATTTGACAAAACCAATGCCGAATGTTACAACTGTAACCAACTTGGTCATTTTGCAAGGGAATGCAAGGCTCCCAAGTCTAATCAAGGAACCTCACAGGCCTCCACACATCCCTCTACACCAAAGCCCAGTGGAAAGTTAACAGAAAACACCTGCAGTGGCTCAAGAAGTTGACTGGAGCTTCATGGTACAGGATGTGACTCCTGCTCAAGCACTCATGGCCGGAACAGATGACAATAAGGCATATGAACATCTCTATACTCCTGCGTGTATTGCTAAGGTTAAATTGTATCAGGACTACAATATGGAGATTAAATCCGATATTGAGTCTCTAAATGTTTTAAAATTTGATTTTAAAAAAAATTGAGGAGTTGGAGAAAACTATGTCCTTATTAAAACATAAACACACAAACTATAAGACTCAAATAAAGGATTTAATATCTAAATTGTCTAAGGCTTTTCCCCAGCTTGTCACAGCTGAGGCTCAAGCCAGGAAGTATGCTATATCTGAGCAAAACTTCCAAGCCATTCTTGCATCATCCACTCACTCAAAACTTTGTTACCAAAACAAAGGTGGGTTGGCGACCAATGAAATTGCTCCACCATACTCTTATGAGTCTATAAGACAACCAAGATGTGGTACTGAAGAGCAAGAGGTTCCATCTGCTGACCCACCTTCTCATGAGTCAAAGAGTGATGCAACCATAGAGACCATCATAGGGAAGAACCAGGGAACTTTACCCACTCCTACCGGTGATGATCAACCCCTGACCACCAAAGCCAGAAGAAGCAGAGTTAAGGCAGCTCGAAAAACTGCCAAGAAGGTGGCTGAGTCTAAGCTGAAAATAGACCCAAAGCAAAAGGGTGTATTCATCTCAGCTGGATTCCAGGTGGTAGGAAACTCTGGTTCAGGAAATGAGTGTAGTACCAGCACTCCTGTCCTACCAAAGGATCAGAAGTTAAAGGGAAAGGTTGCTGATGAAGAGAAAAAGAACAAGAAACAGCAATCCTCAAGTTCCCAATCGATTAACATTGCATGCATAATGTGTGGTCTGCAAAACCACATGGCCAAAGATTGCTACAACAATCCTGCTGGCACAAATTATGCAAATAATGTTAAAAGAGAAGGAGTCAAGGAAGATTTCTCATTTGGACCATATCAAATGGTTCAAGTGATGAAAAAGGGAAAGCTTGTTTCCGAAGCAAAGTTGCTTTTGGAAGAAAGTCCTTCTTCCGAAGGGAAAACGGCTTCGAAAGCTAAAGCTGTCAGACTCAAAAAAATAAAAGAGTCCCCTTGAAAGCATCCCAGAAGAAGTCTACTTCGGAAGAAAAGGTGGTTAAGGCTTCTTTTGAAAAGAAAGAAGCTTCGGAAGAATGCCATGCTGTAAAAGCTTCAAAAAGCTCATCCTCCATAATCAACCAAGGGATGGAATGGAAGATCAAGGAAGATGTTGTAGCCCAAACCTCTTTTTCACATCCATTGAACCCCCATGGATAAACTTTGGTTCAATTATGTCACTATCATTGGAAGAACCCAAGACCAACAAGGCTTGGGTTTCCAGTCAAAACTAATCATCGCATCTTATGTGCAGGGACATCCATATGACAAGATAACAATGTTTGGATTGTGGATAGTGGATGCTCCACGCACATGACAGGGAACATATCTCTCCTTTAATAATTTCAACATTATGATGGAGGTCCTGTCCTGTTTGGAGGTGAGGCCGGAGGATATATTTCTGGTAGAGGAAGTATATCCGGTGGAAAATTAAAAGTTGATAAAGTTCACTTTGTCAAACAGCTTGAACACAACCTGTTAAGTGTTTATCAGTTCTATGATCAAAAGCATCAAATGCTCTTCACAGAACATGAGTGCATTATCCTCAAACCCAGGATGACAATTCCTCAAGAATTGGTGCTTCTTAGATCTCCCAGGAAAGGGGATATGTATAAGCTGGATATGAACAATGCTTCCCCAATGGGTGAAGTGTCATGCTTTCTTTCCAACGCTGATGGTGATGAGTCAACACTATGACATAAACAAATGTGTCATGTAAATTTTAAGACAATGAATAAATTGGCTAAAAATAACTTGGTACATGGTTTGCCTAAAAAGGAATTTTATTGCAAAGATAACTGTGTTGCATGCCTGAAAAGGAAGCAACACATGGCATCTCATAAATCCAAAGTTTTTAACTCCATCACCACTCCATTACACTTATTTCACATGGATCTATTTAGTCCCACAAGTATAATGAGCATTGGAAGGAAATCATATTGCCTTGTGGTTGTTGAGGCCGCTCGGACCATGTTAGCTGATTCAAGGCTGCCTCTAACATTCTAGGCAGAGGCAATCAGCGCTGTATACTATGTACAGAACAGGGTTCTTGTAGTTAAGCCACATGGAAAAACCCCTTATGAGCTATGGAACAAGAGGCCACTGTTCATTGGCTTTCTAAGGTCCTTTGGCAGCAGGTGTACCATACTTAACACAAAAGACAATTTGACAAAATTTGCTGAAAAGTCGGATGATGTTATCTTTGTTGGATATTCCTCTAACTCTAAAGCTTATAGAGTTTATAACATTAAAAATCAACAATTTGAGGAATCTTTCAACATTGTAGTTAATGAGCACACTCCTTGTGTTAGGGGGAATGGCCCTGATCATATCTTGATTTAGAATTGTTTCCAAACTATTCTAAACCATCTTGTGAGAATGTTTCAGCTGGAACAGATGCTCAAAGTGATTTGATGATGACCAACTGTTTGAGCTACCCAAACCTATTCCAAGTTCTCCAAGAACTACAACAAATCAAGCTTGTTGATACATATGTCCCTAGTTTATGTGCTTAATGTAAAAGTCTGTCATGGCTTACTTATGTGTAATGATACAATGTAATAATATATGATTTGTGCTTTGATGTTTACTTATATCTGATTCATATATATAAACTTATTATATAGGTTTGAGATGTTATATGATGATTCATGCTAATTGACCATACTTATGGACCATACGCATGAATACATCATGCTAATGAACCAGTCGCACGATTGAATCAGACGACTAGATCAGTCGTACGAATGAAACATGAGATTGACTCAGTCGTACGACTGAACCTTCAGTCGTGCGTATGAATCAGTCGCATGAGTCAGTTGCACGACTGAACCATGCTAATGGTTCAGTCGCACGAATGAAGACTGCAAATCTATAAATACCACTTAATTCGTGGAAAAACGGAACTTAGAAACATACTCATAACCTAGCCATCCAGAGCATCCAGAAAGCCTATTCCAAGTTCATAGTTCGCATCTGATCGTTCTCTACTCGTTCTTAATGTTTCTTTAATCGTTAGATTAATCGAGATTGCGTTCTCACTTATTGGATCACTAATCAAATAGGATTCCGCACTATTTGATCTGGTTTCACGCATTATTAGTTGGTATTCCGTACGTACACGGTCCTGACAAGTGGTATCAGAGATTTCGCTTTTAATTTTGCGTGTGATTCGATTATTCTCGGTGTAAAAATCAAGTTTTTCATTCAAAAGAGTCACCTTTTTGAGTAAAACAGTGTTTTTCGACATCTTCAGGTTTCAAAGTTTACGTTTTTTGGCATACGGCAGATTAGGGTTCTTGAAAAATCGTGTTTTAGTGTCCAAGTGTCAAAAACCTTTGATTTTGCAAAAACATCAGCCTTCAGTCGCATGATTAGCTCAATCGCACGACTGAACTCAATCGCACACCCCATTCGTACGATTGAACTCAGTCGCTCACCCATTCATACGACTAAACAACCACATTCGCTTGTCTCCAATCGCACACTCCATACGTACGACTGAATCCCAGTCGCAACCTTCATTCGCACGACTGAAGGTAAATTTAGTATAAATAGAAGGGAGTCGGTCGCATACACTCACCTCTGGGGTTAGTAGGGATGTCACCAGGAGCCATTGGCTCAGTCATACCTGGAAGAAGTGCAATATATCTTCCGGTGAAATCGGTGGACACTCTCTTCAAGGTCTTGAAGATGGTCGGCCGCATTTGAGGAACCGTCAGAGCAGCTGCATAGACAAGCTGACTCTAGTCCAACTCACAGTTGATTATGTGCTGAATGAACCTGGGATACATGAAGAATGTGTCCCGCTGGAGGTTCCCCATAAGATTGGTCAGCACAAACCTTGAGTAGTTAAAGCGGAGGCTTATCACCAATCCATGAACTAGGCACCCTAGATCATATGGGATTTGATCTCATCCCCCATATTTGTTGGACAAGCAATGAAGAACAACATGCAGCAGGAACTTCCAGTTGTAAGAGAAGTTAAACTTGTTGACGGTTGACCTGCTTACATCTCCACCATATCGCATTTGGATATAGGTGTTGTCCAAATCTGTCTTGGGGAACTCTGTAGGAGCACCTTCATCATGAAGCTCGAGATGCTCCCTGATGAGTTGTTCGGAAATGACCAACTCCTGGCCACAGATGCTCGATCTTATTACTCGAACCCCTTTAGGGTTTCAATTTGACCATTTGCCCAATATTCAGCCATGTGATTGAGTAAATGGTGGGGTTAACGATCAGAGCAATGTAATAAGATGATTGGGTAAGAAAGAAGATTATATCAGAGAAGTCAGCATCCCTTGAAGAATCAAGGAGTGCGACTTGGTTGTGCTGAGGGTTAAGTGGCATTTGAGAAAGTTGTAGTAAGATAGTTTGGAATTAGGTGAATTTTGGATGAAGAAAGCTTTTAGGGCAGTAAATTTGGTAAAAAGATGAAAGTGATTAGTCGTGGTTATATAAATTCGTGAAATGGCGGTTTAAGGGGTTAGGATAAGATGATGGGATGTTTCAGTAGAGGATCTAGAAAGGCTGGTGCAACCAAAACCAAATCCCTTAGACTATTTTGGTGCAACCAATAAAGGACTTCCAAAGCTAAGTATGGAACTTCCGAAGGAAAAGGAGTTCTTCCGAAGATAAAGTATAAGATCAACTTCCGAAGGAAAAACTCCAACTTCTAAAGATAAAGTATTCACTTTCGAAGATCACGACTTAGAGTGAAAGATCAGAAGTCAACTTCTGAAGTACGAAGAAATAAAGAAGTCCTCAAGCCTCAGGAGTATAGTAGCCTCTTCCGAAGTATAAGTGGCTTCGGAAGAACTTTTTCTTCCGAAGCCAACTAACCTTTAGAAGACATTACTAATAACAAGTAAACATAAGTATGGTTTCTCTGACACTCCGCTGCAGACCTCTGAGATACTGCATGGCGTTTTCTCAAAAGCCATGTAGTTGACGATACTTTATTCCACTGTTAACCTTTATCAGTTAGTACAGTTGCCAACTTTAGTTGGTGACAAAAGGTAAGTCATGGACATGTCATGACTACCATATCTTAGATAATACTTTATCTAAGATACCTCAACTTTAGCATTGTAGTATATGCTGTAGTCTTAGTTTCCAGCTGGAATCAAAGTATATCCGGCTGTAGGATCTAGTATATATAGTTTCTCATTGTAACTCTTGTTTTATGCTTGTAAGAGTCTTGTAATACTTTGAGTTGATAAGTAATATATACAAGTGCCTTGAAAATTTTTCTTTGTGTTCTTTGCTACTTATTATATTATTATCAACTCTTAGAAGAGACTCTACTTCATCTGATCTGAGTGTAGTATAAGTGAGTTTGAGAGAAATTCAAGTCTTAAATGACAAAACCCGATCCTACAAAAACAACTTAGGCCAAAATGGTGAGAACTTCAGGTCAGTATTCACATACAGCAGAGGAGATAACCATTTTGCATGTGCTGATGATAGCTCCAGGTCAGTACTTCCGTACAGCAAAAGAGATCATTACTCCAGGTCAGTACTTTCGTACAGCAAAGGAGATCATCACTCCAGGTTAGTACCTCCTTACAGCAGAGGAGATTAGCACAAACACAAGACACATAAATACACCAAACATGGCTAAAAAATATGGCTTATATGAATTGGTTATCATTGCATATTTCTTGATCATTCATTTCTTATCTTTTTATTAGTGTAGTTTGTAAGACCTTCTTTGGTAAATTTTTATTTTTGTACCGGTTTTAAAATGATATAAAAAATAAATAAAAAAATAAAATAAAAAAAGAAATAGGTTTGCTCAAATATTTATAGGGAGAGTATAATAAAATTAAATAAAAAATGCAAAGAACTGGGAACTTGATTCGAGATGACTGAGTAATGATTGAGTATCATCTTGAAATGCTTGTTCTTGTATGACTTGCGTTTTAAAATGAGAAATAATAGTAACTGATGTTGTTATTTGATTCACATCTTATTTTCAATCGCAAGTAAAAGAAAAACAAACAGTTTCTTTAATGATATGCTTGGTAGACTGATCCTGAAGAATAAAGTAGACAACAACATAATGATTTAAATTAGAATATATGCTTAAGGATGTCTGGATTTACGCAATCTTTTTGGCCTGCACGAAAACTGAGTCCCAACAAAAATTGGATTGAGAATTGATCTTTCACCAACCATGATACAATTCATATAAGCCATATATTTGAGCCATGTTTGGTGTATTTATGTGTTTTGTGTTTGTGCTAATCTCCTCTGCTGTACGGAAGTACTGACCTGGAGTGATGATCTCCTTTGCTGTATGGAAGTACTGACCTGGAGCTCTCATCGGCACATGCTAAATGGTTATCTCCTCTGCTGTATATGAATACTGACCTGGAGCTCTCACCATTTTTGCCTAAGTTGTGTCAAATCATCTAACGATGAATCATTACAGAATGCAATATTCTTATGATAATCACTTGCACACTAATGCACAAGCCTTGCTCTATAAAGATCGTAACAAAATTCAAGAAATGCTTAGGTTGGGTGAGGGTTTTTGCCGAATGATTGTGGTATCCTAGCATTCTAAAGTATTTAATCGAACCCCTAACGAATCGTCTGCTGCTTGTTGAAAAAGATAGGGCATGGGTTTAAATGGACAAACATATCAGTAATCGTTATTGATATGTTTGAGAATTTAAAAATCTTTCAAAGACTGTTATAAGATTCATTTATCAGTGTGATCTCATTGCTTGTCGATGTTTAAATTCATCTTTGTGCTAAAGTATATCTTGAGGATGTGATCTCATTATCGGTTCAGTTCTCAGTAATTAAAAAATATAGAATATATAAAATTAAAAATATTATAATAAAAATATATAATAAAAAAAATTATAATAAATTTTCATTTCAAAAATCTTTTAGGTATTCCATATTATGTTGTTACAATTTTTATCATTTTCATGCATTTCACGAAAATTGCGCACAAACGAACACGGGTTCGCTTTTTTTCACACACAGATAAACACGGGTTTATTTTGTTAAAATGAAATGATCTAATTAGAAATGTCGAGATTGTGTTTGTGATTGTGTTTTAGTTTTTTATTGTAAGTGATGGCCGATCATCAGCTGAGCAGTGTACCTGATCGGAGAACCTGTTCCTCAAGTTTGCAGAAGATACCAAGTTAGGATTCCTCCTCCTGCATCTTCTGAAGCACTTAAGATTAGAGAGTTGGAAAACTATTCATGTTCTGATCAATCTATGCACACATCAAGGGGGAGCATATAAATAGGGGGAGCTTATGAGATGAATAATCTTTCTCATCAGATTCGCAAAGCTTCAATTTGAAGATCTTTCTGTGGTTGACTTCTCGGTGCTGAATTCATTTGAAGGAGTTAATAATGATAGACTAAGGGGGAGTATTGTTGGAGCTATACAAGATAGTCTATATTATCAACATAGTCAAAGTCAACAACAGTCAACGTCTCATTCAAGGTCAACAAAAAAGTCAAACGTCGAGTTCGTGACGAAGAATCGAGTGAAAATATTAAAGATATATTGTGTTCTAGACTTTATTGTATTAAATATATTTTGTGTGATCAAAATATATTTTATCTTGTTTTAGTCAAGTGTAATAGTCTAGGGGGCTAAATGTAAATAGTGAAAGTTAGTCTACTCTATTAATAGGTTAATTGTAATTAGAGTTGGTTAATGGTTGAATGACCAATTGATTGAGGGATTTACTTGTAAACAATATCATTAGCAATCAATTTGTGTCATGAGTACAATATCCTCAAACCCAGGATGACAATTCCTCAAGAATTGGTGCTTCTTAGATCTCCCAGGAAAGGGGATATGTACAATTTGGATATGAACAATGCTTCCCCAATGCTTGAAGTGTCATGCTTTCTTTCCAAAGCTGATGGTGATGAGTCAACACTATGGCATAAACAAATGTGTCGAATAAATTGGCTACAAATAACTTGGTACATGGTTTGCCTAAAAGGAATTTTTCTGCAAAGATAACTGTGTTGCATGCCTGAAAGGGAAGCAACACAAGGCATCTCATAAATCCAAAGTTGTTAACTTTATCACTACTCCATTACAGTTATTGCACATGGATCTATTTAGTCCCACAAGTATAATGAGCATTGGAAGGAAATCATATTGCCTTGTGATTGTTGATGATTTTACAAGATTTACATGGGTATTCTTTTTAAGATTCAAAGATGAAACTGCTGAAACTTTAAAATATTTTATTCTTAACATAGAAAATCAAATTGATCACAAGGTTAAAATAATTAGAAGTGGTCAAGGGACTGAGTTTAAGAACCACGTTCTTTACTCATTCTGTAACTCAAAAGGGATTGCCAGATCAATATAGTGCTCCTAGAACTCCTCAACAAAATGGTGTTGCTGAGAGTAGGAACATGAAACTTATTGTGGCCGCTCAGACCATGTTAGCTGATTCAAGTCTGCCTCCAACATTCTGGGCAGAGGCAGTCAGCACTGCATGCTATGTGCAGAACACAGATCTTGTAGTTAAGCCACATGAAAAAACCCCTTATGAGCTATGGAATAAGAGGCCACCGTTCATTGGCTTTCTAAGGTCCTTTGGCAGCAGGTGTACCATACTTAACACAAAAGACAATTTGGCAAAATTTGCTGAAAAGTCGGATGATGCTATCTTTGTTGGATATTCCTCTAACTCTAAAGCATATAGAGTTTATAACATAAAAAATCAACAATTTGAGGAATCTTTCAACATTGTAGTTAATGAGCACACTCCTTGTGTTAGGGGAGTGTCGCTGATCATATCTTTGACTTAGAATTGTTTCCAAACTATTCTAAACCGTCTTGTGAGAATGTTTCAGCTGAACAGATGCTCAAAGTGATTTAATGATGACCAACTGTTTGAGCTACCAGACCTATTCCAAGTTCACCAAGAGCTACAACAAATCAAGCTCCCACTATTTGCAGATCTGACAGTATGACTATCTCAAAGGATAGTGGAGCTTCAACCAGCGGTTCACTTGTTGACCCTCAAACTTCATCAGTTAGTGATGTTAATGCTGCTTCACAGCCAACAAATAATGATGATGTTTCTTATTCATTCAATCAGTCCTCATTGAATGAATGTGAAATAGCAGCTGGACAAAGTGTTCAAGCTCCTGAGCAAAATATGTCCAATCTGGATCTATCTTTGCAACTGGAGGTAATTCCTAGACTTAGGATTCACAACACTCATCCAGTTTAGAACATCATAGGGGACGTCTCTGAATGTGTGAGAACAAGAGGACAGACTCATAATGGGTATTTCTGCTTGTACTCCTGCTTTTTATCCCAGATGGAACCCAAGAAGGTGGTAGATGCCTTGAAAGATAGTAGCTGGGTTGAATCGATGCAAGAGGAGTTGCTTCAATTCAAAAGACAAAAGGTTTGGAACCTATGTCCGCTACCATCTGGTCAAGTACCTATAGGCACTAAATAGGTTTTCAGAAACAAGAAAGATGATAGAGGCTTGATCATCAAGAAAAAAGCAAGACTGGTGGTTCAAGGATACACTCGAGAGGAAGGAATCGATTATACTGATGTCTTTGCACCTGTTGCAAGACTTGAGGCAGTTAGGATCTTCCTTGCTTATGCTGCATCCAAGAACTTCACTGTCTACCAGCTTGATGTCAAGTGTGTCTTTCTATATGTGGATATAGATAGGGAAGTCTATGTGTGCCAACCTCTAAGATTTGAAAACCCACATCACCCCAACTATGTGTGCAAATTGGATAAAGCCTTATATGGGCTGCACCAAGCACCTAGGCTGTGGTATGAGACATTGTCTCAGTTTCTCCTAAAGAATGGTTACACTAGAGGTATCATTGATAAGACTCTTTTCATAAGGAATTCTGGGAAGGACATCTTGCTCGTTCAACTCTATGTTGATGACATCATATTTGGTTCCTCAAAATGACCAAATGTGTAAAGACTTCGAGAGCATCATGAAGAAGAAGTTTGAGATGAGTTCCATGGGAAAAAATGACTTTTTCCTTGGAATTCAAGTGAAGCAGATGAAGGAAGGGTTTTTCATCAATCAATCTAAGTATGTCAATGACATCATAGAAAGATTTGACATAAAAGATTGTAAGACAGCCAAAACACCTATACCCAGAAACCATAATCTCTGTCCTGACTCTGAGGGGGAGGATACTTATCAACATCAGTATAGAGCAATTATTGGTTCTCTGATGTATCTCACAGCAAGTAGACCTGATATCATATTTGCAACTTGTATTTGTGCAAGATATCAGGCTGCTCCAAAGGTGTCTCACCTAGTTGTTGCCTAGCGAATCCTTAGGTACCTCAAAGGAGCACCTAAATTAGGTCTCTGGTATCCAAGGAATAGTGATTTCAATCTCTGTGGCTACTCTGACAATGACAATGGTGGCTGCAATATCAACAAGAAATCAACATCAGGTGGATGTCAATTTCTTGGTGGAAGGAACATCTCATGGCAATGCAAGAAGCAATCCTATGTCTCTACATCAACTACTGAAGGTGAATACATTGTTGTTGTTAGTTGATGTGCTCAGCTGTTGTGGATTCAGAACCAGATGATAGACTACGGATTCAACTTCATGAGCACTCCTATCCACATTGACAACAACAATGCTATCTCCATTACTGAAAATCCAGTGAAGCACTCCAAGACAAAGCACATTGATATCAGGTTTCATTTCATTAGAGATATTCATGAGAAAAAACTAATTAAGCTAATCAAAGTTGACTCAAATGAACAATATGCTGACTTGTTCACCAAAGCTTTTGATGAACAAAGATTTAAGTATCTCATTACAGCTATTGGGATGATAAACATTAATTAGTCTATCTCATTTGAAAACCTTTTAATGTCTTAAGTCTTGTGTTAAAACAATCTAAGCCCTGTTACAAAAGGTCCTTCTCTAAACTTTTCACCAAGTATAAATTCTTCCGAAGAGGAATTAACCTTCGGAAGATGTTCTACATATTTTTCAAAGCAAATTCCTCCCAGGATAATTTTCTTCTCGGAAGAGTTTTTAGTTTCGGAAGAAGTTGATTGATTGCATATCAGATTTACTTCCGAAGCTTATAACACTCTCCATTTGGAAAGCAATATTTACTCTCGGAAGTAAGAACTTTACCTTCGGAAGTAAATTTGCCTTCGGAAGAACATTACCTTCGGAAATGCTTTATACTCGGAAGAAAGATTTTACTGTGTAACGGAAATCTTTTGGGCCCCACTCTGTAAAAAGTAAAGAATTTGTTAACGATGTCGGATTATTTAAATGGACTAAACCTTACCGCACCTGTCACATCCTCCACTGAAACATCCCATCATCTTAAACTAACCCCTTAAACCGCCATTTCACCCATTTAAATAACCACGACTAATAACTTTCATCTTTTTACCAAATTTACTGCCCTAAAAGCTTCGTTCATCCCCAATTCACCTAATTCCGAACTATCTTACTACAACTTTTCAAAAGGCACTTAACCCTCAGCACAACCAAGTCGCACTTCTTGATTCTTCAAGGGATGCCCACTTCTCTGATATAATCTTCTTTCTTACCCAATCATCTTATTACATTGCTGTGACCATTAACCCCACCGTTTACTCAAATCACATGGCTAAATTTTGGGTAAATGGTCAAATTGAAACCCTAAATGGGGTTCGAGTAATAAGATCGAGCATATGTGGCCAGGAGTTGGTCATTTCCGAACAACTCATCAGGGAGCATCTCGAGCTTCATGATGAAGGCACTCCTACAGAGTTCCCCAAGACAGATTTGGACAACACCTATATCCAAATGGGATATGGTGGAGATGTAAGCAAGTCAACCGTCAACAAGTTTAACTTCTCTTACAACTAGAAGTTCTCGCTGCATGTTGTTCTTTATTGCCTGTCCAACAAATCTAGGGGATGGGATAAAATCTCATATGATCTAGGGTGCCTAGTTCATGGATTGGTGATAAGCCTCCGCTTTAACTACTCAAGGTTTGCGCTGACCAATCTTATGGGGAACCTCCAGCGGGACACATTCTTCATGTATCCCAGGTTCCTTCAGCACATAATCAACTATGAGCTGGACCAGAGTCAGCTTGTCTATGCAGCTGCTCTGACTGTTCCTCAAATGAGGCCGACCATCTTCAAGACCTTGAAGAGAGCGTCCACCCATTTCACCAAAAGATATATTGCACTTCTTCCAGGTATGACTGAGCCAATGGCTCTTGGTGACATCCCTACTAACCCCACAGGTGATGAACCCACACCAGCAACTACCCTCACACTGCCAAATCTACCTTCTCACCCCATCACTATCACATATCAAAGACGCCCCAAACGAACCCTTGTTCAATATTCTCTTATTGAACAAGCTCCTCCTGTTCAATCCAAAAAGACTAGAGTGGAACAATGGGCTCCCACTCAATCTGAGGTCCAACCATCCTTCACAATTGACCTCAATATGGGTATTGAGTCTCCTCAGTCTCAAACCCATGAGCCCGAAACCCAAGCTGAAAACCCTCAGGGAGAGTCTTTATACTCCCCTAAGAGTCAAAAAGGGACATCCTTACCATAGGGTCAATGCCATTAGACATTGACCAAGGTCTCGGGTCATTAGGCTTAACGTCTATATATTTTACTGACCTACTAATAGGAATTGATGATGAGATTATGTCTCTTCAGGGCAATGAAGTTGATCCACAACACCCTCTCAAGGATCAAAAGAGCCTAGAGATACCTCTTATCTCTAGCCCCATCAGCAAACCTTTACTAAGGTGAGTCCCACTAATGTGGAAGGGACTCATGTAGATTCAGCTGCCACTACTGATGGAGCCTCAATGGACCTTCAGAACAGTGGTAACATCACTGAGACTGAATCTACGACAACCATGCCCTTTGATGACTCTGAAAGAGACATCATTGAGCAAGGGAAGCCAGGGCGCCAAGAAACCACATCTGGTGGTGAGGATGAACATACTAGGTATGTTACCTCATCTCCCCATGATTCTTCAAAAGAAGATGAGGGAAGACTGCAACTAACCATTAAAGATCTACTTTCTAAAGTCTCAAACCTTGAATCTAAGGTTAAGACTTTAGAATATAGGTCTGCCACTCAGCAACTTGAGATTGAAAATCTCAAGGCCAAACTAGCTGAGAAACAGATTGAGAGATCTGTTAGGCATGTACCAATTCAGGTCTCATTAACCTCTTCCTCTAGTTCATCAAACCCTCAAGATGATGCTACCAAAAGAGGGGAGAGTGTTTAGGGACAAAGCCAAAGAAAAGAGGAACCACAGAGTCAAGCTCTCACTTCCTTAAGTTCAAGATATCCTATGCAACAAGCTTCAATTTTTCCTGAGCCTCCTTCAGTTGTGATTCAAGTGGATCAAAGGATGCTTCAAGATCTCAACAGGTTCTTCAACAAGTTCCTGTTGGAATCTCTCATTGAACAGCCAAGTCCTGACTTGTCTGTGATTTACTTCGGAGCTCAAGAGCTTCAGAGGTTAAATGCACCTTCTAACACTATTGAGGAAGTTGGTCAACCTAAGGTCCAAGTAGAACCTGAGATTATTTCAAAGGGGAAATAAGGACTGATGGCCCAACAACTGAGACAGTTGGAGACAGATAGTGCATTCTCACAGACTTTCGAAGCACAAGTCAAAGCCTCGGAAGAACAACCTCAATCTTCCGAAGCTGAGATTGCAGCTACGGAAGGACTATTCTCTTTATCCGATGATCTAATAGTCATAAATGCAATCCTAGAACTTGCATCTGAGGTTAATAGAGAGGATTTCTCACCCAACCCCTACCTCAAACATCAACATTAACTCCAGCTCCCATTTCCACCACTCAACCTGAACCTTCCATCCAAGAACCTCAAAGTCTAGCACTTCCGAAGACGTCAAAGGAAAGAGGAAGATGACTAAGGAAGAGCTTCAGGAGGAAGCAAGGTTAGAAAAGCTCAAAAGAAAAGGTAGACTTCCATGTTTGAGCTATGTTTGGTGTATTTATGTGTCTTGTGTTTGTGCTAATCTCCTCTGCTGTATGGAAGTACTGACCTGGAGTGATGATCTCCTTTGCTGTACGGAAGTACTGATCTGGAGCTCTCATCGGCACATGCTAAATGGTTATCTCCTCTGCTGTATGTGAATACTGAACTGGAGCTCTCACCATTTTTGCCTAAGTTGTGTCAAATCATCTAACGATGAATTCATTACAGAATGCAATATTCTTATGATAATCACTTGCACACTAATGCACAAGCCTTGCTCTATAAAGATCGTAACAAAATTCAAGAAATCCTGAGGTTGGGTGAGGGTTTTTGCCGAATGATTGTGGGATCCTAGCATTCTAAAGCATTTAATCGAACCTTAACGAATCATCTGTTGCTTGTTGAAAAAGATAGGGCATGGGTTTAAATGGACAAACATATCAACAATCGTTATTGATATGTTTGAGAATTTAAAAATCTTTAAAAGACTGTGATTAGATTCAATTATCAGTGTGATCTCATTGCTTGTCGATGTTTAAATTCATCTTTGTGCTAAAGTATATCTTGAGGATGTGATCTCATGATCGATTCAGTTCTCGGTAATTAAATAATATAATATATATAAAATTAAAAATATTATAATAAATATTTATAATAAAAATAAAAATTATAATAAATTTTTATTTCAAAATTCTTTTAGGTATTCCATATTATGCTGTTACAATTTTATCATTTTCATGCATTTCACGAAAATTGCGCAAAAACTAACACGGGTTCGTTTTTTTTCACACACAGATAAACACGGGTTTATTTTGTTAAAATGAAATGATCTAATTAGAAATGCCGGGATTGTGTTTGTGATTGTGTTTCAGATTTTTATTGTAAGTGGTGCCCGATCATCAGTTGAGCAATGTACCTGATCAGAGAACCTGTTCCTTAAGTTTGCAGAAGATACCAAGTTAGGAATCCTCCTCCTGCATCTTCAGAAGCACTCAAGATTAGAGAGTTGGAAAACTGTTCATGTTCTGATCAATCTATGCACACATCAAGGTGGAGCATATAAATAGGGGGAGCTTATGAGATGAATAATCTTTCTCATCAGATTCGCAAAGCTTTAATTTGAAGATCTTTCTATGGTTGACTTCTCGGTGCTGAATTCATTTGAAGGTGTTGATAATGATAGACTAAGGGGGAGTATTGTTGGAGCTATACAAGATAGTCTATATTATCAACATAGTCAAAGTCAACAAAAGTCAACATCTCAGTCAAGGTCAACAAAAAAGTCAAACGTCGAGTTTGTGACGAAGAACCGAGTGAAGATATTAAAGATATATTGTGTTCTAGAATTTATTTTATTAAATATATTTTGTGTGAGCAAAATGTATTTTATCTTGTTTTAGTCAAGTTTAATAGTCTAGGGAGCTAAATGTAAATAGTGAAAGTTAGTCTAGTCTATAAATAGGTTAATTGTAATTAGAGTTGGTTAATGGTTGAATGACCAATTGATTGAGGGATTTACTTGTAAACAATATCATTAGCAATCAATTAAGATCAAAGTGGTTTTGATTCTGTTTATCATATTTTGATCTATAATCTTCATGTTATTTGATTCAAGTGTTCAACCTTGGTTAACGGTTTCGGATGATTGCTTGGTGATCCCAAAAGAAAACGATAAGAAATTCATGAAGATTTTGAAAGCTTAGAGGCTGTTCATGACTAATTCTGTCATGACAATAACAAGCATCAGGTCCCCCTTTCCTGCACATTATGGCCATAACTGATTCTGTCTGACCATAACACGAATAAGACCCTCTTTTAGCCTTTCTTCTTCCCCATTTCACCGAAGCTCCAAGAAGAAAAAGCCCTAGTTTCTCTCCATCTTTGAGCTTTATTTTAAAGGAATTTCACAAGATTAGAAGCCAAGATTGAAGATCAAGCCTACTAAGCAAGAATCTAATATCAAACAACCCATCTTAGCTTGATCTAGTTTGATAATCTCTACATCTAACCATGTATCTCTTTGATTGTTCAAGTTACTTGGGTGTTTTTGTATATATTATAAGCTAGACTTTTTGGTTCACTTAGATTAGATGAATTATAGCTAATAATTAATGATATACATGTTATTTATGGTGATGATCATGTCAATGACCTTAACTATGTTTTAAATATTCTTTATTGGTTATGTGTGTTTGTTGAACTTAGGTATATGTTAAATCTTGTTGGTATCTTGACTATTATGTTAAAAAACCGTATGTGATAGGATATTTATTTATAAACTAGTGGGAATGCCCGCGCGTTGCAACGGGTATGAAACGACAACGGAGTTAGTAGGATGTAACTCATAAAACCGGTTACTAAAATTTTAAACTCATATATACACCAAAATATGTTTTAATAAACTACAATATGCATTAGGATGGTAGTTGTATGCAACCCTGAAATATGGTTTAACAAAGTATAACATCCATATGGGAATGCCCATACATTCTCATGATCCAATTTAGTTTTGGTTCAGAGCCACTCCACGCACACAAGCACTTTGAAAGTATTTCCGTGGTATACTTCTTGAACTCAAAAATACTATTACAAAGGTAATGATAATTAAAACTTTCAACGTGCTTATAAAGGGAAAAACAAAACAAATAAAATCCCACATGCACCATGATCTCCATGTAATATTGCAAAGTTTAATAACGACGTTTGCTACCAATTTACTTGGTCAAAGGTCAAGATAAAAAAAACAAAAGGTGTGCCCATTTCTCAAATCAAATCACCTCCGATCGATTATAGTGAAGCTGAATATGAATACGCATTGTGATGTTTGTGCTCATACTCAACAACAGCCTCCTAAGGCGTCAATCATTCACTTTCTTAATCGTCATCTCTAGATATCATTACACTATCTTAAATGTAAGGCGTGCAATAAGAGAAGTGCATAAAGCTGATCCATGAAGACAGCAAACCCAAATGGTTGTTTAACACCTATATAGAAATTTAGAATCAAGACAAACACGTAAAGATATTAACAGAACAATTACAAGTGAGCAGAAGGAGCAGATAATAAGAAAATTTTCCTCACATGTAACTTCATATCTTGATTTACATTTGACTCTGAATGCTATTTTCTTAACAACCCAACTTAAACTAAATTGAATGTAGCGAAAAAGGGGGTTCTTAATTTTGTATATTGCACATCAAATAGGCTTGAAGGAAAATCATTAAAGATCATGTTCTTAAACATGCACATCAAAAAAGGGGGTTCTTAATTTTGTATATTGCTACGGACAGATGAAGATTGCATGAATAGAACTAAAGTAATACTCAACATAGAGTTCTTTGTTATACTGGTCTGGTGAGGATCATAGGAACCAATTGGTGCATCCATAAATCACTTCAAAATCAGGGTTACAATGCCACAACAATGCAAAAAAGAAGCATTGGAATGATGATTGAATTGACATTAAAGTTGAAGATGAGATGAAGTCATCCAGTGAATTGAACGATGCAGGACCCATTTTAGTCAGGCTGAGTGTGTTGGGAGTGAAACCAATTTACAGTTATTGTCATTGATGATCAGCCTGGCGTTTCTTGGTAGGCAGAGTAAATTGAAAGGGAAGGGGAAGGACCGGCTA
Organism: Flaveria ramosissima; assembly: GCA_025215565.1. Classification (NCBI taxonomy): domain Eukaryota; kingdom Viridiplantae; phylum Streptophyta; class Magnoliopsida; order Asterales; family Asteraceae; genus Flaveria; species Flaveria ramosissima. Next base: position 21,492,847 of record CM046044.1, on the reverse strand, counting down.
CCGCATTGAAGGGGAAGGCGTCTTAAGCTTTTGTTAAATACTATGTTTGTCTTGATGGTAGCACCTTGGATGCATCAACTTGGGTAGAAATGGTAGAATTTTCATGACACAGTTAGGTTTAAACATAAAACTCTTCGGTTGCCATCTTAAAATTGAGATATAACTACCAAATTATCAAAACAAAATGTATTATATAATGTGTCGTTTCTATTTGAGTTGCGCTTAAATCCGCCACTTGTAATTTAGTACATAATCACTTTGTAGGTGGGCAGTTTTAGTCTTGTGTGTATTTCCCTCTTGTCATGATTTCCTGTAAAATATACACGAATAAAGAAGGTCTTATACACAGCACTATCCCATACCTGGGCCAATTACCAAATAAAACATTAAAACAGTGTTAAGAAATATTAATATTTTGTAGCACGAAACAACAATGTTAACTTCTACAACAAAATTCCATTTATCTTGTTTTTTAATTTTGAAAAAAGTTCATTATTAAAATGTTATTAGAAGTTGTAGCAAAAAAAAAATGATCAAAAGTATTTATAATATTTTAATATTAGTATCATAAATTTTAAAAAAACTAACAAGCGAATTTTTTTTGACCTGTTATTATGTATAAAATCTGAATTTTTATATGTTTATGCCATTCAATCTTTAAGATAAAATGTTCACATACATCGATATCATAGTTATCAAAGGCTCAAAGCGCACTCTGTTTAGCATGAAGATTTCATCATTTCTTAATATACAAACACAAACAGGGACACAGAGAAAGAATAACAAAAAAGAAAGTGAAAACAATTTAAAAACCTATTAGTTGTTAACTCATGTATAATTACAACTTTTATGTGTTTTTTAGCTTTAAAAGAAAGTAATTGATAAACTCACCTTGTTTTGAAAAGATTGAACATATGATAGATTTCAAGAAATGAACAACACTTGGTTCTAATAGACACCTATGAGTTTAAAAGTATTAAGAATTATATATATTATCGATATTAAACGAATACAAGTTTCTTATACAAACACGAAACACAACTTCAAGAAATCAATAGTCGACATTTTTAATAATATATATTGAATTAGTAAAACGAAACTTAGTTTGATCACAATAAAACTCACTGTTTTGCACATAACACAAAAGTCGATATTCACAAAGTTCTATCTTATAAACATGCTTGATTCTTCACAAAGGTTGTTCCCAATAGTTTGAAGATGACTCAAGCCTCTAGCATCAAATATGATTTATGTCTAGTGACCTGCTGAGATTTAAAGTGCACAAGTATACATGCATTCATATGTGCTTATTATATCTAAAAGAGTTAAGATGCATGAGGAGATTCTAAGAGAAAGCAAAATAGGATACAATTTGCAGACATTTAAAACAGATTGTTCAATACAAGTATTAACCTGAGTTAAATACAAAAATATTGTTGCCAATTTCAACCCGTATACTTTAGCTAGAAAGAAAATAAGCCAAAATCGCCATAATGTTTCTCTTTTAAAATTTAAATAAAATAATATTTTTAATCGTATTTGAATCAAATTTAAAAGGAAATATCATAAGGATCATTTGGGTCAACTCAACTCAATCTGACTCTATCAAAATATTTCCAAATTTGATAGTTACATCCCAACCACTTTTGATTATCACGTCAACCTACAAAATTTGGAAACTCCAATTACAACATGTATAACAAGTTAATTTTTCTACTTTATCTGCCACTTAAAGATAATAGGATTAAACCTCAGGCCTTGGGAAAACCTATGAAGCTGGACCATCAGGGCCCAAGTTTTCGACTTCTAGATCATGGAAACAACAAGGAAAACGAAGCCCAAAGGTGACAGGTTTGTATCAAAGAATTCAAAAAAAAGTTGTGATTTAAAACAATCATTTTTTATTGTTTAATAACCATAAAAGAAAAATAGAAAAACTATTAACTAATATTCTTAACGCCCGTTCAAGAATAAATTAATGTTTTATTGTTTATCAAAAGTAGTGACTCTTCCTTTTAAACAATCAATTAATGATAATGCATTCATTTTAGTTTAATAAAAAGCCTAAAGTTGTTCTTAGTCTTCTTCGTTTACCATTCGGATCAATGTTCGATAGCATTGCTGAATTTGACCCCAAAACGTAACGACGGGTACAGCTAGACCATAAACAACCGACCGTCACACTAGTTTAAAAAACATCCGATGACCTTATAAAAACAATATGGGACAAAAGGAAATCTACAATAAAAATGATTGTTTTTTAAATCACACAATAAGTTATACTATATTGAAGATCAAGATTAGGTTGGACTTACTTAGACTAGTTATTGTTTATATTTTATTATAATAGGTTAAAAGTTAGATTACTTTTGTAAGTATTTTAGTTTTGTGAGTTTTGATGCCCAGCGAAAGTTTCGCTCATAGTCAGCTGACAGTTTCACACGGCGAAACTGTGTTTCACAGCCGGGCGAAACTGTGCTTGGGCAAGATAGTTTCGCTGACAGCGCAGCGAAACTATCCTATATATATAGAACTTATTTCTTTTATTATAATCATCCTTGCAAAACCCTAATTCGTCTGATTATTGTTGCAAGTGTATTGTGTAAGCTAGATTTTCACTGAAATATCATTAAGCATTGATTCTATTGTGTGTATTGGATTTGATTGTCTTATTTTGAATACTTTACTTATTCTTCATCATCAATTGCTTCTTGTGTGTGTGTTTGTTGTTAATATTGAACGATTCCATCATTCAAGTGTACTGTCATTCGATCATTTTGGACCAACAAAATGGTATTAGAGCCATTGTGCTCTTGATTGTTTGGAGTTTTTGATAGTTTGAGTTTAATATCACTAGTTCATCAATTCCGGATCAAATTTCAATGTATTTGATATGGAGTTCGATTCAGTTAGTTCTTGGTTGGGATAGCCTTGGTAATCATCAGATCTCAAATTCATTGAGATTTGGGTGATTTTGGATTGGTTTCGTGTTCAAAAAGGTTTTCAGATTCATCAGGCAAAACTAGGGTTCAGCTAGCGAAACTATACTTTCGACCAACGAAATTAATTTGTTTTTCCTTTAATCTTATTTTTTTAATTGCTATTCATTTTTATATATTTTGGTATATCTTTCTAACTTGTTTCATCTCCTTATTTTTAGATAAATGGCTAATCTTAAATTTGACGAACGGAACAACATCACGGCTATTCTGGATGATACGAGCCCAAAAGCCTTAGGATTCCGTGACTGCATACGTTGGCTCCAACGTTCACCTATTGCTTATGTTGTTTCTCATTCTCCTACTATTTATGATCTACATATCCGAGATTTCTGGAGAACTGCCGAGTATGGTACGAGAGCCAATCCTCAAAGGATTGTTGCTAGAGTGCTGGAGAACAACATCTCGATTACTGTGGAGATTATTGCCCGGGTTCTCAGACTTCAAGAAGACTGTGGGGATGAGGTGGAGATGACTGATCTGGAGATATTTGTTTCCTTCAAGAGCATAGGATATGAGGGCCCTCCTTTTAGGACAAGGAAAGAGATCAAAAAGTCTTTCTTGTCCAAGGAGTGGAGATACATTGCTCATGTTTTCATTATGTGCTTAGATCACTGAAAATGTGGATCAGATGGGCTTAATCTGGACTGGGCCAAAGCCATCGACATCTTTTGTAAAAGGCAGAAGGCTAACATAGCCAAACTTATTTTTGACTGCATGGCCAAGAATGTAATGGCCCTAAAGAAGGACAAGCGGTTGTTGTATCCAAGATTCCTGTAGATGTTGATAGACGATCTGATACCAAATATTCCCAGACATGGAGAAATAAAGAGATTGGTTCAGATGAACACAAGGATATTCGCTGACTGCTCTGCTGTAAGGCACAACTTTAGTGGGAAGATTACACATCTCTAGGAAAATATGTATCCAGCCGAAAGGTGGAACTATATTAGAAGAGTGATAAAGGCTGAAGACAAGCATGCAGAGGAGTCGAGAGAGAAACGAGCTGAGTATGTAAAGAAGAGAAGGAGATATGCAAAAGAGAAAGAGTATGACTTCGAGGAAGAAATTCATGAGGCAGAGCAGGAGGTGAGGGCTGAAAAGGAGAAACGGTCCAAGAAAAAGGCTGACCAATGGGAGACTGAGAGGAGAACTAAGCATAAACACAAAGCATTTACTGAGCCCAGAGGAGAGATGAGAGGGGAGGATTGGATGAGGATATTACAAGGAACCTCAACTCTTCACTGGCCAATGAGTTGAGCATGATTAAGACTAAACTAACAAATCAAGAATCAAAGGAGAAAATGAAGGATGAGATGTTAGAGGGGATGTCCAAGATGATGGTGTATCAGTAAAATCTGATTAAGAGATTGTTGTTTGAAGTAAATAAGTCAGGGCAGAGCAAGAAAGAAGCTGACAAGAGGGGGATGTATCACATATCTGCATAAAATGAAGGCGTTTAAGACCTTGCCTAAGTAGGATCTTAGGAGGTGGCTGTGATTCCTATGATAGATTCCAATCTAAGTGAGCGAGCCAAAATGTTAGAAGAAGAAATCAAACAAGGGCTCAAAAACAATTTTGAGGCATTCGAGTACATTAAGGTTGAGAGGAGGAGATCAAAGAAGGATAAGGATTGGGAGACTGGGAAGGGTCGGATTGTGTTGAGGGTGAAGTACCAAAGACTGTGAATAGAGTGAGATTGCCTGATCCCCTCCCCCCAAAAGCTTCAGAGATTCAAGAAGTGGTTCTATGATAATAATACTGGGGAGGCGGTGATTAGGTTGAAGGATGGAACTGAATACAGACTCTTTGATCCCCTGGAGTTATTTTCTTGTTGTGATGAGGATTTGCTTGTGCTGTGTGAAAATCACATTAAAGCCGGGGCAGGAGCTGAAACACATAAAGAGGCAAGCCTGTTTATGATGGTTGCCAACAAAGTGCGAGGTGTTAGGGCTGAAGTGAGAGATCAGGTTGTTACGAAGAAGATGAATTAGGCGTTTAGAGTGTTGAAATCATCTGAAAAATCACCTAAGTGGTTAGGCGCATGAACACTGTTCAGACGCTTTAGCACGGGTTAGGCGTTTTCAGAGTGGATGTTTTGACACTGTTTGTGAGCGTTTTAGCACTATTTGGACGTTTTTCAGAAATTAAGTATTAGGTGTTTTGAAACTATTCAGGCGTTTCATAACTGTTCAGGCGCTTCATCACTGTTTGGGCGCATTGGAACTGTTTGGACGTTTTTATACTGTTCAGGCGTTTCTACACTTAGGCACTTCAGAATTCATTAAAGCAATCCCTTGGGCATTTCTAAGTCAAGTTGGGCGCTTCTCAACTATTCAGCCACATCAGATTCAGACTTTTCTTCTAACACTTAGAAATTTTTTCAAAAATTAAAAATTCAAAAATATCTTTTCATTTAAATCTTTAAAACAACAAAAATAGTATATTTTCTTATATTCAAATCTTAAACATGGTAAAGTCTGAAGATTCAGAGAATAGAGTACCAAAGTTGAAGAACAGAGCTGACTTTAAGAATTGGTCACTCAGGCTGAAACATCACTTAAACTCAATTGATATTGATTTATGGAAATCAATTGAGAAAGGACCTCATATCCCTGTTACTACTGATGGTCCTAATGGTTCTGTATACACCAATGATACTCTAGAGCCTTATTCAGAATATGGATTACATGGGGATGATCTGAAGAAGGTGAAGAATGATGTTAAAGCATATTCTCTCATGTGTAAAGGGTTACCTTTGGAAGTACTATCAAGGCTTGAGAATTACCAAAATGGGTACACCTAATATAAAGCTTTGAAAGTTATATGTGAAGGAGGAAAAGAGATTCAAAATCTCAAAAGACAGAAGTTAAAAAGGCAACTCGAATTGTTTGAGCATATCTCTAGAGAAACTGTAAACTTGATGATGAACAGATATGTGCAACTTATCACAGAAATGTCAACTTTAGGAATTAAAAATGATCTTAAAGACCTAAATGATAGACTTCTAAATGCACTTCCATCATCTTGGAAACAAACAGTAACTTTGTTAAAACATACTGAAAAGTTTCCTATGGATCTTGATATGTTAATTGCAAAGATTGAGTCACTGGAAATTGATGAAAGCTCAAGGAATAATGATAGAGCTTCATCTACTTCTTAATATAAGTATGTTGCTTCTCCAACAAATATTGTAGAGAATGCTTTTCTTGCTAAGGATGAAGTTACTCCAGAAGATGAGGGGGATCTGTTTGTGGGAGCAGGATTCTTTACTAGCACACCTGTCTACTCAACTCAGCCACAACCACAGTCTCCTCCAAAATCTCAAATGCCTAAAACTCAAAATAAGACTCCATCTTCTAACTATGCTAACCCTAGCAAAGTTAAAGATGTTATAAACATCCTTTTACAGGATGAAGAGTCCACATTTGCATTCACAGCCTTTATGGCAAGTTTTCAAGCATACCAGGGAAGTCATTTAACACAAGTTGATTTAATTTTGCAGGATTTGTTTAGATGGATCCAGATGATGTTGAAGAAATGGATCTCAACAAGAAAATGGTGATGATAGCTTATAGAACACAAGAGCATTCATATGTGAATAGAAACTATAAGCCAAGTGCAAATAAAACAGTTGGCTCTGATAAGTCAAAGTCAAGGTGTTTTAACTGTAACAGCTATGGCCACTTATCTAGAGAGTGCAAAGCTCCAAGAACTCAAGGAGGAAATGGTCAAAGTAGCTCTAACAGTCAGAGGTATCATCAACAGACTCAGAAGACATTTTAGAAACCTTATCAGAGTCTACCAATGCTAGAACTGAAGGAAGAATCAAAGACCACTGAAGAACCAAAGAAAGCATTAGAAGTCAGCATCAAGGACGGTTATGACTACAGTGCTTATGCAAAACAGTTTACAGAAGATCTTACTTCTAGTCTAGCACTTGTTGCTGAAATCAACGCTGAAGATTGGTCTGAAGATAATGATCCAAAAACAGAAAGAGATTCAGACAATGAAGAAGACTATGACTGCAGTGACAAGTCAGATCCAAATGAAGATTCTGAAGAAGTTGCTCTTATGGCAAAGTCTGAACAACCCAAGATACGCCCAAGAAGACCAATGAATACTTGGTATGTTGACAGTGGGTGTAGCCAGCATATGACAGGCAACCAAGCCTTGTTAAAAGACTTTAAGACAAAAGATGTTACACATGTAGCTTTCGATGGAGATGCAGGTGGAAAGATAACCGGAGAAGGAATGGTATCTAATGGTGTTATCAGTTTTGATAAAGTCAACTTCTGTGCTCAGTTGAACTTTAACCTTTTAAGCGTTTCACAAATATGTGATAAATCATATTCTGCTTTATTTGATGACTCTTATTGCTATATTCTAAAGCCAGGTTTTATGATCAGCAAGGAATGGGTGGTTGTAAGAGCTGTTAGAGATCGAGATGCTACAATCTTGATATGTCTTAAATGATGAAAGCCAGCTTTGGCATAGACGTCTGGGGCATTCAAACTTCAAAAACATGAACAAACTTGCAGTAGGAAATCATGTTGTGGGTATTCCATCAAAGAAGTTTGCTACAACAGATCTCTGTAAAACTTGTTTGAAAGGGAAGCAGCACAGGGCGTCTTATAAGTCCAAATTTATAAACTCAAACTCCAAGCCTTTGCAGATGTTACACATGGATTTATTTGGTCCAGTAAACGTACAAAGTATTGGAAAGAAATCAAATTATTTGGTTACCATTGATGACTATACAAGATTTTCTTGGGTTTTCTTTTTACGTGCAAAATCTGAAACGGCTGAGTTATTAAAAGAGTTTATCACTAAAGTTGAAAATCAACTTGATCAAAAAGTCAAAATAATTAGGAGTGATAATGGAACAAAATTTAAGAATGCTAATGTTGACATGTGTTAGGACCTGGTATTTGAACGAAATACCTAGTGATTAGCGTGTAAACCAGATCAAATAGTACGGAATCCTATTTGATTGGCGATCCAATCAGTGAGAACACACGAAGAATCAATCAAGAATTGAATCTAACGTTAGAAGTCGATTGGGAATCGATCTAATGTGTTCTGTGAACTTGGAGAACGATTTGGGAGGCTTCTGGACAGCTAGGGTACGTCTGGAGTCGTAATAGTATTAATGCTTATGTTTTTCCACGAATTGGGTTGTATTTATAGGTTAGTGTTGTTCAATCGGGCGACTGGACCATAAGTATGGTTCAGTCGTACGATTGAACCATGCGGTTGATTCATCCGCACGACTGAGTGTTTAGTCGTGTGACTGAGCCAATCTTATGTGTCAATCATACGACTGATCCAGTCTCCTGGTTCAGTCGTGCGACTGAGTCAATCGTATGAAGTTATTCATGCGCGTGGTCCATTCGCATGGGCCATACGCATGAGAACTTCATTAAGTTAAGTTTGAATGTTTCAATTAATATAACTTGATGTGTAACCATTCAAACAATCACAAACCTAATTAACCAATTCAAGATCGACTCATTAATGAAATATTAGACATTACAAATCAAAAACAATCCATATCATTTCATTAATCATTTCATATTACATCATAATCAGACAAACAAGATCTATTACATTTCGTATCATGATCTAGGGACATACATGCATCAACAAACTCCCCCTTGGACCTAGATCTCTCTAATCTTTTGTTTTCTGCAAAACCTCCTTGTATTTCTTGTACTTCTCCTCTTTTGTGACTCCCACGTGAATCTCAAACGCGAAGCAGAGTCGTATAACGTTTTGGAACTGGAGGGCTTGTACAATATATTGCGTGTCATAGAACAGTGGCCACTTGTATAGTGTATAGACATCATTAGCTGACAAGTTAGTAAGCCACATCTGGTCGAATACCCTGATCGTATCCATTTGGCCCTCTTTGCCTAGGACTATGACCGCTTCAGCTGTTCTCCAATCATAGTACCACCACTTAAAGTGTGGAGTGAAGTCCTGTGGCATTTCCCTGAGTGGGATTCTTGACATTGTGCGCGGAGGACTCCACTTCAACACTATCTTGGGCTTGCAAGTAATGACATCAACCTCAGACCTTCTGATATACCTAGTAGGCTGTTGTGGTCTGAAGTTAACCCATCTGGTGTGGTACTCCTTCTTTAGGGCAGCCTCGAACCAGCCTGACATCTTCCTCGGGTCAGCATACAAAAGCTTTAGTTTGGCCAGCTGGTTGAGCTCAAAACCTGGTAGAGTCTTCAGATCATGTGGGAATCTGAAGTACTCTATGCCCTGTTCCCTCTTAACTGCATAAGCATTAAGATCCTCAAAATACGCCCATGCTATGATCCTGCCTGACACCTTGTGATGTTTCTTGACTCTATAGAGTTTGGTGTAGGCATCCTTCTTCGGTTAGATAGGACTTCAAACTACTTGTATAATCAACAACGAACGTCAGTGAATCAAAAGCAAAGAGAAAACAAGGTCTACTGAAATTTTGGCAGAGTAACGGTATAGTGTGCGATTTGAGAGCGATTGGGGTGTGATGAGTGAAATGCGATCGACTGTGCCCTTTAAATACTGAAGCTGAGTTCAATCGGCCGACTGGTCTTATTCGCTCAGTTCATTCGGGCGACTGAGGCTCAATCGTGCGATTGGCTGAGTCATTCGCATGCAGTTGACCGACTGAGTTTCAGTCGGTCGACTGACTCAATCGTACCTTTCATTCGCATGTTCAGTTGACCGACTGAGTCTCAGTCGATCGACTGACTCATTCGCCCCCTTCCAATCGGTCGAATGGGTCATTCTGATAAGCCATTCGTGTGAATGGCTCAATCTCATGTCCAGTCGTGCGAATGGGAGCCATTCGCATGGTTGGTCCATACTCATGGTCCAATCGTGCGGATGGGTCACACTTAGTAAATTTTCTGCCAATTTGAATAATTTAACATTTAAAACCCTTTTAACTTTTGAGATTTACATTATGAGGATTTGATCATCTCAGACATGATTATTTTAACTTGTAAATCTTTTGATCACCTCAGACGTGATCCTTTTAAGCAATTGAGTCACCTCAAACATGACCCTTTTAAACATTTAAAGCACATGTGGTCATCTCAGACATGACCCCTTTTTAGTGAGTCGATCCCTTACTGATTTTCCTGATGTAGTCCGACAGACAAACAAACCAAAATAACTAACTAAATTAGAAGATTAAACTAAAAAATCAAAACAGGACTTGTTTTTTGGCTTTTTGTGAGAGAAAAATCCTAAGATGGAAATCTACGGGATTTGGTTCCAGAATAGACAGCTTCAACTTAGATTGACCACACCTAGACCAATTCAATCTTGAAATCATACAGGCAAGTCAAATCATTTGGGACTGGTTATCAAAATCTTTTGATACTCAATTCTTGGTGTTCATCCAGAGTCGTTAGCAACTTTAGGAAATCATACTGGAACTCTTAGATTTCCACATTGATTTGAACTTTCAAGAATTGCAGCCACAATGATTGTCAATATGTTTGTCCACTTAAATCCATACACAGACTTTTGACACAGACTGGTGATTGTTTTAGGTTCAATTATTTCAACTAACATTTGTGGATCCCACACTTATATGGTAATCAACATTCCTCAAGAGATTTTGAGCGGTCTACAGGTATTATTACAAGAAGAGACTATTCTTAGAGCTTTCAAAGAGAAGCCAGTCCTCAGGTCAGTGCCATCGCACAGCAGAGAGGCGGCAAACAACAATGAATTCTAGAATATCTAGGTTATGCTTATCCTCATGTCAGTGCCATCGCACAGCAGAGAGGCACACAACCTATCTCCTTGTTAGAGCAGCTTAATTTCATTTTGCACAAAATGCACCAACAACATAAGTCATTAGCTTTATAGCATTTGTCTTTCATTTTTTTCTTGCTTTGCTCTATTTATGGTCATCCGCACACATTTGTGGCGTTTACATGCTCCTTACCCCTTATTGGAATATTGTTGATTGTGTTAACCAGTGATAAGATGGAAGCCCACAGTCAGTTGAACAACTTAGTTTGATCTTGAGATCACCAGTCAGGTCTAGTCATCTATTGTGTTGAATCTACCGACATATCATTTGTGGTCTAGCAACCTCTAGGTCTACTCTCGTTGTGTTACCTTAGGAGTTACCAGTTTTTCTATCATCTTCCCTTTTATATTGCTTAGACTACACAGACTTATACTTTGAATTTTTGCATCTTTTCTAAATTTAATTTTAAGTCCCTCTTGATTTGTTCCTGTGTACTATCATTTTCCAAAGGGTTTGAATCGGTATCACAGATACGATCTACCTTATATCAGCTATCCACTCCTTCTCCCTCGTTTATTTTTCTCCCCTTAAAATACTAAAATCATAACTGGTTTAATTATTTTAGGATTTTAATAAACAGCAAAATAACATGAGTTTAATTTAAACAGACTAAAATAAACAAATAAAATAAAATAAAAAAGAAAAACTTTAACTAAACTACATCGGACTACACATTATCATCATCAGGAAATAACCTCACTTTTCTTTTTAACGCTGTTGACCTCTAGCAAATATTGAAAACGTGGTTTATCAAAGGCTTTAGTATAGAGGTCAGCGCGTTGAAAATCAGTATTAATTTTTACCACAGCAATTAAGTTCTTTTCAAAACAGTCTCTTATGAAATGGTATTTAATACCGATATGTTTGGTCTTAGGATGTTGGACCGGATTTTTAGTTACTGCAATTGCAGCAGAGTTATCAACAAAAATATGAGTAGAAGAGAACTTTAAACCATAATCCCGCATTTGCTGTTGAATCCAGTTGATTTGTGAACAGCAACTTGCAGCAGCAACATATTCGGCTTCACAGGTTGACAATGCAACCGATGTCTGCTTCTTACACTGCCAGGTAACTAATCTTCTCCCAAAGAATTGACACCCTGCTGATGTAGACTTGTAGTTCATCTTACAGCCCCCGTAATCCGAGTCACTATACGCGGTAAGCTCAAAGTCATCATCATGAGGATACCACAACCCAAGTGTGGGTGTACCCTTCAGATAACAAAAAATCCTTTTGACCCCGATCAGATGGTTGACCTTAGGCTTAGCCTGATATCTAGAACATAAACATGTAGCGTACATGATATCAGGTCTTGAGGCAGTGATATACATGAGGGATCCAATCATTCCTCGGTACATCGTGGCATCTACAAGATCTCCATTCTCATCAGGTGCTATGTCGTGATTCGTAGCAAGTGGAGTCCCAGCAGCAGAAACATTCTCCATGTCAAAACGATTGAGAATGTCTCCTACATACTTGGTCTGATGTACAAAGATCCCATTTGGTGTCTGATCCACCTGTAACCCGAGAAAGAACTTCATCTCCCCCATAGCACTCATCTCAAACTCTTTCTTCATAACTGCTTCAAACTCTTTGCATAACTCTTCGTTCTTTGAACCGAAGATTATGTCATCGACATATATCTGTACGAGCAGTAGGTCGCCATCTTTTTCTTTAATGAACAGCGTGCAGTCAATAACTCCCCTGCGAAAACCGTGTTTCACAAGATGAGTCGAGAGTTTCTCATACCAAGCTCTTGGAGCTTGATGAAGCCCGTATAAAGCCTTGTCGAGCTTGTAAACTCTATCCCGATGATAAGGATCTTCAAATCCCTCGGGTTGACTGACATAGACTGTTTCTCTGATTTCCCCATGAAGGAATGCACTCTTCACATCTAATTGGTAGACTTTAATCTTCATGTACGATGCATAGGCAAGGAAGATACGAATGGCTTCCATCCTTGCCACGGGTGCAAACACCTCATTGTAGTCAATTCCCTCGACTTGGCGAAAACCCTGAACCACCAATCGAGCTTTGTTCCTGATAATGACCCCTTGGTCATCCTTCTTGCATTTCAGGACCCATTTGGTGCCAATAACTTTAGCACCTTTAGGTCTATCAACCAGAGTCCATACACCTAACTTCTTGAACTGAAGAAGTTCTTCTTGCATGGCACTCACCCACGCCTCATCATTTAGTGCATCACTGACATATTTTGGCTCAAACTGCGAGACAAAACACCGATAAGCACCATCATGAATGTAACCCTTCTCCATAACCGAGGCGTAATCAGCTGAATAAAGCTGATTTCGGGTTTGTACTCCCGATCTGACATCCCCAATGACATTGTCAAGGGGATGATAGACGTTTAGTCGTGATCCTGGAGTAGTAGGAACAGCTACCTCAGAGCCAAGATTATGAACATTTGGTTCTGCATCTGAGGTAGTTGTAGTTTGAGGTTCTGAAGTCGAAGGTGCATCACTGGTAGATGCTTGTGGATTTTCAGGAACTGGAACCTGTTCCTCCTGACTGTTCTGGTCATCTGCTTCAGCTTCATCTTCAGAGGAGGAGTCACTGTCATCGACTACTCCCCCTGACTGAGTAGATGATTCTCCCTGTGAGCTAGATGGTGTATTCAAGATATCATACATCATTCTAGTAGCTAACTCGTCATCCGAGGAGAGAGAGGGATGTTGAAGGACTTGAAGAATCCATCATAGTCGAAGAAGTAGGCGGGTCCTTTGCCAGTAGGTGGTGTGGTATATCTCTGAACGTCAACATTACACCACACTTCTACAAGACCCGTTGAGTTGTTGTAAACTCGCTTGTTCGGTATGTTGTATCCTAGAAAGATTCCTTCATCCGCCTTCTCGCTGAATTTACCTTCTTGTCTTCTTCAAAAGTGTGCATGGCGCGCCAAATGGTTCAAGATACTCCAAATTCGGTTTGCGTCTTTGTAGTAGCTCGTAACATGTCTTTCCGTGGTGCTTGACTATCAGGACTCGATTCAGTGTATAACATGCATTTGCCACTGCCTCATTCCAGAATTGGATAGGCAGTTTCGAGTCTGCTAGCATAGTCCGTGCTGTCTCTATCAAACTTCTGTTCTTTCTCTCAGCAACGCCATTCATCTGAGGCGTGTAGGCAGAAGTGAATTGATGCATAATTCCCTTTTCCTTGCAGTATGCCTCCATCCACTGGTTCTTGAATTCTGTCCCGTTGTCTGAGCGTACTTGTCTAACCTTCAGCTTGTAGAGAGATTCCAGTGTGGTTACTAACTCCTTGAATGACTCAAATGTTTCTGATTTAGATTTCAGAAACATTACCCAAGTGAACCTTGAGTAGTCATCAGTGACCACAAAACAGTACAAGTCGCCTGCAATGCTCTTAGTACTGACTGGACCAAACAGATCCATGTGAAGAAGTTCAAGAGGAAGTTCTATTGAATGAACTTTCTTTTCCTTATGAGTCTTCTTCGTCTGTTTGCCTTTCTTGCAAGCTACACAAAAGTCAGGAAGCTGGAAATTCTTGACATTTACTCCTCTCACAAGATCCTTCTGAATCAAGTGATTCATCTTCCTTTGACTAATGTGTCCCATTCTCCTATGCCAGGAGATGGAATCCTTCTCAGTAGCTTTAGACAGAAAGCACTGAACCTCATGATCCGTTGTAGAAGCTGTTGATAGATCCAAAACATAAAGGTCTTTATATCTTGAAGCAATCATCAGAACTTGGTCCTCTGGGATCATGTAGTCTTTCTTTAGTACGTAACACTTCTTGTTGTCGAAGATGACTTTAAACCCTTATCACAGATTTGGGAAACAAAAAGTAAGTTATTTTGAAGTTGTTGAACGTAGTTCACCTTATCAAACTTAACTTTCTGATTCCCCACTTCTCCCTGAGCTGTGATATAGCCTCCCTTGTTTCCAGCAAATGAAACATGCCCTCCTTTTATTTGCTTGACGTTTGATAAAAGGACCCTGTTTCCTGTCATGTTCCTGGATGCTCCGATGTCTACAATCCACGTGTTAGTTTCAGCACTGTATCGAACACCCTGCACATACAAAGTAAAGGATTAGTTTAAGTTAGGAACCCAAGCCTTTACTGGCTTGGGTTTCCTAGAGGCATCACACATCATAACTACCACCCATTGACCCTTAGAGGATGAGGGTAGCTCAGGTTCCTTCTTGTCATCATTATCAGACACGCAGGATGACTTCTCTTTCCATAAGCCAGATTTGTGCAAGGCCTGTTTATGATAAATAGTAGACTGGCTTACAGGTTGAACTTTAGGTTCACTAGTTCTTCTAGGTGGAGTCAGAGAATTCCTCTTAGAAGACCTAGGCTTTGAATCCTGAAGTTCAATCTTCTTCCTAGGTGTCTGATAGAAAGGACAATAGGAAGCAATGTGTCCACATTCGCCACAGTTGTAGCACGACCTGCTATCAACTTTATGATTAAACTTTCTTTGTGGAGAAGTGTGTGACAGTCTAGTAACATCGATCACTTTAGGTTTTGACTCTGGTTCTTTTGATGTTTTCTCTGGTTTAACAAAGGTAACTATTTTAACCTGTTTAACATCTTTTTCATTTTGGTTAACTGGTTTTTGACTTGAAACATGTGAAAGATTAACATTAGAAGTCTTTTTAGGTTCTAATTTGACTCTGTTTGACCCTGACTTTAAGTTAACCTTTTCAAATTCCTTTTCCAGATTAACACAAGGCAATTTTCCTTTTGCCTTTGAAGTGGCATCCTCTTGTTTGTTTTCAGATTCAATAGATGAACATGAGGAATCTGGATCACTAACAAGAGGAGTAGACACCACATGATCCTTGATGGGGTTATTATTTACTGGTCTAGTCTTAGTGTTCATCAAGGTCTCAGGTGGTGGTGGAACCACTTTGTAACCCAATCCCTCCCCGTTGTTTCTTTCTCTCACTAAGTGTTGAACTATGTGTGAAGAACTAGTCCAACTGTGCAGTTTCTATTTTAATGAGTTTACTTCTACTTCTAGAACTGCCTTTTGTTTCTTAGTGTCTTCTAGGGAGTTTAGATAGTACCTAATGTCATTAGCTTGGTTAAATGCAACTACTTCTGTTTCCCTAAGCTGTTTAGTCAAAAGGTCTATCTTTTCTTTGTAACTATGCTCATTTTGTTTTAATACTCTATTAGCTTCAGTGCACAGTTGCAAATCTTTTACTAAGTTATCATTATGATCTAATAACCTAGCAAATTTTTCATCTATGCTATTCCTAAAAGTATCACAATCAGAACAAGCATGATTATCAAACATTTGGTCAGTAGTACTTACCTGAGTTGGTTCAGAAGAGTTAGCCATCAACGCAGCATCAGATGTCTCTGGTTCTGGTGATTCTGTCTTTTCTGTCTCTGATGTGGTAGTCTCCTCTTTAGGCTTGTAACTGACCTCGGTTGCAGTTGCTTCTTCACTATGTGACATCGCTATCTCAACTGCTAGATCTCCTTCACTCGCGGAATCATCGTCAATATCTTCTACACTTGCAATGTTTGATTCCCCTGATGAGACAAACCTAAAGCTCCAATCCTGTCCTTCATCATCATGAGCAGTCAAGGCTTTTGGATCCTTGCTTGATGAAGTAGAACTAGTAGCTTGCTTGTCTTGGCGAGTGAAAGACGAGAATGGGTTCCCGTTACCCGTCTTCTTTGGCTTGGCACATTCTCTCTTGAAGTGCCCCTTCTCTCCACAGTTGAAACAGGTCACTTTGCTCTTGTCAAAGCCAAATGTGGTATCCTTAGTAGCTACCAAGTTCTGTCCGGTCTTTTTAACAAACTTCTTTGCCCTCCGGACAGCACTAGCAATGGCCCACATGATGTCCATCCTTTCAAGCTCCATTTCGTCCACCTGCTCGTAGTCCTCGTCTGCCAGATGGCAGTTTCCAATCTTCCCAGCAACAAGTCCATCATAAGAATGAACCACTGCAGCCAAAAGATCCATGTGTTCTCGAGCTACTTCCACAATCACATTACCGAGGTTTTCGGTCTTCAGTTTAGTAGCACTTGCTTCAGATCCAATATAGTGGGTACAAGAAGACCCCGACGTGTCTGATCCTGAAGGAGAAGCATGTGAAGGACCCGATGAGCTAGACACAAATGCAGTCTGGAGAGGTGCTCCAGATGTCCTAGCTTGAGGCGTGGCGTTGTACAAAGCTGGATTTTGAGTGTACGAAGACTTCTGAGCTCTGTACTTCATCCTAAGTGCCTCTTCTCGCAACTTAAGAATGAAGTCATTAATATCCAGTTTTGCCAGCATTCCATTCTGTCTCAGGTTAGACACGAATGAAGCCCACTTTTCAGGCAATCCGTCTGCAAAGTTAGTAACTTTCTCTTCCATGGTAGTAGCCACCCCATGTGTATGCAGTTCACTCATCAGATGGTAAAATCTATCTATAACGTCGTCTAAACTCTTGTTTCCCATCGATGAGAAGTTATCGAATTCCTTCTTTAACTCCTTGGCCTTGATTGCCTTCAACGAAGCATTCCCGTCGTACCTCTTTTCTAGCTCATCCCATAGTTTCTTGGACTGCTTATTCTCTGAGTACTGGTGGAATATGTCTTTAGGGATAGACTGTGTAATCAATGCATAAACTCTCTTCTCTGCATTGTATTTAACTTTCTGCGCGTTCGTCATCCCTCCTAACGTTAGCTTAACTCCATCAGCTCCCACCAGTGTACTATATCCAATCTCGATGGCTTCCCACAGATTCGGATCCACTCCATTGAGGTAGATCTTAAAACGTTGTTTCCAGTGGGGAAACTCATCTAACGTTAAAAGCTTTGGTGGTTTATTATGATTACCCACCTCACTCTCAAGCAACAGCAGGTTCTGTATCCTAGAGTCCTTCCCAGCAGTAAAGGCTGACATTTGATCTTCCATGGCGAATAACTTTAAGTCTAGTAAAACAAACTGTCACTGGTGCGACTGAATGATGCGAATGGTCTAGTCGTGCGTATGGACTCTGCGACTGGTTCAATCGTGCGGCTGAACCAAGCGATTGGTTCAGTCGTGCGAATGAAGCTGATGCGTATGAGTAATACGAACGAACGGTTCAATCGTACGAATGAACGCGCGACTAGGTCCAATCGTGCGTCTGGGCTATGCGAATGAAGTCAAGTCGTGCGAATGGGTCACTCGTGCAACTGAAGCTGCTGTTTTGTGAAATTTTCTAGGTTAAACATGTTTTAGCCGTAAAAATTCGAAATTTTGCAAGGTCTAATCGCCTAAGTCCGTAGAAACCAAACTTTGATGAGCAGGGAACGTCCAAGATCACTTTTGACACCAAAGATTGCGTTTTTAGTGCAAAAACACAAACTTTTATGCAATCTTGATTAAATCACACGTAATCAAGAGCCAAAGCTCTGATATCACTTGTTAGGACCTGGTATTTGAACGAAATACCTAGTGATTAGCGTGTAAACCAAATCAAATAGTGCGGAATCCTATTTTATTGGCGATCCAATCAGTGAGAAAACACGAAGAATCAATCAAGAATTGAATCTAACGTTAGAAGTCGATTGGGAATCGATCTAATGTGTTCTGTGAACTTGGAGAACGATTTGGGAGGCTTCTGGACGGCTAGGGTACGTCTGGAGTCGTAATAGTATTAATGCTTACGTTTTTCCACGAATTGGGTTGTATTTATAGGTTAGTGTTGTTCAATCGGGCGACTGGAACATAAGTATGGTTTAGTCGTGCGATTGAACCATGCGGTTGATTCATCCGCACGACTGAGTGTTCAGTCGTGCGACTGAGCCAATCTTATGTGTCAATCATACGACTGATCCAGTCTCCTGGTTCAGTCGTGCGACTGAGTCAATCGTATGAAGTTATTCATGCGCGTGGTCCATTCGCATGGGCCATACGCATGAGAACTTCATTAAGTTAAGTTTGAATGTTTCAATTAATATAACTTGATGTGTAACCATTCAAACAATCACAAACCTAATTAACCAATTCAATATCGACTCATTAATGAAATATTAGACATTACAAATCAAAAACAATCCATATCATTTCATTAATCATTTCATATTACATCATAATCAGACAAACAAGATCTATTACATTTCGTATCATGATCTAGGGACATACATGCATCAACAACATGTTCTGTGCAGGGAAAGGGATAGCTCATCAGTTCAGTGCTCCAAGAACTCCTCAACAAAATAGAGTTGTAGAAAGGAAGAACCGAACATTGATTGAGGCAGCCCGTGCAATGTTAGCAGATGCTATGATTCCTATCACTTTTTGGGATGAAGCCATATCAACTGCGTGTTTTATTCAGAATCGTACTCTATTGGTGAAAGACAAATAGAAAACTCCTTATGAGTTGATGTTTGGTAGGAAACCAAACATAGATTTTCTTAAATCATTTGGTTGTCCAGTTTTGATTCTAAACTTAAATGATCAGCTAGGAAAATTCGATGCAAAGTCTTATGACTGATTCTTTCTTGGATATTCGTCAGCTTCTAAAGCATATAGAGTTTATAACTCTAAGATGAATGTTATCATTGAAACTTTCAATGTTAAATTCCTTGAAAATTCATTTCCATTAGTTGCAAATGGTCCAGCGTGGTTATTTAATTTACATTCATTGTCAAATTCACTAAATTCTAATCTGTTTGACTCTCCTTGTGTTCACAGGAAACATATAGGATATCTTGGATCCTTTAGTGACGATTCAAACTCTGATGATATGGATGATTCAAGCCCGGACTATCCATTTTTCTCGTTTGTGAGAGATTCTTTATTCAATTCGGATATTCATGAGAAACAAATTAATGAACAACACCATGAATATACAAATTCTGATGTTTCTCAATCAATCCCTAATGATGGACCAGAAATTCAACAACCTGAGTCTGGAACTTCATCTGTATCAGGAGATATAGATGTAAATGACAAGCTTGATTATTTCATCAACTCCCCAACTCAAGTTCTGAATTTCACTCCACATTCTTCAAACTTGTTGCACCAGCTCTCTGACTTGAACCAAACCAATCTAGAGGTAAATGTTCAAGAAGACAAGATCCCAACTACTCGTATTCACAAGAGACATCCCATCTCACAGATTATTGGTCCTTTGTATGAGAGAACTACGAGAAGTCATACAAAACAAGCAAACATTTGCTTTTACTCGTTTTTTCTTTCTCAAACTGTCCCTAAAAACATCACTGAAGCTTTACAAGACAACAGTTGGATTGAGGCTATGCAAGAAGAGTTACTTCAATTCTGTAAACAAGAAGTGTGGAAGCTTGTGGATTTGCTTGAAGGAGAGAATGCCATTGGCACAAAATGGTTGTTCAGAAACAAATCAAATGATCGAGGAATAGTTGTTCGAAACAAAGCAAGGCTTGTAGCACAAGGTTACACCCAGGAGGAAGGAATTGATTTTGAGGAAGTCTTTGCTCCAGTTGCAAGACTCAAAGCAATTCATGTCTTCCTGGCATATACTTCTTATATGAAATTCAAGGTGTACCAAATGGATGTTAAAGGTGCACTTTTGTATGGACAAATCACCGATGATGTGTATGTCAAGCAACCTCAAGGTTTTGAAGATGCTGAATTTCCTCATCATGTGTACAAGCTAAGCAAAGCATTATATGGGCCACATCAAGCTCCAAGAATCAGGTATGAGACATTGTCCTAGCCTTTGATACAACACGGATACCCAAGAGGGAAAATTGATCCAACTTTATTCATCAAGAAGTATGCAAATGATCTCTTATGTGTGCAAGTGTATGTGGACGATATCATATTTGGTTCAACCAGTCCAAAACTGTGCTCAGATTTTGAAAAGATTATGAAATCGCGTTTCCAGATGAGTTCTATGGGAGAAATCAACTTCTTCCTTGGATTGCAAGTAAAACAATCTGCAGATGGTATTTTTATCAATCAAGAGAAGTTTGTTGATAAGTTATTGAACAAATTCAAACTGCAAGATTGTCAATCTATCAGAACTCCAACTGACGTTAATACCAAGATTGACCCTGATCTGAAAGGAAAATCTATCGACCAAACATTATACAGATCTATGATTGGTTCTTTGATGTATCTTACTGCATCTAGACCTAACATAATGCATGCTGTTTGTGTATGTACCAGGTATCAATCAGACCCGAAGGAATCTCACCTAATTGACGTCAAACGCATATTCAGATATCTCAAAGGAAAACCAACTCTAGGGTTATGGTATCCTTATAAAGGAAACTTCGAGTTACATGGATATACTGACAGTGATTATGGGGGATGTAGTCAAGATAGAAAATCTACTATGGGTGGTTTTCAGTTTTTGGGTCCCAGATTAGTCTCATGGCAGTGTAAGAAACAAACAAATGTCTTCGTCTCAACTGCAGAAGCAGAGTACATAGCTGCATCAGCAGGATGTTCTCAAATCCTTTGGTTACAAAACCAACTGCTAGCTTACGGGTTCAATTTTCTTAAAACTCCTATTTACCCTGATAACACCGCTGCTATGTTTATAACAGCTAATCCTGTTCAACATTAAAAAACAAAGCATATCAAAATTCGATATCATTTTCTCAGAGATAACTCTAAAAAAGGTTTAATTATTTTGATTCAAATTTCAACTGACAAATAATTAGCTGACATGTTTACTAAAGCCTTTTTACTAGGAAGGTTTGAGTATCTGGTTGAGTCTATTGGACTTATTAATCATGTTGAAAAATGATTTTGTTTCATTAAAATGATATTAACCCTCCCTCCTTTTCATAATCAACTCAAAAGAAAAATCAAAAAGTTGACTGCCTGATTGTAAATATTGTGTGTGTGTGTGCTAAATGAAAAAGCAAATATAAAATTAGAAATTAAAAAAATCACTATAGAAAAATATAAAAGGAAAATACAAAAATATAGTTTAGATGTTTTCTTTCTTTAGGATTGAATCTGCTTTTGCAACATGTGAGAAATGATAGTACAACAGATGTAATTAGCTACATACTTCACTCTAATAAAGTCTGACGTGATCAGATATGATGTGCTGGTATAATCATGTAATTATACTGAAAAAGTAGATTTTTATGATTTAACTAAATTATTATGCATTTGTGGGTATTCATCTTAGCTCTTATGAGTGGTGTTGACTTTTCTGATTGATTGCTTGTCAAGTCACAAACTCACACCTGATAGTGATATGAATAACCATGAGATCTGTTTACTGCATCTGTTCACTTCTCTGTTATGTGTCATCATAGATCTGAAGTGACGAGGTATCCTCTGTTGTTAGTCATTACAGACCTGGATATTCTCACTTGATGCAAAAGATGCCAATATGCATGATCCTTTCAAAAGTCCAAAAACTGGATGTCCTTTGATTCTTATGAATCTTATATATATATATATATATATATATATATATATATATATATATATATATATATCCAATTCTTTATGAAACGGATTCAGGGATTACCTAATGACTTGTCCATGGTGGTTTTCTCAGAGATTATCAAATTGTTTTACCATATTGATTCTCTCAATGACCTAAACATGAGATCTGGTTATACATATATGTCAGGTTATTAAGCTGAGAATAAGTGCTTGCTTGCATACCTAGACGAGGGTTGGACTCTCTAAGTCTAAGAGTGGGTTCCATAATGTCATATCTAATAGAACCTTAACAATCCAAGAATTGAAAAAGTAAGTGTGCTGATTCTTTTACCAACGTACTCATTGGCCCGGCCAACAAAGAATTCCCTCTGCCCCTACCGTACTCCAGCTTGGTCTGTCCTTAGATTTTGTGTCTCCTTTGCTGCAGTAATACTGACTTGGAACACACATGATCAGGATTTAATCAGTGTCCATTACTATTCATAATTTTTTATTTTAATGTGCTGATTATTCTCTGATATGATCTCACTGCAGGCATATAATTCAGTGTCCATCTAGTAGTATTTTCTATTCTCCTTTATTTTGATTTTTGCATGTTTATATGTGTGGAGGCATGTTGATAATGGCTGTGTTTCTCAATTTCCAACTTATATAAACTTCTAAGTTTATTAACTTAAAAGTTTAGGTGGAGTAAAATTTGAAAAAGAGAAAATTAAAATAAAAGTTGAAAACGATGATGCTAAATTTACAAGTATGTGTGTGTTTGATATGATTCAAAAATGAACCTAATAAAATTTTCAAATTGTTTTTGATTTGAAATATGGAAAAGCTTCATGCAAATGATTAAGTTGAGATTAATTAAAATCTTTGAAAAATTCAAAATGATTGAGACTAAAATGATGGGGATTTAATTGAAAAATAAAAGTTAAAAGTTTGAGTGAGAAAATAAAATTTTTCTTAATAAAGTCAAAATTTTTGTATGGTCAAAAAGTCAAAGTCAAAAATTGACCAATGGTTGACTATTTCATAAAGAACAGTGAATCTTTTCAAAATTAGAGTTTAAATGTTTATTGGTGAAAAAGTTTCAAGTGTTTGAAGTATGAAATGATTCTCATGTGTCTAAACAGTGACCATAAGTCCAAGTTTAGAAGCATGATAAATTTTTAGTTTTAAGACAAGTGTTGGGCGTTTTGATTCCAACTCATGCGCCTAAACAGTAGTCATGAGTCTGAAAAATTGGGTTAAGTTTTGGATGTTTTACAAAATGTCATGCGCCTAAACAGTGCTAGTCATTTCATGTTAAAAATAAACCAAGTGTGGAATCTTGAAAGCCCATGCGCCCAAACAGTTCTCATACGAACTGAGGGTTCATGTTTTTGTTAAAGTGTTAGGCGTTCAGGATAGGTCGTGCACCTGAATAGTGCTCATGCATCTAATCAGGGATCATGCGCCTGAACAGTGCAAATGCACCTAAGTTCTTTGATAAAAATTGACCAAGTGCAACTCATGCGTCTATGTCTCATGTGCCTGAACAGGAGTAATGCGCATGTATAGTGCCAATGCGTCTAAACCTCATGCGTCCCAACAGTGGTCATGCGCGTACACAGTTTCAATGCGTCCAAGGGTTTTTTACACTTATATAAATTCAACACTTGACAGAATTCATTTTCCTTCGAACATTTTCACTCAATTTACACTCTGTTCTTACACTTAGTCTTCCGACTCGCATTATTCACTTTGTTAACATTGATTCGATTGTTGACATTTAAAGGTATAGTCAGTGATTCTAAACATCATGTTGAACATATTAC
This sequence comes from Flaveria ramosissima, assembly GCA_025215565.1. Taxonomy (NCBI): domain Eukaryota; kingdom Viridiplantae; phylum Streptophyta; class Magnoliopsida; order Asterales; family Asteraceae; genus Flaveria; species Flaveria ramosissima. Next base: position 21,468,823 of record CM046044.1, on the reverse strand, counting down.
ATCTCATTCATGTCCTGAATCATTACATCATAGTAGGTGTTTGAACCCTATTTGGGCGTTCGAAACCTAAGAACTTGATCAAATTGAAAATTGTTGATAAAATATGATTGATTGTTCAAAATTGAAACTGATATTGTTGTTTATACATGGTTTCAACCTGTTTAACTTTAATAAATTTGAATTCATCACAAAGGTTGTCAAATGATTCTTGAGGTTATCTGTGATAAATAATGATAAAAAATTAAATAAGAATTGAATCGTCAAATTGAATTTTTTTCAGATAATTTTGATTGAAAATCATCAAAAACTCATCAAATCATTTAAAATTAACAAAAAACAAGTTACTTAAATGGTTATATATGTTAAAATTTGATTAAACACAAAAATCAATAAGCTTTTCAACACTTAGAAATTTTTTCAGAAATACACATAATCAAATTTTAAAATATAAAATCAGCTAAATAAAAATATAAAATAATGAAGGTATTATATCTTGATAAAATTGTTAAAAAACTTAGTAGAATGATTAATTTGTATTCAAAACAATTGAAAAATCAAGTGTGTTGAACACTTAGAATATTTTCAACATCTTTGAATATGAAAATAACAAAATGTTTTGAGAGTTATATTATTAAAATTCCTTCATACTTATTGCTGTTTCTTTGTAAATTTCAGATGGTTGAATTTAAGTTTTAACCAAGGCATAATGTTGTAGCTTTTCTAGATGAAGATGTTAGAGAAGCAACTGGCTATGAAGAGATGATTAGATTCATTCTAAGGACTAAGTATGTTTATGCCATGTGTGCACGTCCAGTATTATTAATGCTAGATTGATAAAGAAGTTCTGGAGAACAGCTGAGGTGGAAAGAGATGATGATGGGCATAAAGTTCTTAGAGGTTTTGTTACTAATGATAGAATGATTGAGATCTCTAATCAGTCAATCAGGGTTGCTCTTAGACTAGGAGAGAATGATCCTTAAGATCTAGCTGAATATACATTTAATGAATATAGAGAAGTTTTCATGTTGATGGGACACCCAGATAACTTCCCTAGGAAACGATTCTTCAGGGCAAGGGTGTATAACCATTGGAAGTTACTATGCTACATATTCCAACATTGTATGTACAAGAGAAGTGCTGGATGGAATTCATTCCCAGTGGACATTGCTTCTCCAATCATTGCTTTAGCCGCAAACAGAAGATTTAACATGGCTAAATGGATTATGAATGGATTCATATTCAATTTAGAAAAAGGGAAAATGAACAAGTACTAGATGTATTCAAGATATTTTCAATTGATTATAAATAAAGAACATGTAGACATGTATGTTCATGGTGTAGTAAGTGACAAACTTGATCTTGAACATATGTCTCAGATTGTTTATAGGAGATTGGTTGTCATTACTAGAGCTCCAAATGTTCCTATATTTGAGTACATGAGAAATTTTGCTATGGATGAGGTGGATATTCATCAACAACTCTTTCTTCTGATTGACGGAGAACTAGTGGATCCAAATGATCTGATAGAAAATGTAATAGTAGATGATGAAGGAGATGATGAAGATGAGAATGAAGAAGAAAAAGATAATGATGATAGTTCTTCTGAAGATGATGATAGTGATGATGAAGACAATCAAGGAGGTGACATTAGAGGAGATGAAGAAGAAGTTAATCGGGCATGGACAGTGAAGAGACTGTATTTGATCAAAGAGATGATACTGTTGGTCATGATGGAGATGATAATGAGATTAATGATGAAGAGAGAGAGATTGATAATGATGTGAATGATGAAGCTGATGATGCTAATATTGATCAAAATCAAACATTTGATTTTGAATTTATGGATGCTATGTTAGCTGAGCCTATTACACAGAATGTAAGTTCTGGTGTACAATCTCCTAGTCAAATTCAAGAACAACAGTTTATGATGATGAATGAATCAGTTTTGAAACAAACTAGTGATGTGTGTGTTCAAACTGAGAATGATAATGATGAGAAAGTAGTTGATAACTTAAAAGAAGAAATTGTTGAACAAGATGAAAGGATAAATAAACTTCAAGATGAGAATGATGTGTTGAAGGTTAAAACTGAAAAGAAAGATATATTGATTGTTTATTTAGAAGGAAAGATTGAAGAATTTAATGATAAGATAGAGAAATTAAGAAAGAATGTACAAGAGAAAGAGAAAGAAGCTGAAGCACCTTTGAATGCAAAAGATAATGAACCAAAACCACAAGTTATAGTTCTTGGAAAGTACACAGAAGCTGAGAAAGGAAAAAGAAAGATAGATGAAGTTGAAACTGAATCAGTATCGAAGTCCAAAGCTCAGAAGACTACTGAAGATACATTGCATGTTGAAGAAGAAGAAGCTCAACAACAAATAAAAGCACTTGATGATCTTGATTCTGATTTTCCTGATGAATGGTATAATGAAATCTTAGAAGATGAAGATATAAGTGAAGGAGTTGACTCACCAAGATGACTGTGAATGAAGATGTTTCAATTCCATTAGACTTTGAAGACAGATATAACTATCTAGTCAGACAAAAGTACAATAGAGTATTCTTAGATGGATTGACTGTGTCTCAGATCAACGAAAAATATGAAAAGTGTATGATAGCAGAATCATCAGCACCTGTTGATCCAAATGAGATAAGTCTAGAACATGGTGAATGGGCACCTATGAGTGAAAGTATAAACATAGATGATATTCCTGAGAAGGAATTGCACCATCTTGATCCTGATGATATGAGTATTGCTGCATTGAGGATGTGGTTGCAATCAAGGAATTATCCTTGAAAAAGACTGAAAAGATTGAAAAGATTGCAAGGAGAATCATTGAGAAAGTTGGTGAGAAGTTTTCAACAAACTGAGAAGATGTATAACAAAATGATAGTACTAGACATGGATAATCCTCAGTATCTATAGATTACAACGAGAACTAAGATTCTAAAGCCTCAAGAGATAAAAAGTGAGAAGAACACATGAAAAAGGAAAGAGTTGACGAGAATGTTTCCAAACACTGAGCAGCAAGCCTACAGAGTTGATTTGGATCAAAACCAATTATGGAACAAGGCAAGATCTGATGGAGATTTAGTGAGGAATGTGTTACAAACAGGACAATCTATATCTGAGCTTTTGAATGCTATGATTGTGCCTGATAAAACAAAGGATGTAAATATAGTTGCGTGGAAGTATGATGAGGTGTTTGATGCTTTCTTGATAAAAAGAGTAAATGCTATATGTGATGTGTATCATTTTTACTCAAGTATAGTTACTCTTCCAGTGCAAGATTTGAAGGAATTGCATAAGTTACCTCTCATTAATCCATCCAAAGCTGCTAGAGGAGAGAATTTCGTGAAGCTACTGGATAGAGGAATCACCCGGATGCCATCTTTTCTTCAAACAAGATATGATCAAGAGGACAAGGCTTATTTTGACACACTGAGAAGAGATGAGAAGAATGCTGAATCTAGATAAGAAATGGCTGATAAATATCTAGAAGCTTTTGGAGATCAATACTTTGAAAAAGTAACCAATCCTGGTTTGAAAGTAATTGATGGTACTCAAACATCAAAACCAATCAAGAGATGGTTTTATGATTCTGATACATTTCATTTGAAGCTGGTGAGAGATGAAGATGATTGGGAGAAAGACTTAATAAGCTTATTCGGAGTATTTGAGTTGAAGTTACTTCATCCAAGCTACATCTCATTTTTGTCTAATCAGAGATTTGAGCAAGTGTCATCAGTTAAAGCTAAAAATGATAGGAAGTACTTTATGACAATCATCAAAGTGATGAATGCAACCATGGAGGGGATTTCTTTAAAGAAAGCTCTGGCGTAAGCAAACATTGTAAAGAAAGATATACATAACATAGAGTTCATGAGAATATCAAGTAAAGGAGTGTTAGAGGTTCATGTGAAAGATTAAACTGATCCAATTGAATTTTATGAAAATGTGGATATAGCAACATTATTTAAGGAGACATTGCAGGTGATGGATGCTATAGAGATCAAAACGAATGACTCAAAACCAGAGGAAGGGAAATTAGTTGAAAAATTCAAGTCTTCAATAAAGAAAGCTCCGAGAGAACTAGAGCTGTACAAAGAGAAGCCAATGTTTAAGATCAAAGAAGAGCTTAAAGATTTCTTTGACCGAAGACAAATGCAAATCTTAGGGGGAGTATTGTTGGAGCCTTAAAAATTAGCATTAGTTTTTAGTTCATTTTTGTCATAGTATAGGGACTTATTGTGTAAATATATGTTTCTTTGTTTCTTGTATTAGTATATATAGGATTATTTGTATTTTGCAGGGTAGACTTTGCAATAGAACTCACTCATTATGTACTTGTAATCCTTTTCTAATGTCAATGAAATTACTATGAATTTTTCTGATAATTTGCTTAGTTGATTACTTTGTGCATATTATTGTCAATTGCAGTTCATCATTAACATAGATCGATCTATTTAAACCTATCTTTGTGTAAATGTCTTTTGAGATTGTGAATTGAAATTGGGCTTGGGCTCAAATATTGATGATTGGGCCTATTCTCTACATCACACAAACAATTGGTGTTCAGGGATGTTGCCTCGGTTTTTAGCTAAATGCTATGGAACCGAGCTATAACAACAAAAACACAAGTCTTCAGTTTGTGTTAGTGACTCACATTGTTCATTTGTCTCGAGTCACATAACAAAAACAAAAATAGTTGTTCCAAAGTTTTGAAGACATCGCTTCCACAACAACAACAAAATTCTTGACTTTGGATAACTATTCATCAAGAAACAAAAACAAGATCAAGCTTCATTTTTCAAATCGGAAATCTACAATTTACGGGGAGTATTGTTGGGTATTCTACCTTTGAAGAAATTGAAGATTTCCAATCATTATTGAAGGTGAAGACTTGAAGAACAAAAGCAACAAAAGTATTAGTCTAGGGTTTATTTTGTAAATATTATAAATGCTAGACTAGTATAAATAGAAACATATATCATCATTTGTAAGAATGATGGATGGTTCACCACCAAGTGTGGGAATCACATTCCATCACCATCATCATTTCATCTTCCTTCATGGATGATAAATTCATCATCAAATCTATAAACAAACAAACATTAAACACTTTTATGTTCATCATTATTAAATTTTAGCATCTAATCATCAAATTTTGTTCTTATCAATTTGAATTCTAAGATCCAAGCTCATCGATCTCGTTCAAATCGGGAACACACACAATATATATCAACAACCTAGACCATATATATCCGGTGATTTTTTTTCTTCAAAAGTTGGTCTCATGTATTTAAAAATATAATATATAATCAATTTAAACCATATATATCATGAATTTAAACCATCTATAATATATCACTAATTTAAACCATATATATCATCAATTTATACAATATATTCAACAATCTAGACCATATCATCAATTTAAAAATATAATATCTCATTACTATAAAAATATATATAGAGAGAAATAAATATATCTGATTTTTAATAAATAATAATTACTTAATAAAAATAATAATTAGTTGCAGTAAATGGTAAAAAATAATTAGAAAATATAAAACATTTAATCATAATAATCATCGGTAAACTCATTGTCGTTGGTCTCGTCATCGTTGCTCTCATTACCTTCGTCTCCAATGTTACGATTGTTCCATAGATATTCTACTAAGTCCGCTCAATTATTAGCACGTGTGTCTTTATTTTTTATTTCCCTTAGGTTTGCTCTTTTCTCTTCAGCGGTTAGTAGTGCGATAACTAGTTGGATATCATCGTCATCATATTCTTGGCAAATCGCATTCTTCGAATCCTCTAATATCATATTATGTAAAATTAAACAAGCATACATAATGTTTCTTAATCTTTCTTTCTTCCATATCCTTGCCAGTCGGGCAATGATCCTCAATTGTTTCTTTAATACCCCGAACGCTCGTTTAATATCCTTTCTTGCTGATTCTTGCTTTCTTTTAAAATATATTCGTTTTTCCTCACTAGGGCATGAAAATGCTTTCACTAATGTAGCCCACTCGGGATAGATACCATCATCAAGATAGTAATCGTACTTGTACTCCACATCGTTTGCATAGAATGAAGATCCAGGTCCAACGCCGTCAATGATGTCATCAAATACCGGTGACTGCTCTATGACAATAATATCATTGTTTGCTCCGGCGACACCAAAAAAAAATGTCGAATCCAAAGATCATACAACACAACAACTTCAAGAACTAGAGACGCGCCATCATGATCACCCCGATGATGTTGACCTCGCCAGCCAGTTGGATAAGTCTAATGTGTGCAATCAATGCTAACAAGCATTCTAGAAAAACTATGTACTATTTGATGCATCTCATATACTTTTGGAATGTCACTATATAAAGGCTTCTGAAGTATCTTTTAGCATAAAGATCAATTGTCCCTAAATAATAATATGAATAACAATAACAATATTTTTATTATTAATAATTATAATATTAATAACAATGAAAAAGAAGAAGAAGAAGAGGAAGAGGAAGAGGAAGAGGAAGAGGAAGAGGAAGACGAAGACGAAGAGGAAGACGAAGAGGAAGAGGAAGAGGAAGAGGAAGAGGAAGAGGAAGAAGCCATTTATGAAAGCTAAGTTTATGTTTATGTTTATTTTCGTTTATGTTTATTTTCGTTTTATGTGTTCGGTTATGTGTATTTTGGGTTGTTTAGGTGTTTGAACTCATAGTGCATTCGGGTTTGAAGAGGTCATTTACGAAAGTTGCAAAAGGTGAGTTCTACATCCTCATTTTTTCATGTTTAAACTTATTTTGGGACTAGAAATACCTGTTATAAAGTTTTTATTATGTTGGGTATGTGTACCCGTATGTATATGCGTATGTGTTTGTGGGTAGGTGTATGTTGGGAATGATTTATGGTTATATTCATGTTTTATGCTTGTTTATGTTGCTTAGTAGTTTAGAAACTAGGCTTGAAGATGTTAGAATCGGATTTTAGGACTGAAAAATGATGTTTGTTACAAAGGTAGTTGGCCATGTGCCTAAGTCCCCATGCGCCTGAAGTTCATGCGCCCCAATAGTGCCCATGCGCCTAGGACTATGTCCAGGAGTCTAAGTGTCTCATGCGCCCAAACTGCCAAAACGCCTAAGTGCCCATGCGCCTAAGTCAGGCCCATGCGCCTTCATAGTGCCCATGCGCCTAGAATGATTGCCTAAATGACTAAGTGTTGGCAATGCGCCCGTATAGTGCCCATGCGCCCAAAAGTGTTCCCATGTGCCTAAGTGTTCCCATGCGCCTGAGAGGCCATGCGCCTGCATAGTGCCCATGCGCCTAAAGACTTATAAATATTTCTGAAATTTTCAGGAAAAAGGAAGTTTTAGGCTATGACTTAAGATGTTCCCGGGGATGATGTATGATGTTATATGATGATGTATGATGTTGTATGTGATGTTTAATAATAATGTTATGTATGATTATGATATGTTGTCTTCATGTTCCCTATTAAGTATTATTCCGTGGCTTTACGTGGTATGATTACGATAATGAACGTAAAGTATTATGTAGCATAAGCGGAAGTTAATGATAATGAAACATGGAACGTAAAGAATGAATGAATGCATGCATTAAAGAAATAATGAGTGAATGAAAAGTCTTGCAAGCAAAAGTAAGGAGGTTCACACCCTGCAGGACCGTTTAAGGGCTTTAACACAATTACAACACAACAACACAATGAGGAGATTAACTAAACTTTAATAAAACAGTGATCTGGGTAACCAAAATGATACAAAGAACACAAGTAAAGCAAGAGACAGAACAAGAGAGTATGGGTTTCAAGGAGGCAGTATATTGCTTTCTCAAGTTCTTTTACAAGTGTTACAAAGCATAAAGAAAGATACAAGAACTTGAAATACTTATACTACAACCTACAGCCGGCTATACTTTGAAAGCCAGCTGGATACAATTGACTAGACACTAACAAAATCAATTGTAGGATCAAAAGGCATATCTGTCTTTTGACCTTGTGACTATGACATGCCATAGATCACATCCTTATACATTACAAAAAGGATAAAGTACATAAAGTGGAAAGTTACAGACTCAAGACCTCAATGTACAGTTACCAAAAGCAAGGCCTTTTCCCCAACTCATGTAAGTTGGTGACTTTACAGAGATGTTACAGCAAGAAACAAAAGGTGCTATTTACAACACGGTGAAACATACATTGATAGATAGAGCATATCAGGTCAGCCAATGACTAGACAAAGTGTACTTCGGAAGAAATGTCTGCAAGCACGTCTAAGAAAGAGATAAAAATGAGAATTTACACTCTGAAGACCTTCAAGAGTTGAAAGGATGGAACTTCACGAGATGCGGAAGAAACCATAGGAGAGCCGGAAGACTTTGTCTCTGAAGCTTCGGAAGACTTCATGTTTGGCTTCGGAAGATATTGGTCTTGGCTTCGGAAGATTTTACACTTAGAGTATTTTCTAATGCATTGTGTAAAACTTCCAAAGCATTCTTCACTTCAGTACTTAGTGCATGTTGCTGAGACACTTAGGATGTTTTGGGTTGCATCAGACTTCAGGAATCCTTACAAACTCCCCCTAGGCTGATGCTACCAAAACACTTAGAAGATCTTCAAATGTTGGTAGTCTTCAGTACAATCAGGACCATTCCTTTCTTCATTAGATGGTAGGATCATCAAGACTCTCATAGTATCTTCTCATCTCAAAGAGATCATGCAGAGGTAAGTTGATTATGTCTTGCCATGAGTAGACATTCTCAACACCTTGATCTCTGATAACATTCCATCTTTCTGGATTGGTAGAGTAAGTCCAGGACAAGATGGGTGTCTCAGTAGTTAGAGGAGCCACTTGAATAGGAGTTGATTGGGCTGCCTCATCATGCACTTCCTCAGGTTGATCTGATTCAGCCTGAGGTGCAGAGGTAGATGACTTTGGCTTCTTCTTTTAGTCTTTGGTTTAGAAGCCATCCTCTTCTTCCTCTTGGATGTCTTTAACTGAGAAGACTGGTCTGCAGCACCATGTTGATCATCAGTGTCTTTCTCAGTTGGGTGTTCCTCCCTCACAGGTTCAGAAGGAGAGGGAGTTTGACCCTGCCTAGGATCAGAAGATGAAGCTTGCTGAGGCTCAGCTGGAGGTGCTGGTTGAGGTGTCTCTGGTTGTTCAAACTTGACCTCCACTTCAGGTGGGACTTGACTTGGAAGAGAGTGCAAGTCAATGAGTTCTCCACTTTTAATCTTCTGCTTGATCACCCTAATATGCTCATCCATAGTGGATAGAGACATGGGGCCAAGTCTCCTTCCAGAGAATCCATATAGCTTCAAGAAGCTCATCATTCTTTGTCTGTCAGCAGACTTCTTTGCATTCTTTTGAATGATGGCTCTTGACTTTGCAGCTTCTTCCCTTAGCTTCCTTTTGGTTGTTTTCTTTCCTTGACTAGCTCAAGCTCAAGTTGCTTTAGGTACTCGAACTCAATGAAGTCATAGGACAGGGGAAGAAGTGCATCTGCCTGATAGAAGCCTGTGGCACTCAGGTAGTTGATCATCTTGATCCTATCTTCTTCTATCTACCTGAGGTTCTTGTGGAGCCACATCTTCCTGTGCAGGACTTTCTTGAACTGGTGAGAGAGTGGGAGCATGCTTGTAAAGTCTTTTCTGTCTCTTCTCCTCTTTGAGTTGGAGAAGTAAGTAACCTTGCATCCTCTTTCTCCTTCAACTCTCTTGACACTTCCATGTCAGCCAGTTCATTTAACTCTTCTAAGGGGAGGGAGATGATTTCATCAATGTCATAGTTCCTGGTCTGTAATAGGTAATCCTGACTGCCCTTAACTCATCATCTTGAGTATTTGGTCTGGGGGCAGCCCTGATTGCAGCTTGCATGAAGCTAGATGACCCAGTAGAACTTTCTCCCCTTAGTCTCCTTTTCCTCTCTCTCTCTCTTCCTCCTCAATTTCCTCAGGAGTCATTATCCTTTCCCTTTGTCACCAACAGACCTTTGTGACTCAGGGTGGATTGAGGCTTGGCCTTCATTGCTTGGAGTAGCTTCCATGCTCTGGCCAGAGAGAGGCTGAGAAACACCTTCACCAGCAGGTGTCTCAGATGGAGTTTGGACCTCTGCAGCAGTTGTTGATGATGAGACAGGGGTCTCAGGTTCTGCCACTGGGCCTTCAGTCAAGGTTTCCCCTATGAAACTAATCTTAGGGTCCACCTCAACATCCAGTTGACCGATGACATTGCCTGATTGCCTAAGTCTCCTTCTTAGAGTGAACTCTGCAAGGATCCTGTCTTGGATTCTTTGAGCCAGCCTGTCAGCTTGTCTTGAATTGCTTGGATTGACAAGTGGCAAGTTGACTAAATCCAGTCTTTCATAGAAGCTCAGGCTTGGAATTGAATTGAAAAACTTCTTGTTGGCCTTGAACTCTGTGAAGTATAAGGGCTCTTCTGTCATCATCATACCTCCACCTTATGATGTAGTTGCCAGTTCCTTGTGGTGGAGATGAGACAGCCCTTGGTATACCTTCCTCAAAGAGACTCCTGATGAGAGAGTCTATAGAGTCCACATTAATGTGAACTTGAGGAAGTTGCTGAGAATGCACAACAGCAAGTGAGGATGGTGAGTCCTCTATGTCCATTCTCTCTGAAGAACTCCCAGGTTCTGTGGTTGTAATAACTTTCTCCCCCTTTTTGGTAGCATCACCCACTTGCATAGGTGAGCTGGAGGATAAGTCAATCACTTCCACAGGTTCTTGTGTTCCTGGTTGAGCTCTCCTTAAAGGTCTCCCAGCTAGTTTTTCCTTCAGATATGAAATCTGGAGTTGCTGATCATTGACCCTGTTTTGTAAGGTAGTCACCTGAGATTCCAAGTGACTAACCTTAGAGACTAAATAGGTGCATGTTTTTGACAATTTCTGCACCTTTAGTCTCAAATTCCCCTCATCTTCATCAGAAGATTCATTGGGGGATGAGATGATTGGACCAAAGTCCTCTCTCTCACCACCAGCTTGAGTTTCTTGGCTGCTGGTTTTCCTCTGCTCACTGGCAGCCTCAGTTGAGATGCCAGTGGGCTGAGTTGCCATGGTTGAGGTCTTAATGATGTAATCACTTTCAAAAGTGAGAGCCTCTTCCATATGGACATCCTGAACAGGTTCAGAAGTGTCCACCTCAGTAGTAGGTGACTGATGTGGGATAGACTGAGGAGAGTCAGAGGTACTCATCTCTCTTTGAGTAGGGGAGGAGAAGAGAGACTCATGGTACTCACTGAATCCTAAGTCTTCATCAGTGTAAAGGATAGGTTGGGAATTGGTTGGTTGAGATCCAAAGGCTGGGGATGGTAGCTGTCCCCTGAAGGTTGTTCACTTGAGTGTTGAGACTCAGAGTGAAGGCTTAAGGCTGTTGGGCTAGTGAGCTCATCAGGGTGAGCTTGAGGAACCTCAGCCCTGATAGGTGAAGTAATGGGAGTGGTTTGCTCCTCAGGAGAAGTGGGAGCTCTAGTGTCCACTTCTTCCTGTAAGGTTGAGTATATGGGGGCCTGCACAGACTCAATAGCCTGAGCAGGGGTTCGTTTGGATTTTCTTTGGTAGGTGAGGGTGATTTCTGGTCTTTTTAGGGTAAGGATAAAAGAGGTGTGGGTTCAACACTAGCTTGTGTTGCTAGGTTGTCACCTTGAGCAATGAGCTCTAACATTTTTGGGACTAGGGCTGTTTCTACCCCTGAGAAGCCTACAGTTGGCTTCTTCATTATTTTAAAGATGCCGGGCTTCATCTGTCCCAATTTAAGAATATTACTTGTTTCCCTCAACTGTGAGCCCAGTTCACAGTTGAGAATGTGTTGAACATATCTAGGAAACATGTAATACTCTAAGGAGTCTAAGTTTGCAAGTAAATTAGTATAAACAAATTGTGAATACCTGAACTTGACCCCCTGAACCATTCCATGAACTATAAAGGAGAGATCCTCAGGAATCTGGTCCCATCCACCATGCTTGTTTGACAAGCTGTGGATAACCACATGGAGCAGGAATTTCCATTGGGATGAGACCTTCCCTTTCCTGAAGGTCTTTACAGAGAAATCTCCCTCATAGCCCATCTGCTCAAAAGAATGATTAACAGCTTCTTTTGGGAAGGACACCTCACCTTCTTCATCATCCAGCTGCAAATGTTGGTTAATGATGGCGAGCGAGTGATGAAGATTGTCCTCCCTTGCACTGTGGCAGACAGTGCCTTCTCCCCATCCATAATGACCTCTTGGCAGGTCTTCCAGAATTCAAGCAAGTGATCCTCATATAGAGTAGGATCAATGGTCAGGGAGGTGAGGTGAATAGTTTGACAGAGTCAAGAATTGGCAAATCTCTGAGAAACTTGCATCTTTCTCAGAGCTTAACAGAGCAACTTGATTATGTTGCCTGTGAAGTTGCATGGAGAAATCAGGGTTGTTTCTGCGGTTAAGGTTGGCCATTTCAGAAGCTTAAGGGTGAAGAAAGGTAGAAAGCAAAGGCGGTTTAGAGAATTAGGTTAGAGGAATAGTAGAATTGAGGAAGATAGTGGGAAAGAGGGGGAACCGTTGGGTATTTATATGAAAAGGGATTTGAACCAAAGTTAATGAAGAGAGGATAAACTTTGAAATCCGGAAGTCGGTCCCACCTCTGAAAAGGTAGTTTACTTTTGCTCAAAAAGTAGTTTTCTTGGAATTCGAAAAGCTTCCGAAGTTTATTTGTCTTCGGAAGTTTTGATTGAAAAAGCTTCCGAAGCTAAAATGGCTTCGGAAGATTTTCCTGAGAGTCTTGAAGATTTATGCTTCGGAAGAGAAATAAACCCTTGGATGCTTTGTATAGGAATAAACAAAGCTTCCGAAGGTTAATTTTGCTTCGGAAGGAAAAGGTCCTTAAAAATAAATAAGTGTCTGAGATAAGAATTTTAAGCTTCGGAAGATGAATTTGACTTCTTCCGAAGGTAAAATCTCTTAGACAGTTATTTATTTTGAAGACATGTTTTTCTTCCGAAGATAAAATTTTATCTTCCGAAGTAAAAATTTTCAAGAATCTAAGGAAAGTCTTCAAAAAGAATTTTACATCCAAAGAAAACATGAGCTTATGAAAGTGATGAACTAGACAACTTAGGACACACATATTTTAAGAAGAAATAATTAGAATTAGTTTTAAGAAAAAGTCTACTCAAAGTTAATCATCCCAATAGCTGATATCAGATACTTAAATCTCTGTTCATCAAAAGCTTTTGTGAACAGATCAGCATATTGTTCATCTGTATGAACTTTGACTAGTTTAATTAATCCCTTTCATAGTTATCTCTTATTAAATGATACCTGATGTTGATGTGTTTGGTCCTTGAGTGCTGCACAGGGTTCTCAGTGATAGAGATAGCACTATTGTTGTCTATGTGGATAGGAGTCTCTTTGAAGTTAAATCCATAGTCCAGCATCTGATTTTGAATCCAAAGCACTTGAGCACAGCAGCTTGCAGCAGCAATGTATTCAGCCTCAGCAGTTGATGCAGACACACAGGATTGTTTCTTGCATTGCCATGAGACCACCCTTCCACCAAGGAATTGACATCCCCCAGATGTAGACTTTGCAGTCATATTGCAACCACCATAATCACTATCTGTATAGGCATACAGATTGAAATTTGGATTCTTTGGATACCATAGACCAAGTGTTGAAGCACCTTTGAGGTATCTTAAAATCCTTTTCACAGTGATTAAGTGAGACATCTTAGGGTTGGCTTGATATCTTGCACAAATACATGTAGCAAACATGATATCAGGCCTGCTAGCTGTAAGATACATAAGAGACCCAATCATAGCCCTGTATAAGTGTTCATCTACACACTCCCCCTCAAGATCTGGACCAAGGGAGTGGTTTCTGGCTATGGGTGTCTTAGCAATCTTACAATCAGTCATGTTGAACCTCTTGAGTATGTCTTGAACATACTTTGACTGACTTATGAAGATGCCATCTTCAACCTGCTTCACTTGAATTCCCAGAAAGAAGTTGAGTTCTCCCATTGAACTCATCTCAAATCTGTCTTTCATCAGCTTCTCAAAGTCTTTGCAGAGCTTTGGATTAGTTGAACCAAAGATGATGTCATCTACATATACTTGAACCAGCAATAAGTCATTTCCCTGTCCTTTGATGAAGAGAGTTCCATCTATAGTACCTCTCCTGTATCCATGTTTACAAAGATACTCAGATAGTGTCTCATACCACTTCCTGGGTGCCTGATGCAGCCCATAAAGAGCTTTGTCAAGCTTGCAGACATAATCAGGATGATCAGGGTCTACAAAACCAGGTGGCTGTTTGACATAAACCTCCTCATCAATCACTCCATATAAGAAAGCACACTTTACATCAAGTTGGTAGACCTTGAAGTTCTTGGATGCAGCAAATGCCAGGAATATCCTAACAGCTTCTAGTCTTGCTACAGGAGCAAAGACATCAGTGTAGTCAATCCCTTCTTCTTGTGTGTATCCTTGAACAACTAGTCTTGCCTTGTTCTTGATGATGATTCCTCTATCATCCTTCTTATTTCTAAAAACCATTTGGTTCCAATGGTAGTCTTCCATGAGGAAGAGGACAAAGGTTCCAAACTTTCTGCCTTTTGAATTGAAGCAGCTCTTGTTGCATAGCTTCAACCCAACTTCCATCCTTTAGAGCTTCATCAACTTTCTTGGGCTCTATCTGAGATAAGAAACAAGAGTGAAGACAAACATTTGCTTCATGGGTTTGTCCTCTTGTTCTTACCCCTGTGACAACATCTCCAATGATGTTTGTGGTGGGGTGAGACTTGTGGATCCTTAGCTGAGGGATCACAGCAAGTTGTTGAGAAAGATCCTAAATTTGAGAAATTTAGATCTGGTCTGGAAGATTCACCCTCCACATTATCACACTTATCAAGATTAACTTGATCCAATGAGTGTGAGACATCATTGATGTTGTCATCTATGGTATGGTTATTAGCATCAAGAAATTCCTGATCACTATCACCATCACCATTGTTGTCTTCTACAAGTGAGGTGTCTTTATCTGGTTGAGAGGCCTCTGAGCTGGAATTTGAAGGCATGCCAGATGTATCAGCTGAATTTGTCATTGTTGTGCTGATAGAAACCTCATTTGCTGAAGTAGTTCCAACTGGAGCTGAAGATGTATGAGTTGAAGGTCTTCCTAGCTCAAATCTTGGATCAGGATCACCTGTATTTAGATTTTCTGCAGATCCTGAAACATGCTCACAAGATTTGTTAAAACAGTTGGTAACTAAATCAAGATCAAACAGCCAATCCGGACCAGAACCAGCCACACAAGAGTGTGCTCATTGAAAGTCACATTGGCTGACTCCTCAACAATTCTAGTTCTGAGATTGTATACTCTATAAGCTTTAGCTTGAGAAGAGTATCCAATGAAATGTCCATCATCTGATTTCTCAGCAAACTTGGCAATTTGATCTTTGGTATTCAAGATGGTGCAGGGACATCCAAATGACCTGAGAAAACCAATGAAAGGTTTCCTCTTGTGCCAAAGTTCATAAGGAGTCTTACCATGTGTCTTAACTACTAAAACTCTGTTTTGCACATAGCAAGCAGTATTAACTGCCTCTGCCCAGAAGGTGATAGGCAGTTTAGAGTCAGACAACATAGTTCTTGCAGCTTCAATAAGTGTCCTGTTTCTCCTCTCAGCAACTCCGTTTTGCTGAGGAGTCCTGGGAGCACTATATTGTCTTGTAATACCTTTTTCATCACAAAATGTATCAAGGATTTGGTTCTTGAATTCAGTTCCTTGATCACATCTTATCGTTTTGACCTTGTGATCACATTGATTCTCAACTTTTAAGATGAAATTCTTCAGAATCTCAGGGGTTTCATCTTAGTTCTAAGGAAGAAGACCCAAGTGAATCTTGTAAAATCATCTGTGATCACCAGACAGTAAGAGGTCCTTCTAAAAAACTCATTACACTGGTGGGGCCAAAGAGATCCATATGTAACAAGTGTAGGGGAGTAGTGATGGAGTTCTTTTCCTTAGGCTTGTGAGATACCTTGTGTTGCTTCCCTTTCAGGCATGCAACACAATGATCATCACTTGTAAACTCTTTCTTTGGCATTCCAGTTACCAGATCATGTTTAATTAATTTATTCATGTTCTTAAAGTTTACATGGCACATTCTTTTATGCCATAGGAAAGACTCATCACTATTTGCTTTAGATAGAAAGCATGAAACTTCTCCAGAGGGAGATGTTTCTTGCAAATCCATCTTGTACATGTTCCCTTTCCTGGGGGCTCTGAGCAGGATATGCTCATGAGGAATGACCACACCAGGCTTGAGAACAATGCACTCATGCTCAGTAAAGAGCATGTTATGACTCTGATCACAAAATTGGGATACACTCAGAAGATTGTACCCAAGCTCCTTAACAAAGTTTACCTTCTCAATGCTGAGCTTACCATTTGTGACCTTGCCCCTTCCAGAAATGTAACCACCTTCATCTCCTCCAAAAGCAACTGGTCCTCCATCAATTCTCTCAAAATTATGGAGTAGAGACCTATTGCCTGTCATGTGCCTGGAACAGCCACTGTCAATTATCCAGACATTCCTGTTTGTCTTGAGCTGTTCCTGCACAAAGAAAATGATTAGTTACATTTGGAAACCCAAGCCTTACTTGTCTTGGGCTCATTAAGTGTAATAGAAGGTAATGCAACAGTAATAGATCCTATGGTTGTACTATGGGGATCTTCAGCTGTTGTTGATGGAGAAACCTCAGTCATTTGGTCTTTCTTAGACTTCCACACCACCTTTGGAGTCTTGGACTTGACCTTCAAAACCTTAGAAGCTTTTGGAACTTCACAAGTTTTGATGACTGATCCTTCGGAAGAATCTACAGTCACTGCAGCAGACTTCAGTGCTTCGGAAGAACTCTTTCTTCCGAGACCAACTTTGCTTCCGAAGGTAATTTTCCATTTACCTTCTTCTTTGATTTGGAGCTTCCGAAGGAAACAGACTTTCCTTCCGAAGCTTGAGACTTCTTGAGACTCTTTGAAGTCTTTGTATTGGTCATGTGGACAGTACTTTTAGGATTGTATGGGCAATCCTTAGCAATGTGAGAAGTACTTTCACACATGACACATAACATTTTCTTCTTCAAAGGAGTCTCCTTTTGAGAGCAAGACTGGCTTTGGTCACATCCCTTCTCCACCTTCATCTTGGTAGATGCTGAGACAGTTCTTTTGGGCTGTGAACTGTTCTTGGAGTTTGATGGTCCAGGCTGTGCAGCAGTGGTACACAGCAGCTCAGTCTTCTTCTTTGCACTGAGATGATTTGAACATGAACCATGACTCTTAGCTGAGGAGTCTTGGTTGATGTCTTCAGTCCTTACTACTTTGAAACCTGCAGAGATAAAACTTGTTTCTGCTTAGCATCAAAAGTAGCCTTGATTTCTTGAGCCTTCTTTGCTTTTCTTTTGCTCTTCCTGATCAAGTTCTTTCTCTTGGACTTGGTCATCACAGTTGATTTCTTCTCCTCAGAAGGATAGTGGCCCTTGGAAGAATCCTCTTCTTCATTCTTCTCAGAGGAATTCTTCACTATCACTTCTTCATCATCCTCACTTACAGGATCTATGAGAGGAAGCTCATCTTCACAAGTTCCACACCTAGGAAATCTTACAGACAAGATTGTGTGTGGAGGAGCTATCTCATTTGATCCCAGTCCCTGTCTATTTTGATAACAAACTTTGTTGTGCAGGGATGAGGATATCATGTTCTTGAAGGTCTCTTCTTCAAGAACACTCTTCTCTGCCTTGGCTTTGCTGATCACAAGCTCAGCCTGGCACTCAGTCAACTTAGTGATGAGATCTTGGATCTGAGTTCTAAAATCTGTATGTTCATGTTTTAGTACTGAAATGGTTTTCTCCAAGTCCTCTATTTTTAACTTGTAATCATTTTCAGACTTTCTAAAATCAGATTTTAATATGTTTAATGACTCAAGATCAGATCTCATCTCTAGGTTGTAGGACCTGTATCTATTTACTTTAGCAATGCATTCAGGAGAGCAGAGATGTTCCAATACCTTGGCTTCATCATGGTCAGCCATCAGTGCTTGGTTTGGAGAAGCATCTTCCACCTAAAAGCTCCAGTCAAAGCCTCCCTCTTCAACAGCAGCAGCAGCATGTTGCTTTGTCTTCTCAGCCTGAGGGGCTTTGTCAGTGTAGTTTGGTCTGGGTTGTGTTTGGCCCCCATTTGCTTTAGGTGCCTTACACTCCCTAGCAAAGTGACCCATAAGGTTACAGTTATAACACTTAACTTTTCTTTTATCCAGCCCAAACTTTCCACTGGTAGCATTGCTTGGAAATCTTCTTCCTGTCCTCTTGTAGAACTTCTTGGCTCTGTGAGTGAGGAGAGCCATCTGCTGAACTATCTCCATGTATTCCAGGTCATCTGGATGGATACAGTCCAGGTCTTCAAGAGTGAAGAGATAATTCCCACAGCTTTCATCAGCAGACACAAAGGCTTGAGAGGAACTTGTCTCTTGGAATGGGCTTCCTTGAGTAAAGTTCTCCCTTGGTGTCTCCGGGAAAGTGATGAAAGGACCCTTTTGTGAGTTGTCAGGGTAGCATATAAGATGATGTTGAGGTTCTATGCTGTCCCTTTCAACCACATGAAGGGCTGAACCCATTTGATTGTTGGAGTTGCCAGATGAACCTTGCATGTTCATCTCCATCTGGTATCCACTGAGAATCCCATACAACTCTGTAAGAGTAAGAGTCTTAAGGTTCTCAGTCCTCTTGATCACCACACAATAGTGTGTCCATTGCCTAGGAAGTGAGGACATGAACTTCCTTACAATGTCCCTGTTCTCAAGAGGAACTCCTCCATCCACTAGGGTATCCACAATCTCAACATACCTGAAGTATTGTTGGGTCATGGTTTCACCTGATTTGAAGGTGAAATTCTCAAACTGCTGCTTCAGAAGATCTTTCTTGTTCTCCTTAGCTTCAGAGGAGCCTTCATACATCAGCTTCAGTGCATCCCACAGCTGTTTGGCTGTCTTGCACTTCTTAAAACCTCTGTATACAGAGTTTGGGAGAGCAGTCTGAAGAGCAGTCATGGCCTTCCTGTCAATCTCTACTCTTTTTCTATCTTCATCTGAGTAGTTGGCCACATCTTTAGGAATCATACCAGCACCAGTAGCAGAGGGGGTGCTGGGTATGAAAGGTCCATTCTCAACAGATTCCCACATTCTTGAATCAAGAGACCTGATGAAGCCTTCCATCCTCATGCACCAGGTGTCAAAATCATCAAGAGTGATCAGTGGAGATTTGTTCATGGTTCCAGTCTCCATATCAGTCTTTGAGATGGAAGCCATTTGAAGAGTTTAGTTTTTATGTGTGTGAGGGATCTTAAGATGGTTAGATCTTATATCAAGAGCCTGGAAAGCTCTGATACCAATTGCAGGACCGTTTAAGGGCTTAAACACAATTACAACACAACAACACAATGAGGAGACTAACTAAACTTTAATCAAACAGTGAACTGGGTTAACCAAAGTGATACAAATAACACAAGTAAAGCAAGAGACAGAACAAGAGAGTATGGGTTTCAAGGAGGCAGTATATTGCTTTCTCAAGTTCTTTTACAAGTGTTACAAAGCATAAAGAAAGATACAAGAACTTGAAATACTTATACTACAACCTACAGCCGGCTATACTTTGAAAGCCAGCTGGATACAATTGACTAGACACTAACAAAATCAATTGTAGGATCAAAAGGCATATCTGCCTTTTGACCTTGTGACTATGACATGCCATAGCTCACATCCTTATACATTACAAAAAGGATAAAGTACATAAAGTGGAAAGTTACAGACTCAAGACCTCAATGTACAGTTACCAAAAGCAAGGCCCTTTTCACCAACTCATGTAAGTTGGTGACTTTACAGAGATGCAGCGGAAAAGGTGCTTTATGGAACAGTACATCAGATAAAGCATGTGTACTAAAAGTCTTCGGAAGAAATCTGTCTTCATAGGTTGAAGCTTCGGAAGACTTTGTCTCTGAAGCTTCGGAAGACTTCATGTTTGGCTTCGGAAGATATTGGTCTTGGCTTCGGAAGATTTTACACTTAGAGTATTTTCTAATGCATTGTGTAAAACTTCCGAAGCATTCTTCACTTCAGTACTTAGTGCATGTTGCTGAGACACTTAGGATGTTTTGGGTTGCATCAGACTTCAGGAATCCTTACACATTTGTTCTGAGCCAATCTTTATTATAGATAAACGGTGTCGGTTTTGTGTTGGTTCAGTTATCACTTTTAGTGTTTAATCACACCCGACAAAAAATCTGGTTTTTCGACGCGCAATGCGCGTCGCGGATAAATACTAGTTATATGTTTAAAAAGGAATTATATGTTTAAAAAGGAAAGGAAATGAACAGTAGTGGGGTGTTTTGGGTATTTTACTGGGTGTAGGGTACACTCCTTTTTTAAAAAAAAGAATCTTCTTTGTTTGCCTCTTATCTTCTACTGCTCGTCTGCCCTCGTATTGCTTCCAAGCTGGTTGCTGGGTGCCTCCTGCGATGCTCTGCGTTTCATGACCTAACAACAGACTTCTATTTGTGTCCAGTGTCGTCGTGCTCCGACGTTTGATTTGTGGTTTTTGGTTTTGACAACAACGAATGGGCCTGTCTCGGCCATCGCCGCCTGATTCTAGCGTATTTGTTGGTTGTTGCATGCCTCAGGGTTTTCTCCTCATCTGCCGCTGAGAGCGCCATCGTGTGAAACCATGCTCCAAGCACTTGCTAGATGGTGGCGCGTCTCTTTTTAGCACTGCCTCCAGCAAGTCGGTTGCCTAGCGGAGGAGTGATTGTGGGTGGTCACAGCCACCGCCACCATTTTAGGATTTTTAAAAAATATTTAAGGTTTGGATATACAAATCATTCAAATTTCTTTCTAAAAAATATTTATTAGAATTTTAGGATTTTTTCCTGGAAATTTTGGATATTCTTAAAGAAGTTCGGATATTCAAAACTTTTTTGAAAATTATTATTAATTTAAAGTAATACAAATAATTTTAGAATATCCATTATCTGAAAATTTTGAATTTAAATTTTAAATTGAAATTCACTATCCGAAATATTGACACATCCGAATTTCCGGATATCCGAATTTAAACACCTTGACCGAGACCGAATGGAAGAATGGATTATAGGTTAAGTTTAGTGGACCATTGGATCAATTGATCAACTAGGTAAAATACTAAGCATTTAAGGTTGGGTTGGATAAAAGTGAGTACACACAATATATTTGTTAAAAAAACATTAGTTACATATTATTAGGTAAATCTGTTTTCCGATAAACATGTATATGAATAAACCGAATAAAAAACAAAACAAAATAAAATAAAGTAAAACTAGATCCAAAATCGTATAAGGAATTTGAATTCGGATGTGATCCAATCTAAATACCCAAATAAGGAATCAAGTTTTTTGTTTTTGTTTTTTGGTTTTCTTAACACCCCTACTCATATTTAACTATTAAAAAATAACATTTTACGAAGTTTATACACTTGCCAACACACTATTGAAGCCATCAACGAGATACAATAAAAATTGTATGAATATGAGGCTACACATAACTCAGACTATATTAAGGCACATTCGAGCATATTTCAGAAAAGTAATTCTCGATATGTGATCTGAAAAAGATTGTGTAATTAACGTACGTAAAATCATATTGATCGAACACTTTTGGTGAATATATTCACAAAATCATTGAGGAGCAAATTGTGTCTAAATTAACATTGACATTCGATTATTTGAAGAATATACGTTAAATTGAAAGTGAGGGATGTATTAAGATTTTTAGTCATGAGATGGGCTTGTATACTATACAACTCATGAAACACTAAATTAATATAGTATAATAAGTGATGAGTATCTGGGTCAAAGTTTTATCATTCTAAATATTATTCATTGTTAGTCTCTTACTTATATACAAATTACTAGCATAACCATCCGTGTGTTACACGGCTTGAAAATAATAAATAGAAATATTAATTATCAGTGACTATTAATAAGGTTGTAATATACACAGATGTAAAGATCGATTAAAATAGATGTGTATACATGTAAATTAAATGAAAGGATTAAATAAATAAAAATAATATTAATGATTATAAATATCTAAAAACTTAAATATCATTTTTTAGAATATTTCTTTGCATTGTAGTGTTCTATAATTAAATATGTAAAAAATGAACGATATATAGCATACTAGGTTAATACCCCGTGTATTACACGGGTCGATAAATAAAATATTAAATAGTTAGTATTAATAATTTATTAATTATAAAACGATATTTTGAGATAGGATATAATTAAAATTACCTATGAGTACATACTATAAGTACATTTTCTTTAACTTTTGGTTTCTCAAAAAAATACATTTGTTCCAAATCAAACCGCTTTAAAAGATATCATTTTTAAATTTTTTTACTATAACTCCGAATTTTAGTTATTTTGGTTTATAAAAAATTTAGATTTTCAAACACCAATTTTATAATACATCATTTTTAAAAAAGTTTGATGTTCTATAATAATTTTTAATTTATTAAAATACCTTTTTTAACTTATTTAAAAACTATATTTAATATAAAAAATAAATATTATAAATAGTAGTTAATGTAATAATTTAATAGGAGAGAGAAACGAAAAAATTAAAATTAGAAGGTCTAAAATTGTGCCAAGTGTCCACCAAAAACCTTATTTTATTATAATAGATAGATTCATTTCATAAGTCGATAAATAATATTTATTTTTAAGTGATACCATAATTAAAATTCCACAATTTTTTTATTCTCAAAACTTCAGTTTTGATCGATTAATTTTCTTACTACTCTTTTGCTACAGGCCAATTATATTGTGGTTCATACTTGCAATTTACAGAGAAATCATGGGCTCTTCACGAATGGGCCTTGGTCTTAAAGTTATATTCGGTTTAAAGTTTCCTTAAAAGTTGAAACCAATTTTTAATTTGCTTTCGTGTGTTTTCTTTTTCACAATTTTAGATAAATTAGTTTTTTTGCAATCTCGAAGTTCTTTTAAAACCAAGAACCTAAAATACCATACATATATTGTATCGGGTACTATGGTGAAAGTCGAGTACTCCCTTATAATTTAAGTGCTATTATACAAGACAAGTACTATTATTGGCCGAGTACTATTAGTCTCTGGGAACCTAGAATTGTTTTGACCGGTTACTAAGGTGAAATACTATGGTTCTACTGTAAGATGGAATACTACAGTTAGGTATTCTATTATACTGACTGAATACTATCACGTCGTGTACTATATATAATCTTACGAAGCACTACCATATTCCAACTATTCCCTATAGGTTGAATACTTTCTATTTAGTTTTAGGGTTTTAGGCATAAAGTTACTATTATATAGAAAATCTCCATAAATGTGTTTTCTTTACTACCCATGAAAACTTTAATATTAGAGATCATCATCGTATGCATATCACCCCTAAAACACATAAATGCATAAAAAGTGAAGATCAAGAACTCTCAACTTTTGAAAGATATGAAGAACAGAGATTGAGATGAAACATTCGATTTTCACTTTTTGTTGGGATCCTAAGAACGACTAGCCTCAATTGAAACCTGAAAGCCTTCAATCTTCACTTTTCATGCTTGCAAGCCTTCGATCTTTCCTTGTAACTTGCTGCTCCAAAGTGTCACACATTTGAGTTGGAAGCGGCTCCATGTTGTGTTTCAAGAATAAAACCTAATTTTTGGAGAATAGGTCTTAAGTTGTGAGATTTGTTTGTTTAGAATGGCCCTTTTAGCTTTATCAAGTTGGATAAAGGACTTAATTACTTAAATAGTATTAATATGGCCTAAGTTTAACATGATGAATTGAAGTTACTTATAAAATTTAATATAGAAAAATAGTACTACTCCTTACCATCCGAAATGATTATTTTAATTGGTAAAAACGAGGGGTTAAACAATAAATTAGTATGGTGGACATAAGATTATTGTTAAATTTTATATATAACTATAAAATAAAAACTTAAATTACTTATATTGAATTATATGTATAACTATATATATAATATACTATATATATAATTATGACGTCATCCGGTTCTTAAATCCGGTCCGACCACCAAACCAGTAAGGCGTCCGGTTCGACGTCCGATCCGGTTCTGAAAAGATTGTTTTTTTGTTATCATAGTAGCTTCCTTGATTTCATCTTTTTCATTTTACTGACTTTGGCCCTTTAATTATATCAAATCAACACCCTTTGACACTTTGCTTTTACCATATTATAAATTTTTCTTCTTTTTCGAAAACCGTCCATGATTTCATATCCAATCAAGGGACAAGCACGGAATCTAGCAACCCTTCAGAAAAGCATACTGTTCTAGACTAACAATATAATCAATAACATTGTATATATACTTAATTGTAAAGGTCGGTGAAATTTTTTATTATAATATTTACATATCTGAACCTTGATATATACGTTGCAATTAGACTGCTACATAAATTGGGTTGTTGCCTTGGTGGTAACTAACTATACTCTCTCAGCCCGAACACGGGTTCAAACCTCAGCACCGCTCTCTCTCCATTGCGAATTTTACCTTTTTTTGCTTTTTCTTAGTTTTATTTTTCTTTCATTTTTTTCCTTTTGCTTTTAATATATATTTTCAAAATACCTTTTTTTCATATTACTTTTTTCGTCAATTAATTGAGTAATAATGCTCGACAATAACCTCAAGCGGAACCTCCTGTTATTTTTCAAATTGGGTTTAGGTCATGAAATTATAATTTTTACTACTGGAAAGAAAATTTGCGTTGTAGGTTCCTTTACCATCTTTAAACATTTAATTTTCTTTGTCACGAACTCTTTTTACGAGCGCGTCGTTTTAATGTTAGGTATTATTTACATCGTCATGTGCAAGGCATAGCCGCGTTGGTGTCATCGGGGCAACACATAAGATTTTATCTTTTTGGCTACAAACACTTTTCACAAGTTTGTCGCTTGATGTTTAGTTTTGTTTATGTTGTAATACGCGAGACTTAATCACGTTAGTGGCATCGGGGAAACATTGATAACAAACTGACGTTTGTTATGAAGTTTGTAGACATACCCTTTACCACACTAATACTATTGCACGGTCCCGCCGCATCGCGCGAAATGCGAAGACTCGGTGGTGTCAAATTCCTTTCTTTTTTTCATCTTGATGTCAAATATATATCATTTAAATTCATAACAACAAAAGTTTAAGTGGTTGGGTGATTATGCATTTAGAAGTATATCCCATGGACGTGGTTTTAAACCTCACTCTTAACTTATGTTTTTCTTTGATTTGTTTACATTTTTTTTCCTTTCACTTTTTCTAATTATTTTCTTTATTTCCTTTTACTTTCTATACTTTATCATTCTATTTTTATTTTTATTTAAACTACTTTTTTTTACTTTTCATATATGTTTTCAATTTGAATTATTTTTTTTGAATTATTAGATACGTGCTAGACATGTTAATTTTTTCCGGTTTTTAAAATAAGTCGTACAAACTTCACACGTTTCTTTTATAAATTTAATCACGTTGGTGCCACCGGAGTAATGAGCATCATGAAGTTCGCGGACGTGTCGTAACATATCATTGATTACGTTTATGTCGTCATACGGCTCCGCCGCGACGCGCGGGTCAAAATATCTAGTTAGAGCTTATTAGCCAAGACTTTAGTTATAATATATTATTTTTAGAGATTAGAATAGGGATTTATACCTTGGGAATAAAAATGATGAAAATATGAGTGAAGTTAGCCACTAACAAAACTACATATATCCTCCTTGAGAAATTCCAAAAATGTTTGATGAAGTTGAAAGAAAAACATCTAATTTGTCACTGCCACAAGACCAAACAACCATCTTAATCTCCTCCATTGATGGACCATATATCCTCAAGAACAATAATATCATGAGGCGATGAAAGGCTCCTGAATCGGCTACCTTTGTTATTAATTTTCAGATCTATATTTTTCTTATTTTTAGCGCAGAATTATGTAAAGAACACAGATTCAAAGGTTCATCGATCCAAACACCATTCGAAGGTTCATCAATCCAAACACCATTTGCCTCCTCTTTAAATAATAATAATACCATGAAAATATTTCTCATCACCTTCAAAACTCCAGTTGATTATTTCTTTTTAAGTCTTGTCCTTAATTATAACCCTTTCAAGTTCACCAATTATTTTCCTTCAATCTAAGCCTCTTCTTTCCTAAAGAAGGTGAGTTACCATCATTTATGAAGCTATTGAAGTGTTGAGATGCGAGAAAACCGATCCTATTCTTTCTGATGAAGATGACACCGAGTTAAAATTAACCAAAATCACGTACACCCAAATATGGAAGAATAAATTGCCACAAAGAAAGCTTCTCCTACTCTGAGAAGCATAGATAAGCGTCTAGTGAAATTATACAAGTTTTGTGCACCCCTAAAATAATTGATCCCATATTTATTAGGTAATATCCAATTACAAAGTTTTGAAAAAAATTCAAAGTGTAAGAACTAAGAAGGATTAAGTTGTTGACACGTGTCTTTTTGATCAAATTAGGTTAAGGGAAATTTGTTAATATTGTCCCCTTTCAAGTTCCATCTTTCTTTAAAACGCTCGTAACTTTTACATACAACATTATTTGTTTAAAAAAATATAAACACCATAAAAACAAGCATTTTTTATATTTATAAAATACGTATAATATTTTGAATTGACGATGATTACACAATTATCTGATAATAACTACACAATGAACTGAAAACATGAAAATTATTGTGTTACTCGAACATAATCATATTAAAACACACAATGCATAACAAAATGGTGAACTTTAGACATAATGAATAGCACTAGACTCAATAATTAGCAATAGATATAATAAGCTATTTTATAAGGATTATACAATGATCAGGTCAGTATTACACAATCAACTGAAAATATAAAAAATAACACTTTTAGCATAATGTTATTTAACAATTATTGTTTTAGAAAAACACAATAGAAAACACAGTGATCAACACTAGACATAATGACCTGGCGAATTCAATGAACTGATATTACACAATGATCTGATGAATATTATACAATGAGTTAAAATAACGTGAAAAAAATTTGTTTTTATGTATCAACATTATATGTGTTTTAAAGAAAAAAACTGTTTGTTTTTATGGTGTAGTATTTAAAAAAAATAATGTTGTATGTAAAAGTTACGAGCGTTTAAAAAACAAATAGAACTTGAAAATGTGACTAAGACTAAAATGCGACTAAGACTATCATTAAAAAGTTTCATCTATTTACCATTATAACATTAAGTTTTTTTAACCATTAAATCTAATATCTAATGAATAATAATTTTTCTCACTGTTTTTAGTATTCCTTCCTTTTTAGAATAACTCCACACTATTTATTAAGCAAAAATTAATTTTCCTCCTCTTGGTGGAACTTTGACTCCCGCACGTATTAGTGACATTATATTCATTTATCCATAACGTTCTCACTAATCCTATTTTAAGTGCTTAAAAACTACAGAGTGAAATAATATCGTTAGCTACTTTAATATGAATATGTAAAACACATGATTAAAATATAAAAGGTTTATTTATTACGTAGAATACAGTAACAAAATAACAAAAAAATATTTAAAACGTAAAACATAATAATAAATAAATATGACAAAAGAGCCTGAAAATATTTGACACAACAAACTTAGTCTAATTACCTAAATACCAATCTTTTAAAATAATAAAAGGATACATATGAAGCCATGGACACCCTTTTTACACAAACCTAATCCGTTGCTTTTATATTCTTAAACAATCAAATGCAAGTTAAACTTCAATTGACTTTTCCATAAATCAATTATGCTTACAAAATAATAGTTAAACCTATATTTATGAAACTTATATTATATAATAATATCAAAAGTATTTTTGAAGCATAGCACGTATAATTGATCATAAACTTGTAACAATACACAATATAAAATTAGATATAACAATTCACTATTATAAAAAAATTATATCTATTATTACTATAGACAATCTGGACTAGCAAAGTAAAAATGCATCAATTTATTGACGGAATTAGATGTCCCAATATAGAATTTTAGGTACCATACAACCTTTAACATGTACTTTACGTACTAGTGAATTTCAGTGAGCCAACAAGATGCCAAGAAGATGCAAAAACATCAAGAAGGAAACTACTTAAATTTGATGATCCAATACACTGCTATGTGTTAGTCCATACTTCATATCGATTCAACCATCTAATACTAGTTTTTGTTTCAAATTTGGGAGAGCGCTCGAATGTTCATTGGAGAAACATCATTATGCCCTCCATCCAAAATATGTTTTGCTATGATAACATTAGTCGCTTCGGTAACATGAAACCAGTCCCAAAAAACGTATTTTGATCTATCTTCACAGATCTTAGCATGTTGCAAACATGGAACTATACCACCATGTATGCCAAGCACACGACAACATGCCCTATCCGCAATTTCAAATTCTACAACATAAAACCCCATGTAAGCCAGAGTATATGCAAATTGTCAATATTCATGTTGTGCACACCAGCTAGAAGTAGTTACTCACCATATGATCTATAGTTTTTAACTATATCGTCAAGCATACGATACACATCCACATAAACAAAGGTGGATCCTTTTAGTGTGGTTTTAAGTTGCATAAGCATTTCTTTCAGTTGGTGATTGTATTTTTGTGCTAGGTCATTTGGAGAAGCTGCACATGATTGTCCTGAAAATAGGTTGTGATCTCTTTCATACGGGCAACAACCAATCGGGGGAACATTTGTGACAACAATCTTTCGAGCACCCATGTAATAGAGATTCTATATGTATCAAAGAAAGAAAAAACAATTAAAATCTAAACCTTAAATTCAAGCATTCCGTAAATGAAGGTTTAAACTACATATATATTAGGGTCTTTGCATCATAATTAGAGAGTCTAGTTTGGAGTCTTATATGTTTTTTTAAAAGCAAGATGGCCATTTGTGTACATTTTGAAAGGTAGAGACTGATTTGTAGGGTGGTTTTGTTTCACAAGAATCACGCATCAATTGTAACAGTATATATACCACTAGCTTTAGTAAACCCGTGTATTACACGGACTGAATAAATGAAATATTAATATAATAAAAATTATATTTTTTAATTTTTTTTCAAAAAAATAAACATTTTGTTCTAAAACACACCGTATAAAAATATCATTTTTTTAAAAAAAATTCTTATTATAACTCCCAAATTTAATTATTTTTGGTTTTAAAAATTGAATTTTTAAAAATACTAATTTTTAAATATTTCATATTTTTATAGAGTTGTATGCTTTAGAAAAATTTATTATTTTATAAGAAAATTATTTATTTAGAAATAACATTAATAGATAGATCTCTTTTTTAATTTATTAAATGTAAAAGAATTTTTAATTATATTATGAGTAATTAAGGTAATTATTTAAGAGGAGAGAGATGCAGAAAATTTTTAGTGAGGATGATTGTAATACTGACAAATGACATCTCAAGTTACCCTTTTATTAGAGTAGAAAGATTGAGTAAGGGTCAAACAAATTCATAATAAAAATTAAAGTTTTATAGTTTCATTTAATGTTTTCTTCATTAATGCAATCCTGATTATCAATAATTGTATAAGAGCTTAGTCAATTGATCCAAGTGAGGAAGAAATAATCATAGAAGCATCGATCTAAAAAGTATAACAAGAAAAAGAAACATGACTCCAATCTAAGTATTCAAAATAATTGGTATTATCATTGATGAAGGAACGATTCACAGAATTTGTTTCTTAGAAAATTCAAATGCATACGTTGTTCCTAAATTAAAAATCACCACAAGAGATGAAAGCCACAGCAACGTCTCGCTGAAAAATTAAAGTTGCTATAGACCAGAAGTAGCGAACAAGAATGAGGACTATCCTATGTGTTCACAACACTATAAGTAGTAACAATTTGAAACACTAGGAGTTTTATCTTGCAATCACCTAACAAGAACAAGGGTTGCGGGTTTTCTCTTTTCTTGAAAACGGGGGTGATAAACAAAAGAAAAATCATATTCGGTCATTAGAAACAAAGACTAAGAATCTAAATTGAAAGATTAGATGAGTTAAGACACCTGTACAATCAACCGTATTCTTACCATCAAAGATAGAAATAAAAAGGGGAGAAAGAAATAACAAAAGTACAATCAAATTGTAAGGCAGAATATAAATTAGATGAAATATTCGGCATACAAAAAAAATTGTTTCAATTTATTCAATGAAGTAGAAATTCAAAATCATTGAATCGAATAAAGGAAAGCAGGGAAGATCAAAACTATTTTATATATTTTCATTTAAGAAAAAGACAACCTTATATGCCTTAGATAAATGAGAAATAAATGAGAAATATGTGGCATCCGTCACTCTTGTATCCATTGATTAACCTAAAATTTGTTATTATTCAATTAATGCATTAAATATTCATAGACAAAAGCAAGTTCACATGCTATGAATGTAGAGACCAGGGTCACATTGCATACGATTGTACTCAGTGGAAGGATAGGAAGAGATAAACGAGTTTTTTACTAAAATGGTGTAGATAAAAATTTTATTTACTAAAATAGTGTAGTTTAAAAATTATTTATCAAACTAGTGTAGTTTTGAGACTTTTTTTCTCACTCTTATTCTATTTGGTTTACAATAAATTTTTTATAAATACTTTTTTTTTAATTCTATTAGAAATGGTACCTTTAAATGTTTTTTTAATTCTCTTAGTTTTATTGAGCATAGACCTGTACATAATTAACTTTTATATTATTATTATTTTTCTCTTATAACTTTAATTATATAGAGGTTTTTTTATTATTATTTCAAATACACCATAACGATGTGCTTATTATCATATCGTTCAGGAGTAAGTTTCTATCGAACGGATTTGGATTAAATATAATATGTTATTAGTTTAAAACCAAACGCTGCAACTTGCGGCCGAAACCCGTGGTCCAAATATAATATATCTTTAGTTGTTTTCAAAACATTGTGGTTGTTTTTAATCTTCCAAATATACTGTTACGATGCATTTACTTTAGCCTAGCTTCCGATATAAATTTGATCCGATTCGACGTAACGCGCGAGCAAAATACCATATTAGGGTATTTTAGGTTGTGCTACTAGTGCTCTAATTTTAGTTGTGGAATTTGGGAATGGGGACTTATGGTGACCCAAGGAACCTGTTGAAATAATGACCCGGTTTGGGATCCTCTTTTTGCTCGTACATCATAGATATATTCACTTGCGCTGTTGCGCATCAACAATACATACCATTTATTTTCCCAGATGAGCATATACGCTGACTTGCTAGGAAAAAAAATGTTGATTTATAAAAGGAAAATCAAACTTACGGTTTTTTGAAACGAAACCATAAACCGAATCATTAGGTTTTAAATTGGAAAACCGACAAATTTTTTCGGGATCCGGTCCGGACAGCATCCATGAAAAAACGTTTCAAAAAAATTAAAGGTATCATCCCTAAAAGAATTAAAAAAACATTAAAAAGCCTTTTTAAGTATCCAATGAAAATAAGAGTAAGTTATAACAAAGTTCTAAAACTACACCATTTTAACAAATATTTTTCAAAATACACCATTTTGATAAATAAGTTTTTAAACTACACTGTTTTGAGAAAAAAACTCGAGATAAAAGGTTCATCTCGTGTGAGATGAAAAACCAATCTTGTTGTAAAGACAAGTGAAGAATCTTGAAGATCTTACTTAAACTATATTTAGTTTAAGTGGAAGAAAAAAGATTTAATTTAAACAAAATTTACAACGGGTTTTCGTTTCATTACTAGAATTCTAGTTTGGATTCTTGTGTGTATATGTAAAAGTCATAGGACGGTCGTAGACATGCCCATCCAGTTTGAGGTAAAAGGGTTGTATAAATTCATAATAAAAATTTAAGTTTTATAGTTTCAATCATTATGTTCGTTCATCAATTGCATTCCTGATTACCAAAAATAAATGACGGAGTCTAAAGAAAGGTATAAGCTTGTAATATTCTCCATCTTTTTATTAGATTGTGTGTTACAAATGAAATAGATCAATCTAGTATTTATACTAGATCTAAGAAGAATCTAGAACTAGAAACTAACATCAAACAAACTCAAACTACTTTGAACTAACTCAACAACCATAACTAACCAATCTCTCAAAGTATCTCTAATATGCCCCCTCAAGCTGAACGGGGAGACAAAACGTGAAGCTTGGACCGTAAGTCACCAAAACGAGAGAGGAGGATAGACCTTTGGTCAATAAATCTGCCAGCTGCAAAACGGTAGAAACATACCGAACACAAAGTTGTCGAGATAAAACCATATCACGAATAAAATGAAGATCAATCTCAATATGCTTTGTACGTTGGTGAAAAACAGGATTAACTGCAAGATAAGTGGCACCAATATTATCACACCAAAGAGTAGGAGGTGATAACTGAGGAACCTGCAGCTCCTGTAATAAAGACATAATCCAACGAATCTCAGCAGCGGTGTGAGCAAGAGCACGATACTCAGCCTCAGTGCTAGAACGAGCAACAGTATGTTGTTTCTTGGAACTCCAACTAATAAGATTAGAACCAAGAAACACACAAAAACTTGTCGTCGAACGACGATCATCAGGAAAACCGGCCCAATCTGCATCAGAGTAACCATGAATATCAAAGCAAGTGGAGCGACGAAACGTCAGCCCGTGAGTGAGAGTACCACGAAGATAGCGTAAAATCCGCTTGACAGCAACCCAGTGACGATCAGTAGGAGCCTGTAAAAACTGAGACACCTTACTAACCGCATAAGCAATCTCTGGGCGAGTCAGAACCAGATACTACAAAGCACCCACTGTACTACGATAGAGCACACGATCAGGTAACAAAGTACCAGAATAGCGAGATAACTGTCTCCCAGATGCAACAGGGGTGGAGAGAGGACAACACTGAGTCAATCCAGTACGCTGCAGTAAATCAAGAAGATAACGCTGCTGTGACAGGTGCAAACAATCATCAATAAAAGTAGCCTGGACACCAAAGAAATATGATAGAGTGCCTAAATCCTTGAGTGTAAACTAAGAGTCCAAACGAGTAATCAAAGATGCAACAAACTCTAAGGAACTCCCAGTAATGATAATGTCATCCACATACACCAAGACATAACAAGAAAGGCCATCACGCTGATAAACAAACAATAAAGTATCAGAGACACACTGGGTAAAGCCACTGGTCAGAAGAGCAGAAGAGAGCTTAGAAAACCAAGCACGAGGAGCTTGCTTAAGACCATAAAGGGCCTTCCGAAGAAGGCAAACATGATCATGGCAAGAAGAGTCAACAAAGCCAGGTGGCTGAGACATGTAAACAGT
This sequence comes from Flaveria ramosissima, assembly GCA_025215565.1. NCBI lineage: Eukaryota > Viridiplantae > Streptophyta > Magnoliopsida > Asterales > Asteraceae > Flaveria > Flaveria ramosissima. The sequence goes on along the minus strand of CM046044.1, from coordinate 21,435,323 downwards.
CTCAGAGAGATCACCATGAAGAAAAGCATTGTTGACATCAACCTGACGAATAGTTCAGCCACGAGAGAAGGCAAGAGATAAAACAAGCCGAATAGTAGTGGGTTTAACCACTGGACTAAAAGTCTCAGTGTAATCAATACCCTCTGTCTGATGAAAGCCCTTGGCAACAAGCCGGGCTTTATAACGACTGACTGAGCCATCAGGATTATGCTTAATCCTGTAAACCCACTTACTACCAACAATATTGGCGGAAGGAGGAGGAGGTACAAGATCCCACGTGTGATTGGACTGCAACGCACCAAACTCAGTACGCATAGCATCCCACCTAACAGAATGACGCTGAGCCTGAGAAAATAAAGAAGGCTCAGTAGTGGGAACAATAGTAGTATGAAAAAGAACGTGATCAGGAAAGTGTTTAGGCTGACGGGTATGATCACGAGAGCGAGTGACCATAGGATGTGAAAGAGGAGGAGGAGGGGGAGGAGGAGGAGGAGGAGGGGGAGGAGACGAAGGGGGAGGAGGAGGAGTAGTGGAAGAGGAGGAAACAATAGGATAGGAGGGTGGAGGAATAACAAAATCAGAAAAGATAGAAGCTGAAGAAGCAGAAGAAGGAATAGAACCAGGAATATCAAACACAGACTCATGAAAAATAACATGACGCGAGGTGATAGTACGAGAAGTACTGGGATCATAACAGAGATAACCATGATGACTAGGAGCATATCCAAGAAAAAGACAAGGAGTAGATTTGGGTGAAAGTTTATCCGTACGAATATCACCAAGATAAGGATAACATAAGCACCCAAATGTACGAAGTATAGAATAATCAGGACGAGTACCGAAAAGAACCTCGTAAGGTGTGGAGAAATGAAGAACCGGTGTAGGAAGACGGTTGATAAGAAAGGCTGCAGTAGCATAAGCATCATACCAAAATTTCTTTGGTAAATGAGCATGAAACAATAAGGCACGAGCAACCTCAGAAAGATGACGATTCTTGCGCTCAGCCACCCCATTTTGTTGGGGAGTATAAGGGCAAGAAATCCGATAGGCAATACCAGACTCAGAAAGATAACGAGCCATATCACCGTGAATGAGTTTAGGAGCACCATCACATTGAAGATGTTTAATGGTGTATGAGAAAAGATTTTCGACCAAAGGTCGAAAATGACGAAAACAATCAACAGCCTGAGAACGACTGGTCAGAGGATACATCCATGTAAAACGACTGTAATCATCAATGAATGTGATAAAATAACGATAACCAGAACGAGACAAAACCGGGGAGGGACCCCTAATATCACAATGCACAATACGTAGAGGAACTGTAGAATGAGATATAATAGTCTGAAATGGTAAACGAGTAGATTTAGAAATACAACAAGAATTACATGGTTTATCTAGAACTTTATGAGACATTGGTAAAAAAGAAAGTCTAGACAACACTGGATCAGAAGGATGCTCTAATCGAGAATGCCAGAGCTCCCGTGAGATAGAAAAAGTAGCAGAGAGAGAGTAGAGCTGATGAGGACTAGCTCGCATGTGATGGAGGAGCTGCCCTGTGGGAGTCTGTATGGACAAACCAAATCGTGAGAACAAAACAGATACAGGATGATCAAGTACAGGCTGAGTAATAGACAATAAGTTCTTGGCAAGGCCAGGAACAACAAGGACATAACGAAGTAATAAGGTACAATGAGATAAGCGAAGATAAGAGAAACCAACATGAGAGATGGTAAGAGAAGTACTATTACCAATAACCACACGTTCTGAGCCAGTATAAGGAACCGAACCAAAAACAATGGTCGGATCAGAAGTCATATGAGCTGTGGCACCAGAGTCTGGAATCCAAGAATCAACATTTTCACATGTTTGTGTAAAATCAGCGTGAAGGCCATAAAATTATGGAGAAGCATTGGAAGACCATGCTTGAAAATGATCAGAACCAAAACCTGTATGCGAACCATTACCACCAGCAGGTGGGCCAGAATAAGTCAGCCCAGCAGGTGAGGAGTTTGGTGGTCCAAAAGCAGTTGGTCCAAAGGCAGTTGGACTATTAATAGAATTGGCTGGCCCAGATCCAAGTATACCAGGCCCAAAACCAAAACTAGGGGAATAAGATGCGGTGTAGGGCATTCCTTGAACATCAGCAATGTGGGCAGCAAAAGAGCCCCCACCCGAGGACCACCGCGAACCACCGTGACCGCGACCACCACCTCGAAAGCGAAAATTGCTGCTGCGACCGCCATTCGAACCGCCACCAGCATGAGTTCCACTTCGACCAGCAGGCGATGTATACCGAAAATAACAATTGGAAGCCTTGTGTCCAGATTTGGCACAAATCTGGCAAATCACAGCTCGAGAACCATCAGAATGGGGCAGATTTGATGTAGAAGCAACCATAGCAGCAAGCGGAGGAGGAACCGGAGGCTGCCTTTGTTTCAGACGAGCCTCATAAGTGAGTAATCGCGACCGTAGCTGTGAAAAGGTGAGAGTCTTATCTTGATTTTCAACATTCATCACAAAATTCTCATATTCAAGACTCAAACCTTGAAGAACTTGTAGAACAAGAAGTTCATCGGAGATTGGATCTCCAATTGCATTCAGAGAATCAACAATTTCTTTTGCTTCGTTCAGAAATTCAACTATAGATTTGGTGTTTTGTTTCAAAAGATGAAACTGAGTTCTTAATTGTGACTGTTTTGCAAAAACGATTTGAACAAATGAATCTTCAATTGACTTCCAGAGAGAAGCAGCAGAGGTTGAATTTCGAGCTAAGTGCATAATTGATGGTGAAAGAGTTGCTGTAATCAACGCTTGAACATAGCCATCACATTTCTCCCATGAATCTCTTTCAGTTGAACCAGATTCTGGTACTTGAACATCGGATTTCAGAAGCTTTAACAGCCCTAATGTCTTCAAAACAGTGGTAATTTGATGTTTCCAATTGAGATAGTTATTATCATCAAGTTTGATAGAAAGAAAATTTGCAATGTTTGGCAAGGTATTGGTTTGATTTGATGAATTGTTTGTAGGTGTAAAGGAGAAAGAAGATGGAGAAGAAGTCATGACGGAGATAGCGGAAGGTCGCCGGAAAAGGTCACCGGAGAAAGATTACCGGTGGAAGTTGCCGGAATCTCAGAGCTTAGCTCTGATACCATAAAGAAAGGTATAAGCTTGTAATATTCTCCATCTTTTTATTAGATTTTGTGTGTTACAAATGAGAGAGATCAATCTAGTATTTATACTAGATCTAAGAAGAATCTAGAACTAGAAACTAACATCAAACAAACTCAAACTACTTTGAACTAATTCAACAACCATAACTAACCAATCTCTCAAAGTATCTCTAATAGAGTCGCTATGGTCTCAACGTAGAGATAATATCCCTAAGACTAAGTTATCTTCAAAATTTGTTATTTTAATTTCAAAACAAGTATGAAACTAAATCTAGCATGGTTGCATGATAACATCCTTATTTATTCTAATCTCTTGCATATAAAGCTAGTTAAAAATCATAGAGATACTTTAATTTACAAAAGTTAAATATGTTTTCCTTCTACAAAAGTAAAAAAAAAAAAAAACAATAAAAGTAATTTTAGATAGTGAAAGCAACTATCCGAAATCCGGACATCTAAATTTAAACACTCCTGATCGAGGGTATTTTTTGAAATCAGCTTCTCTATCCCATGGGATAAAAGTAAGATTCGCCCTCATCTTAAACCTCCCCAATATATATCCTACTATTGAGTGCTATATAATGTGTATATTTGTTTGTTTAACAAAAGAGTAACTTTGTAAAATAGTAACCAACTTTCAGAAGTGTTCCAATTAGGTAACTCAAGTTTTAAAATTGTTTCAATTAAGTCATTCAGTTTTTATATTTTATATACATTAAAAGTCTTACCATGTTTTTTAGCATGTTATACTTTTGGTTTCAGTTGGAAAATATTTTTTCTATCTTTTGATACTGATATGGAACGTTGACGTAAATTTTTGGTACTTTTTATTATATTTTTTATAATTAACATGTTTTTTTATTTTTTAATATAATTTTATATATTGAAAATTCTGACCCCCCACATCTTCTTCACCGTTACTTTCTTGACATAAGAAAATTTAATGATAACTCGATTTGATCGTTTGATGGTCCAATTTGAGAAAATAAATGAGTTACTAAATTAAAATACTTATGAAACTTGATTACTATTTTGTGATATTTTCCTGTTTAACAAATAACCACCAACTAATTTACTATTTTGAAAATCAAAACCTTTAAGCTGACCGAACTCAAATTACTCAACACAAGACCCTACCTTGATGAGTGAAATAAATAGCAAAAATATGTAGTTAAAGGTGAAGTAAGTTTACCGTAAGTTGCCTTTTAAAAGTGGAAATCATTGTTCGAATGAAAGTTTCTGCTGGTAACAGGTTTGAAAGTCCTGGTAGGAAGTAGTTATTGATGAAATCGTTGGAACCAGTTGTTACCGTGAAGAGAGCAGTAGCGAACAACTTAACCGATGCGTTAACACCTATGCTTGATATTATGTCCTCCCTCGTCTTCGCAAAGTTTTCAATTTGCGCATTCATAGCGATTCTACCAATCTTTCGTAACAAAAATATAAAAAAAACTTAGAAAATGGACAAAAAAGCAACAACATTTCAGATGATAGAGAATTTACATATTAATGATATTATACATATGTATAGTGTAGAGTTTAAGTGAATAATTGACTAGCTTGTTCACGTTAGTCTTAATATTACATGCAATCTGTAATATTACTCAAAATATGAAACTTACATAGTTTACTCCAGATTCATCAAGGATTCCACTAGATCCAGATGCATAATTCACACCTTTCAGAACCACCGAACCATTGGTGCTTGGAGCCAGGTACGGTGGAGGGGAATTTTTAAAGCCCAATGATTCTCCTAAACAAACAAAAGTTAATAATAATAATCAAACTCAATATAATAACATTTAGACAACAATAAACAATAAAGGGAAAACAAAAGTGTTACCTATAATGTCCATAACAGTTCTTCCATTCGTAAACCGTCCTGTTGGCTTCCCATAATCAATCCCGACTGGCTTATAATTCGCCTTCGAGAGAGTTCTGATGTAGTTATTGTTACCCACATCCACGAGCGAGTCCCCGAATATGTAAATTGCTGAAAATTTGTGGGGCGCACAATTGCAAGTTCCTATGTTGAGCAAGATTGTGAAGATTGTTGTTGTGTTGAACCAACAACACAACATCAATCTAGATAACATTTTTGTTCCCGAATGATTTGATGAACTTGAGATGTTAGTTGAAGCTCGAGAGCGAAAAGAGTATTATTAATATGCGTTGGTATGATGAAATCTTCAAAGTTTTATGTCATTTGAGTTCATGCCGTTATGGATGCAAGAGTTTCGCACGAAATCTCGTGTTGAAATTGCTTGTTAAGAAGTTACAAAAGGGTTGGTAATTTAAAGAGCTTTTGGGTAATACTAAATATGACGGAACTATATCAAATTATTATAAGAAAATGACAAATTTGGATGATATTGTATTAGTAAAGCGTAGAAGTAAAAAAAAAACATGTGTTAGAAATTATGATGCAAGTTGGTAAGAAGTTAGAATACATACTTGGATAAATAAATGCAAGATTACTAGAAAAGCATGCTATATTACAATAAATCACAATCCTTAGAGAATGCCTTTTAGTAAATTCAAGTAAAACCTGTTAATTAAAAGTATTCCATTCAAGTGCATGTAATTTATTTTGTGTCTTCTTTTTTTTTTTAAGCGTTAAGAGTTACACATGTTTAATTTTGAAAGATGACGGGCTTGGAGAATTACTGTATTGCAGATGAAGGGTGTTTTGTGAAAGTTTGGGGTCTTGAGAATGTAAAAAAGATTAAAATGATTTTGGAGAGTAATATTAACTAGGTCTTTTTGTTGCGCGTTACAACAAATGCATAAGCTTGTGAGCAAAATCAATGTTAAAATTTTAAGACTCGTATGTTATACTTAAGTTGTACAGTGACATTACCATGGCTAAGAGCGTGTTTGTGTACTTTTTTGCACGTTGTGCCAGAGCATTGACTTGGTTAAGTTGATAAAGAAACATATGAAATTATTACGAATCGGTTTTAGATATTAAATTATAAATAAAACAATATTACGTCTAATAATCTAAATGAGAAAAATAATAAGAAAAAAAAAAGCAAAAAGCCCCTCATGAGCGCAAGGTTCAAGCCAATGTCACCCGCAAACTCAAATTATGACTTAAAATATAACAACCATATTGAAAGTAAGAAATTCAAGAAAAAAAACAAAAAGCAAAAAGTAAAAAAATTTGCGCCACTACACATAAATTAACACATGACAAGGCGATGACAAACCAACCGATTTTGCCAGATAAGTATATGAGGAGAAAAGCTCATTACTCTGTGTATTAAAAATCAATTTTAGTTACACTACGTATAGTTGAATGGCTAACGTTTGGTCCAATAAGCAATGTTATTACGACCGGATCGGATCGGCCGGTCCGACCGGTTCGACCGGGGATCGGCCACCTAGCCGGTCCGGTTTTCTATGATTCGGTTTGATCTGGTCGAACCGGCCGGTTCGTCCCGAACCAGTGGTCGGACCGGGAAACCGGACCGGTTCGAACCGGATTTTGATTTTTTTTTTATTTTAATGGGTAAACGGGATGTTGAACCATAAATTAGTGTGTTGGATATGCAAATATAGTTAAGTTTTGTATATCACTATAAAATACAGATATAAATTACTTATATTTAATTTTATATATAACTATAAATATAATATACTATATATATAATTATGACGTCATCCGGTTCTTAAATCTGGTCTGACCGGTCAGTAAGGCGTCCGGTTTAACGTCCGATCCGGTTTTAAAAACATTGCCAATAAGGGTTTATATATGGTGGTCACTTCCTTTTCTTTATTTTACTCACTTTAGTTTTGACTTATATAATTACATTACATTTTAAATATTTCACAAATTGTATCTTGGTGGTGCTGGCTAAGGCCCTCTATTTTTTTTTCCTCTTAGTATTTATTTATTTTTACTTAGTTTCTTAACTCTTTTAACTTTCATCAAGTAGCAATAGTGTCAACTAGGTTAGTTATTACGATGTGTTTTTTTATCCATTTCAATTTGGTTACATATTTTTTTTATTCTTTTAATTTTCGTTACATAGCGGTTTTACAACTGGATAATTTAAACTCTTTTTTGGTTTTTTTAAGTCAAAGTGATAGTCATAAGATAAAATTTTAATCCTCATTTGAAGTTCGACCCCGTTGTAGAGGTCTCCACATAATGCAGAAAACTCTTTGTTTAATTTCGTATAGCATAATTGCAAATGTCCGAGGTATATACTAGAATACTAAATTGTAATTGTTTTAAATTAAAAGTTTTTGGTGTCTGAATATAAATTAGAAAACAAAAACTCCTATGCTAAAGAACTCATGTTTAAGGAGGTTATCAGATCAGATAACGATTTATTCAAATTATTCGAATCTTTCTTACTTAAAAATTTTATGAATATATCTTATCTGATCCGACCTAAGTTCAGGGTATTCCTATCTGATCCATATCTATCCAGAATCATATCGGATCAGATTCTAGTAAAATCGAATTATATTGAATATGGTGAATAAAACCCAATAACAATTTTTCTTAATTTTTGGTTCCTAACATTTTAATCGAATGAAAGACAACCGAATAAAAGGTGGTTGTAGCTCTCTTCAATAATTCGTTTAGGTTTATGCATGGAAAATGACTAAAAATCCTTCAAAGAGATCCGAATTAAAAACCAAACATGAATAATTCAAAATTTAGATTAAGAAATACTTGAAAACTTGGATATCTGAAAATTTTAGACTCGGATTTAGATAGTGTTTTTGAAAATAAATTTGATGTTTCAGAGTCCGAATTATTTGACTTTCGGATTTTTGCCCGGATATTTCGGATGTTGTTTTAAAAAGTTCGAACACCCAAAAGAACTTTTATAAAGATTCTCTTTTATAAAAAAATTAAAGTAATACAATTTTTTTATAATATCCATTTGAATATTCGAATCCGAAATTCTAAAATTTTCACATAGATATCCGAAAATCCATATATCCAAATTTAAACACCTTTAAACATGACCAAATGGAAGAATGGATTATCGATTAAGTTTAGGACCAGGGTTATAGTAAAAATGTATTTACTCTAAAAGGCGTAAGAAAGATTATGGGCTTGACACGTCTTCTTCTATAGTTTTAGATATGAGGGTAATTTGGTCATTGTGTCAAATACGTTAGTTCATTGTGTCTTATACATTCATTGTGTTATATATCAGTTTATTGTGTCATATATTTTACATTATTGTTATACGTATTCAATATTGTGCATTACGTTTTAGATCATTTTGTGATATTTTTGTCATTGTTTTATATATTATATAAACTTGTTATCTATTATTGTGTTTTACAATTAGAAGTATATAATGATATAATTTCACCAATGTATTTATTAAAACTTATAGTGTTCAAAATAACACAATGCCGATCAAAACACACAATTACGATCAAAACACACAATGAGGCTTTGTGTTATTTTGTTATTGTTTTTAATGTATTAGATTAATTAGTTGTTAATTTATTATTGTGCTTTAAATATTAGAGATAAATAATAATGTTATTCCGTCATTATATTTTTCAAAAATTTATCATTTTAGAAAAACACAATAGTATTAAAAAATTAACTAACAAAAAGACAAGATGAATTACATTAAAAGGCACAGTGACAAAATATGAGCTTAAAATCATAAAAAAATTATAATCTTTTTATATAACAATATTGTGCTCGTTTTAAAGATAAAAATGCTCGTTTATATGGTGTAATTTTAATAAAAAATAATGTTGTATATTAAATTTATAAACTTTTTTAAAAAATAAAAAAACTTGCAAAAAGTCAACAAACGTAGCTATTTATAAAATACTTCTGTAACAAACTTTTTTCAATAAATTTATCTCAACCATTGATTAAGGAAATGTATGATTGAAATTATTTCTTACAATTAGGCAAAATATTGACATTTAAGTTTGGGTTGAATAAAAGTGAGAACACACAATATATTTGTTAAAAAAGCCTTATTTATGGGTAGTGGCAGAACTAGGAATTTTAACCTAGGGGGTTACTATTTTTTGGTGATTAGATTTAAACAAAACAACATCAAATTTTCGGGTCGTTTGATCGGGTTGGATCGAGTCGGGTCAGAGTAGATTGAACCAACTTTTCAAATAATTACTACCCCTAAATATGATTATATCTAAGCATTAGAAACCTTTTGAAAGATTGATTCAATTTTCAAGTTGAGATGAGCCGGTTCAAGTTTTAACTTGAACAACTAGAATTAATAACCAAAATTAACGATTATAATCACAATAGTTTTACCAAAATCACTAATAACAATCAAAGATTGAATCAGCTAAAGGAAAATATCTTAAGAACTCTAAAATGACATCAAATTTTTATATAAAAAATAGTAAACTAAATTAACAATCAAGAACCCTAAAATAACAAGAATGCAAAAAAAAACATTCGAAAACAATATTTATATTATACTAATTTGCAAATTATTTATGCATAATGATATGTACCTTATGCTTTGGGTGTTTTTCAAAATTTTTTTTTGATTTTTCACTTAGAACCCAAAGCTTCAAATCTTTTACAATGTAAGCTTACAAATTTTATTTTTATACTTCTAACCCAACATTTTTTTATCTTTGTCAATTAAACACTATAATTCTTTTTGCTTTGAATATTCATTTTATGTTTCGTTCTAAGTTTTGCAAGTTAACATGACGCAACATGCATGTGTGGTTCAACATTTTTACATTACGCTTTACGTTTCGTTTAAATTTTATGAGTTAACACAATGTAGCATGCGTGTGTGGTTCAACGTTTATACATCTATTTTTCCTGTTTGACGGGTAAATTGCAACACGCGGGTCCTAGATCGACTTAGTTATACTTTTATATATTTTACTTTTCAATTTAATTTCTTTAAATTTACACACCGCAACTTCAATTAATGGTTGCTGGGAACGGTGTGACAATGGTGATGTTTGGTATAGTTTTACGCCCCCGTCGCAATTGGAGGGGCTTAATTCTAGTTATTTCTAATGAACATGAAAGAAGCATCTGGATATAGAATGCAAACCTTAAACACAAATAAAACATTGTAGATACCAAAATCACTCAAACAAATTAACTAACAACAATGAAAAAGAGTGTAGATCTAGGGTTTGAATCTTCTAATCTATAAAAAAATTTAATAAACGAAGAAACAAACCGAGTAGGGCTTGAAGTTTTAAACACAATCTAGAAAACTGACCTTGAATGAAAGAGTCGTCGAATAGGGGGAACCGGATCCTGTCAGTCGTCGGGCCGTCACAACAATAGTGGTGATGGCTGTTTAGGTTGGGGGAGTGGGGAGGCTGAGATTTCAGTCGACCAGAGCATGTGGGGGATGGTTTTTTAGGTTAGGGTTTATAATATAAAATAGATTTAACGGTAAAATGATAATTTTAGGTATTAAACATAAGTGTAACAAATGCCCCTAGGCTCGAACTCACGACCTGAAGTGAGTGTGGTAGTTCTAACCTTGCGCGCAACCATTGACACACCACCAAAGATCTGCTTTCTTTTGAATTTAAAAATACTATGCGTTCACTGTCTGAAAAACTATGGGTTGATCCAAATTTTTGATATTTTATGGTACACTACCCACTCAAAACTCAATGGGATCACTTGACCCCGAACCCACAGCTATAGTTTTGCCCCTGTTCATAGGGGTGTAAACGAAACGAGCCGAGCCCGAGCTCGCTTAGGCTCGAGCTCAGCTAGTTTTAACTTTAGAAAACTAGAGCTCGTTTGAAGTTTTATTTCTAAAGCTCGAGCTCGGCTCGTTAGATAATTTTCAAGCTTGAGCTTGGCTTGGACTCGACTCGTCAGATAATTTTCAAGCTCGCGTTTGGCTCGAGCTCGACTCGTTAATCATTAATTATTAGAATTTTATTTTATTTAAAATTAATTTGATATTTATTCATAACCATTCTTATTATATATAACATAATATATATTATTAATTATGTTTGTAATAATTTTATTTATAATAATACTATTTATATAAATATCTATACTATATATAAAACATATGAGATGGACATTTTAAGATACAACCACTTTTGAGGGTAAAATAGTATTTTTAATATTATTTATAAATTACCCCTTACAATTAGTTACATAATAACCTTACACTTACTGTAACTTACATAAAATTTTACATTATATACCCATAAACCAAATAAACTTAATTTGTTTTAAGATTTCAGTTATATCTTTTAATCTATCATGTTTAAAAAACTTTTGAGACTATAATTGTAACCTTCGTGTTTTTTTAAACGTTTTGGTGTAAATTTTTTGCTGTAGCGATAAGTTTTTTTGTGAGATACAATAAGTTAATGCGTGAATGTACAAGTTATCATGCAAAACCCGTTTATTTGGTGTTTTAAATTTTAGTTTAGAAAAAATATAATAGACTTTTGTAAAATTGCTACATGAATAACAAAAATAAAAAAAACACGTGTCGGATATAAAATATCGTCCCGCATTGCGCGGACACCCTTCTAGTATATTTAATATGTAACAAATATTATAAAATTATTATAAAAACAAAAGCTCGTTTAGGCTCGCGAGCCAGCTCGAGCTCATTTAGTGAGCGAGCCATAATATGAGCTTGAACTCATTTAAGCTCGCCTCAATTCGAGCTTTTTTCGAGCCGAATTCGAGTAGTTTACGAGGCAGTTTGGATCATTTACACTCCTACTTATTTACACATTATTTAGTTAATTCTTTTTTATGATAAACAGGTATCTAAATAAACTGAATTAAAAAAAATTAAAAAAATTGATATCCAAAACTGCATAAGGAATTTGGATCCGGATGCGATCCAATCTAAATACCCACTTAACAAATCGAGTTGGTTTTTTTTTTTCTGTTTTTGTTTTTTTAACACCTTACACCCCTACTCGTGTTTAGCCATTACACAAATAAAATTTTACGAAGTGTATACACTTGCCATCACACCATTAACGATATATAATCTTTAGGTGTACGAAATGAATTTCATCATCAATCAAATCTTAGCATAAATGTAACTCACATGTGTTGAAACCATAACGGGGCATACAACTTTATTGTATGAAGATGATGCTACACGCATAACTCAGACTATACTAAGGTACGTTCACGGATAAAAATACAACACAATTCATAAAAGTAATTCTAGACACATGATCTGAAAAAGGACGTGTAATTAACGTTTGTAAAATCATATCGATCGAACATTTTGGTGAATCTATTCACAAAATCATTGGCTAGCATATTGTGTCTAAAATCAACAATAACATTCGATTATCTTCCTACTCTAATAAAAAGGCATCTTAAGATGACACGTGTCAACACCACAATCATCATCATCAAAATTTTCCCGCCTCTCTCTCCTATTAAATAATTACCTTAATTACTAATAATATTATTTAATATTTTTTAAATTTAATAAATTAAGAAAGAGATCTATTTATTAATGTTATTTCTAATTAAGAAAAATTTAAAACAATTTTTTATAAAAATAATATAACTATTTTATTACTTATAGTCATTTCTTATATATAATTACAGTCATATTATATCTTATAATATCATTTTATAATAAATTCTATTATATTAATATTTTGTTTATTCAACCCGTGTAACACACGGGTTTACTAAAGCTAGTTTAAAGAATATACGTTAAATCGAAGGTGAGGGGTGCATTAAGATTTGTAGCCATGAGATGGGCCTGTATACCATACAACTCATGAAACACTACATTAATATAGTACAATAAGGGGCTATTTGTTTGGTCTGACCCGGCTGACCCGGCTGACTCGGTCAGCCGGTCAGCCCGTTTGATACGTTTGAAATCAGAGCTGATCGTGTCCTTTTGGTCTGACCCGAACCTGAATTTTAAACATGCTGACCGGGTCCTTTTCGTCTGACCAAGACCGAGGTGATGCTGGAGGTGGTGGCGGTGATGCTGGAGGTGTTGGCGGTGATGCTGGAGGTGGTGCCGGTGATGCTGGAGGTGGTGGCGGTGATGCTGGAGGTAGAAGAAGCGGTGAAGAAGATGGATGAAAATGAGATGTTTAGTGGTGATTTGGTTAAAGGTGATTTGCAGAGACGGTTTTTGAGTCAGTCAGATACCAAATCAAACAACCAAGTTTCAGTCAGACTCATACCCAGTCAGAACATCTTACTGGGTCAGCTTTCGACTCAATCAGATATTACTGAGTCAGTGTAATCAAATAGTCCCTAAGTGATGAATATCCGACTCAAAGTTCTATACAATTATCATTCTAAATATTATTCGTTGTTCGTCTCTTATTACAAATTATTCATTCTATAATTGTTAGTTTCTAAGGTTCTGTTTGGTATCAAAAAAATACAATGAATAAGGGAATGCAATTGATGATGAAATATAATAGATGAGTGAATGGAATTGATGAGTGAATGAAATGTATGAGGAAATAAAATTAATCATTACCTTCCATTTATACAGTTTGGTTACCATGTAGAAATTAAATAAATTATTATTTTATATTGTTTGTTAAGTAAGAAAATGTAAAGAAATGAAATACAAAAGTTGTTATGGTGGCAGGTGGTTAGTCGTGGTAGAGGCCGGTGGCGGTGGTGGCCGATGGTGGTGGCCTATGGCGGTGGTGGGCGGCGATGGTGGTCAGCTGTGGTGGTGGCAGGTGGTAATGGTGGGCGACGGTGGTGGCAGGTGGCGGTGGTGGTCGGTGGCAGTGGTTGGCGGTGCTAGTGGCTAGTGGTGATGGTGGGCGGGGGTGCCTGCTGAAAGTGGTGGGCGGCGGCGGTGGTGGGCGAAGGCGGTGGTGGTGGCCGGTGGTGGCAGTACGCGGCGGGGTGACCGGTGCCGGTGGTGGGCAGTGGTGGTAGGTAGTGACAGTGGTTGTGGTTATGGTGCTGAGGGTAGCTGGTTGTAATTGGTGGTGGTTGTCGGTGGTGGTGGCCGGTGGTGATGGTGATTGCCGGTGACGGTGGTTGGCGGTGGTGGCTAGTGACGATCGATCTTGGTGGCTGGTGGTGGTTGTTGTGGTAGTTGGGTGGGTGGTGTTGGTGACTAAGGATGAAAGAAGAAATAGAATTAAAGAAAAGAAGGAGATGTGGATGAAATGAATCTAATAGAATATAATCAACTTTATAATAATCATTCTATTACCTCTACAAACTAAGCATGTCTTTTTTCATTAACTCTTAATTGTTTATTCCATTTCCCTCATAATTTATATGTACCAAAAGCTATCTTATATACAAATTATTCGTTCCATAAGTCTATAAATAATAATGAGTAAATTACTGGGATGGTCCCTATGGTTTTCACCAAATTTTAGATTTGGTCCTTAAGCTTTAAATTTAATAGATATAATCCCCATAAGTCTTGTTTACTTTTATCCACAGTCCGTAAAGTTAACATTGTTAAATTTGGTAGTTAACGTTTGGGCATTTTTGTCATTTTAGATGTTTATATATATTAAAAAAATAAAAATAACCTAAGCCCTCCCTTCTTCCCCAAACAGAAGAACTAACAGACGATGACCCACTTCATCATTAGTTGCACCTCACGAGCTTGGATTCATCATCGACCGATTTGGTTCTTCTTATCATTTTGTGGGATATAACACACCAATCCCTTTAACCTCGACCCAAAATCAAGATCGAAGAACACTTTGGAATCGAGAACGAGGAACACCTTGTTGGTATAATGCAAACACAGAAGAGAATATATTGAAAGAAGGAAGATTGCAGGGAAGTTTTGTATTATTCGATGAGTAAAATGCATCAGACTTACATGCTTTAAATAGAACCAAAAGTACCTAAAAATACTCAACAAACCTGATGACTCGCACATACTAACAAACATAGTTGTTAAGCTATTATTCAAATACAAAAACAAAATAAACACGTGCATGACTGACTTAGCGAATTCCCCATGCAATCAGTTTGGATTACACGTCATCACCCTCCCTTGATCCAAAGTGCTTCACTCCCAATTGCTGTCGAAAATAAGTAAACTTTTCACGAGTACCCGCTTTAGTGAGAACATCAGCAACCTGCTCATGTGTGCTGCAGAATTCAAGAACCACTTGTTTCTCCATGACCATCTCTCTGATGAAGTGATGTTTGATTTCAATGTGCTTCGACTGACCATTTAGAATGGGATGTTTTGATAGATTAATAGTTGATTTGTTATCAAAGTAAATCACAGTTGCATCTTCTTGTTTTTCCACGAGATCTTCTAAAATCCTTCTAAGCCAGATACATTGACAAGTTGCTGTAGTTGCAAAAATGTATTCAGCTTTTGTGCTAGATAAAGCCACCATGTGTTGCTTTTTTGAACTCCAAGCCACAGCTCCACTGCCCAGAAAGAACACATAGGTAGAGAGACTCTTTCTGTCATCAGCACATGATGCCCAATCACTATCACTATACCGTACAAGTTTAATTTTGTCTGCCTTTTTATACCACATGCCAAATTCAGTAGTTCCTGCCACATATTTCAGAATTCGTTTGGCTGCTCCCAAGTGAACTTTGAAGGGCTGCTCACAACATAGGCAATATCAGGCCTTGTGTGAGTGAGATAAATCAGTCCACCTACAATGCTTCTGAACACATTGACCTTTTTAGCACCATCTTCAAGAACTAATTTCTAATTGTAGTTCATAGGTGTAGTATCTGCTTTACAGTTGCTCATGCTGAATCTGTTGAGAAGATTAAGAGCATACTTTGTCTGACACAGGAATATCCCACAATGAGTTTGCTTAACCTCCGGCCCCAAGAAGTAATTGAGATGACCCATATCAATCATCTCAAAAGCTTGTTTCATGCCATTCTTAAATTCAACAAAGATCCTGAGAAGAAGCTGTACAAATAATATCATCAACATAAAGACAAACATAGATAATATCACCTGTGGTTGTCTTTTTGATGTACAAGGTTGGCTCACTATGGCTACACAGATAGCCATGTTCCACGAAGTACCCATCGATCTTAGAATACATGCTTTAGGAGCTTGCTTTAGCCCATGTAACGCCTTCTTTAGTTTGTACACCATCTCAGGTTTCTCTTCATCTACAAATCCTTCAGGTTGTTCAACATAGATTTCTTCGGTGAGATCACCATTCAAAAAGGCTGATTTCACGTCAAGTTGATAAACACGCCAACCCTTTTGTGCAGCAACAGCAAGAATCACACGAATGGTTTCAAATCTGGCTACTGGAGCAAATGTCTCATGAAAATCCACCCCGTGTTGCTGAGAGTAGTCCTTGGCAACAAGCCGGGCTTTATACTTGACCACCTTTCCATCTGCTCCCACTTTGGTCTTGAATAACCATTTAACACCCACAACATTCTTTTCAGGAGGAAGTGAAACGAGTTCCCATGTATGATTTTTCTCAATAGATTGAATTTCACGCATCATAGCCTCTTGCCATTTATCATGTTTAGCAGCCTGATTGTATGTAACCGGATCAATTATGGACAATGCAAATTGGCATGAGTCAAGTTCTTCACTTGTAAAATAATCACTCATCCATACTGGTGGTTTAGAGGGTCTTTTAATGGGTAAGGTATGAGGTAGAGATTGTTGGCTTGTATTAGTGGAGTAGGTTGGGGGTAACCGAGATGAGTTCAGGTACATGTACAGTAGATGTACGTGGTTGAGTGGGGCATGGAGAGGATGGTTGAAAGGTCTCAGGTAAGGCATTAGGGTTTGTATTTGTATGGGTAGAGTCAACAGAAACATTATAGTCTGCACATGGGAAAGGATCACCAAAGGTAAGGTCAACATCACCTTTTTCATCATCTTTTTGTTGGTCAGACTTCCATTCCCTCTTGGAATCTTCAACAAAGACCACATCTCTCTTTGTAGTAACTTTTTTAGTGACTGGATTATATAACCTATACCCTTTGGATTGATTTGAGTATCCAATGAATATAAGTCTCTCTGATCTATTATCAAGTTTCCTGCGATGTTGTGAAGGCACAAGAGCATATGCTATACAACCAAATATTTTCATGTGAGAGATAGTGGGTTTTATACCAGACCATGCATGCAGAGGTGTTTGATCAATTAGTGCCTTGGTTGGTGATATGTTGATGGCATAAACTGCAGTTGCTGCTGCCTCAGCCCATAAAACAGTGGAAGATTGCGCTCTATCAACATGCTTCGCACAAGGTTCATGATCGTTCGATTTTTTCTTTCCATAACACCATTGTGTTGCGGAGTATATGGAATAGTAAGTTCTCTTCGAATACCAGCTTCATTACAGAATGCATTAAACTCTCTTGAGCAGAACTCGCCACCCCTATCAGATCGAAGAACTTTGATCATACGCCCACATTCATTTTCAGCCATAGCCTTGAAGTGTTTAAACTTCTCAAAAGTCTCATTTTTGTTAGTAAGAAAATATATCCAACACATTCGAGTGGCATCATCAATAAAGAGTAAGTAATATAAGCTGCCACCTAGACTTGGAACCTGCATAGGTACACACAAATCTGTATGGACCAGTTCCAATTTGTATTTGGCACGCCAAGATGAAGACTTAAAAGGAAGTCTTGATTGTTTGCCAATAATACAGGTTTCATAGTTTATAGAAGTGTGGATTTTGGGTAGACCAAGAACCATTTCTTTATCATATAAACGTTTAAGACCATCAAAATGCAAGTGGCCATACCTGAGGTGCCATCAAAGAGCTTCTACATCTTGCTTCTTACTAGGAGTTTCTTGTATGGTAAGGAGGCTTGTAGCATCAAGAATGAACATATTATTGTTGGTTGCTCTAATTGTCATGATGATCTTTCCATTTTGCTTGTTTCTTATGAGACACTTTTCATCATCAAAAGTGATAGTATATCCTTTCTTCATCAACTGACCAACACTTAAGAGGTTGTACTCGAACTTGGGTGCATAATACACATTGTCAAGAAACTTGTGTGTATTAGCTCCCGTAGAGATTTTAACAGTACCTCTTCCTTCTACTTTCAGTTTCTTTTTATCATAGAGTTGTACATTCAGTTTGAATGTCTCATCAAGAGTAGTAAAACTATCTTTGCAGCCTGTCATATGGTTAGAACAACCCGAATCAATAAACCACAGGTTATTGTATGTACCTTTATGTTCACCTCGTGACATCTCCGGTTGAGTTGTGCCCACCATTAGAAGTTGTTGATTTTAAGCTTCTGCCTCATCATCATTTTCGTCATTTTCAGCTACATTAACTTGAACTTCATCGTTGTACCAACAATCTTTTTTAACGTGACCAAATTTTTTTGGATACGTAGCACTGAGGTACCTTACTTCGGTCAAGAGCACCTCTGCCACGGTTGCCTCCTCTCCCACGTATGTTCCCGCGGCCACGTCCACAGCCACGAGTGGCTCTATTAGCATCTTGGAATACTTGGAGAGCATGTTCCTCTAATCGATCTGCTGGAGCTTTGGTCTCTTTTTCAAGGATTGATCTGCTGTTCACTCGTTCTTCTTGTGATTGTAACAGACCCATCAGCTTGACGGGTGTGACTTTAGCCAAATCAAACACCACTTCAATGGACGGGATCATGTAATCAAACTTAGGAGAGAGACTCCTAAGTATTTTTTTAAACGACCTTTTGATCCGACAACTCTTCTCCGAATGATCGTTGTCGACCAACATTGTTCATAATTCGTGAGAAATAGTCTCCCATAGTCTCATCTTCTTTCATTGTGAGATTTTCAAATTCTCTACACACACAGCCCCTGTAATTTGACAGATTGCACTTGAGTATCACCTTGAAACTCTACACGTAGGGTGTCCCATGTCTCCTTGGACGTTTCTGCAGCAGCTATAAGAGAAAGTAGGAGATCATGAACACCCTGTTGTATATAGGCCATTGCAAGTGCATCCTTCTTCTTTGCTTCTCTTTGGTTTTCATTCACAGCAGTCACTCCCAAATACACCACATCCCATAGATCTCGTGATCGTAAGAGGGTTTTCATTCGGAGACTCCAGTGCTCATAACCGTCGCCTTTGAACACTGGTATGACAGGAGTGGTTGGAGCAGCATTAGTGCCAGTGAGGTTTTCAGCCATGGAGGTTATGAAGGAGTGAAGAAGAAAAGATAATCAAAGGTGTGCAGAGCCTGGCTTTGATACCAGTTCTGTTGGTATAATGCAAACACAGAAGAGAATATATCGAAAGAAGGAAGATTGCAGGGAAGTTTTGTATTATTCGATGAGTAAAATGCATTAGACTTACATGCTTTAGATAGAACCAAAAGTACCTAAAAATACTCAACAAACCTGATGACTCGCACCTACTAACAAACATAGCCGTTAAGCTATTATTCAAATACAAAAACAAATAAACACGTGCATGACTGACTCAGCAAACTCCCCATGCAATCAGTTTGGATTACACGCCATCACACCTCAAAATCAAGATCGAATAACATTTCGTTGACTGTTGGTATATTTGTGGTACAAGCAACTTGATGGGTTTCTTGCCTTCCGATGAGGAAATCGATAAGATTCTTATTTTCTACGGGTGGCACAATTACAAACAATTTATTCGATTTTGAGAAGTTAATGTTTTGGCTATGGATCGTCTTTAGAGGGGTAGGTATTGTATATATATTTTTATACTATTAAAAATATAATTGGACAAAAATACCCCTTAACTTAAGTGTAAAAACTAACATTGTTAGGTCAATGGACCATTTATGAAAACAAACTGTGTCATTAGCGATCAAATCCGTAAAAGTATAAGTTTTGGGATCAAATTCAATATTTTCTTCGAACCACATAACCATCCATGTAATTTACTCAATAATAATATTTATTTTTATGAGATACCATAATTGAAACTCCACAATTCTTTTATACTCAAAACTTTGCGTTTGAGCCATTAATATTCTACTGCTCTTTGCTACGGGCCAATTATATTGTGGTTCGTATTTGCTATTTACAAAGAAATCATGGGCTCTTCACGATTGGGCCATGGTCCCAAAGTTATATTCGGTATAAAGTTTCCTTAAAAGTAAAACCATTTTTTAGTTTGGTTCGGTGTGTTTTCTTCTTCACAATTTTAGAAAAAAAAAATTTCTTGCCCAACAAACATTTTTTTTCATTATAACAATTTGATTTATGTTTAAGAATTATGTATCTAAATAATACAATTATGCATAGACATAATCTTTTGGGGAAAAAATCATTATGTTTTGATTTTGTTCCAGTTAAATACATTATCTAAAAATATTTTAATAATAGCAAATGAAATTAAAAAATATGGGACACAATATTTGGGTTTCTGAGATATAAGAAAAAGATTATTTAAAAGTAAAATAACTATTTCAAAGTTGAAATACAAATACAAGTGTTATTATTAAGGTATTTTCTATAAATTTAAAAAGAAAAGCATGCGCATTATAATATGGTATAATCACTTACTACTTACTTGCTCCATTGACTTAAATTATTTTCTGATAGAGCCTAGAACTATAAACTAGCAAAATTATTGTTCTAAGCTTATTTGCTATCAGTATAAAACTAAAATAGTTTGGTTGACTTCTGAAACAAAATAAAATAAAATTATAAAAAAATATTTGGTTAAAGTATAGTATATTATATTTCTTCCAATGTTCCATCCTTGCAAAAGATAGATCATTCTTCATGGCATCTCTACATCAATTTCTTCCTTCTATCATGCTCTCAATCTTCATCATCAAAGGCAACTCTTTGTTCAAATCTCCTCCTCTATCCTTTTCTTGTGGAGATGATGTTGATTTCGCCTACCCATTTTGGCAACGATCTCAAAATACGAATCGTTTTGGATATCCGAGTTTGGGTGTTACATGTATCAACAAGATACCAACAATTCAACTAGATAATAACCACTTGTATCGTGTCAAAAGTGTCAACACCTCCGAAAAGAGTCTTGTTGTATCATTTTATGAGGTAGGTGACACCATTTGTCCCGTGGCTCCACATGATGTCGTGATAAATAGCTCTACCACTTTCTTGAGTTATAGTAACAATGTCAAACTGGTAAACTTTTTTTATAATTGTACGGTTTATCCTTCTGGCGTTGAGCCAATAAAATGTCTTCAAGTCGGGGCTAGGCATTCATACTCGTTCTTCAATGGATCAGTACCGAAGTTCGATTGGAAAAACAATTGTGATTCTCTAGTAGCAATCCCCATGAGTATTGAAAGTTCTAATATAACAAGTTTTGGAAATGCCATGAAACAAGGTTTCGAGTTAAAATGGTCACCAAGTTCCGAATGTCGATCTTGTGAGGCAAGTGGTGGATTATGCGAGTATGATGACAAACAAATGTTCTCTTGTTCGTGTGGCAAAGGGCCGCGTTATACAAATTGCCACAAGCGAGGTGATCATATATTATGTTCAAAAATTTATTTATTAATTTTGATTCGAAACGTAACTTCTAGTTTGAAAAGTTATGACACATGGTGGTGTTTAAGGTTTATTTTCTTTTGAAATAACGTTTAATGATTCAATCATGTTGCAGGTATGTGGTCAAAGAACTTCAAGTTGGGTCTCTTATCAATTGGTAAGGTATAGTTTAAAATTTTTCAACAACAAAAGCACAAAATTTTAAAATTTTAATTATTTATGGTATATTTATTCATTGTAGGTTTATTAATCTGTTGTGTGATAATTGCCATAGCAATTTTGTATACAATGAAGAAAAGAAAAGATGGTACTTTCAAACGAGGATTTAATCGGCTACCGACTAGTGGAAAATAAAGTTGCGATAAAAGCCAAGAAACTATATATGGTTATAGAGGGTGTTTTACAGTAGTGTTCATGTGTGGTGTATTCAAGGTAGGTCTATTACGAGCCAAAGGTGATTTGTAATGTCCTTGGGTATAAACAAACAAAAGGGTCGATATAGGTTTTGAGTTAGTTCTCATCTAAGCTAGTCGTTTAATCATGTCATATGATCACATGTGTAAATAGCTCTCAGATAAAATTAGAAAAATAGTGAATGGAAATTTGAAAATTTTGATCCAACACTCAATAATGATTTTTCAATAACTTTAAACATGAATAATTGTATTTAATTATTATATATTTTCTCGGATGAGAACTTTTCAATAAACAAATCTATGTCTAAAGTATAAAATTGATGAGATATTTATGCTTAATCATCTGTTTGAAGCTAATAACGATGAGAAAAATAGATATGAATTTGTCTGAAGAAGGTCCTTGGAGTGCTGGATAGCTAGAGCGTTGTTCGGATATGTTTTCATACTTATAAGGAATAAGGTGAGACCTTAAAGTTATGCAAAGACATCCCCCTCCCCCTCCACCCGCACACACACTCATAGTTTCATTTGGCTTAGTTCTATCGAGAGCTCACTCTTCCCTCTCGTCCCTTTCTCTTCGAAGTCGATGGCTCGTAAGCATTGAGACGAGATCGACTCCTTAAGGTCATGCAAGAGTTAAATGGTATGTTATTTGTGAATTAGGTTTAATGGATTAAATCAAATTTTATTTGATTACTTATATATTTATGTTTTTCAAAATATATATAAGTATATATATAATTCCAGATATATTAATAAGTAATTCATATAATAATATTGAACATTTAAACGTTTTTTCTAAATAAATATTTTTAATTTGATATCTGGTTTTTAATATTTCTCCAAATAACAACAATTAATTTTTTGAGATTATTCTAATAATTATTCTATAAATAGTTGTGTTGATTTATGAAAATAGACGCTTTCGACAAGAACTTCATATAAATTTCTCGTTCTATGAACCTTTAGGATCATATGTCATTGGATATGTTTTCTAATGTTGTTCTTCGGAATCTAGGTTCAACACACTAACCAAACCTAGAATCTAGTTACAAATTAAAGGATTCAAAATCTACGTGGACACAAATCATTTATAGGAGAAGATTGCAAATACACCAACTATCATCATGTTATTGTTGGTGATTTTAGAATCATCAATATCATATTACAATAACTAAATTGGCTTAATGGAAATGAAAATTTGTAATAAATATTAATGCTAGTAATGAGGTGTGAATTATATATGTTAGGTCTAGAATCAGTAGATCTAGTCATTATGTATAGGCTTAGTACTTGAATTAATATTTGTAATGAACTTTTGTATTTCATTATTATGTATGCATTAAATATATAGGTTAACCCATTTATATATGTGTTGATGTATGTATGGCTGCAGGTACAAACATAATACTTGATCAATTATTGAAATTGACCAAGTGTAAGAAACATCTACGGATGAACATATCGTTCTTCCGTAGATATATATCTTACAAGTAACAAAACATCCGAAGATCATCTACGGATGAACAAATTCAACTGGAGTTCCAAGTGTTCAAGAAATGCTGCGGAAGAACAAAACATCTGCGGAAGAACAAAACATCTGCGGAAGACAATATTTCTGCGGAGTCCAAACACTTGCAAAATACAAGTGTTACAAGTCAACAAGTCAACAAGTCAACAAGGCGGTTATTCGAATCCCGAGAAATCCGATGATTCCTTATCAGAAACAAATCAAATCCCAAGAGATCCGGTGTTTCCTATAACTGAAACATCTTTGTCTATAAATATGGATCCTAGGTTTCGATTCAAGGATAATTGAAAACAGACGATTGATTGATTGTGAACAACAATAGCATTACAACAATCATCAAAAGTCTTTCGATCATCAAAACATATACAACATCATAGCATTCATTGATTCATTCTTTTGTAATCTCCAACATATTATAATAAA
Organism: Flaveria ramosissima; assembly: GCA_025215565.1. NCBI lineage: Eukaryota > Viridiplantae > Streptophyta > Magnoliopsida > Asterales > Asteraceae > Flaveria > Flaveria ramosissima. The sequence goes on along the minus strand of CM046044.1, from coordinate 21,411,373 downwards.
AACATTGATTAATCTTTAATTGTGTTTTGTTTCGTGTGTTGTTGATATTTCATTGATATTGAAAGTTGCTTAAATACAATTAAACCAAATCAACGTTAATTCCGCTAACGTTGACTTGACATCAATTCACACTGATAATTCCTGTCGACGATCCTTGGATTCACAATATACTTGTTTAACAGTATTTTGATTTAAGCACTAAGGAACCTAGATTCTAAGGGGCGAAACCCCTGGACTATTAGAGGTTCCAAGGGGCACCACCCTCGTAGGGTGACGCTCATGGAAGTGTATAACGGGTAGATTATTAGTGTGGAAAGATTTATTTTGCCTTATTTATATACCATTGAAATTTAGTTATAATTTGCTTGATTGGTGAATAGTTTCATAAACCTGATTGTATGTATAAATTGGTTATTGGTAATTAGAACCATTGGTAGCTGTGAACAACAACTCTCAACAACAACTGGTCAGTTGTAACTTATTATCAATAGCAAAGCAAGTACGCATCAACAACAACTTAGGCGACCAACAGTAACTAAGGCACAACTAAAGAATTTTCCATTTATATAATTATCAAATTATTAACAATTATAACCATCAACTACTATATATTTTCATGAATAGTTGTAATATTTCATTCTAACTATTGTGTTGGAGCAATCTCTATATCAATAAATTTGTTTGATTTGTTTAACACACGAATATTAAAGAAAACTTCATTTTTGCACTTGTATAACTCTTTCTGCATGTCTTATCAGATTATGGATGTTGCACACGAAATTAATTAATTTAAAAGGTGACTCTAAATGATTTAAAAATCTATTAAAGAAATATGATATTCAAAACTTAAAGTTTTCAAAATACCAAAGTGAAGAAATATAAAACACTTGGATATATGGACACCGAAGCATAAGTTAGTTGTAATGGGAAACACTTGGATATAATAGTGAACTCCATGATCATTTTCATTGTATATCAAACACAATTCTCGAATATTTCTTGTTGGTTGGCCTTTCTATTTTAGATCTAATGGGAAACTTTTGACAAACGAAGAAGCAGAAGATCACATTAAATATTTGGAGTAATTTTTACATCATCCGTATATCACACTCAAATCAAATAACATATTATGTGCTTGCAACAAAATAAAAATAACATTGGGAAACATAAGCAAACCTCTAAACCCATTGGTTAGGAAATAACCAACAACTAGTATGAAGCTCTTTGCGTTACAGTGTGGGCGTAAAACCATGCCAAGTACCACCAATGGCATACAACTAATCACACACACGTGTTTCGGTGTGTTACTTGTAAAATTTAGAAGGAAACGCAAAACAAAAAAAAGTTTGTATAATATGAAAAGTATGGGGGATTAAATATGAAAATAAAAAATTTATTAGCGTTAAATTGTAAAATATGTAAAAGTAATAGGTTAAAATAAATAAATAAAATGGTTAAAGTTTAAAAAAAAGACAAATGTGGGTATAACCCACTGAAGATATAATACTACTCACTAAGCATACTAAAGTTGGTAATTAGTATTTTATAAATAAGAAAAATGAAAGACTCAATTGCAGTAAGAGTGACGCATATTATGGTTACACAGTGCGCATGGCTACGATAAGGAGTCAGAACAAAGGATTGCTCACATATCATTCCTCGCCTTTTGATTTCTCCATGTTCGCAAGAAAATGATCCAAACAACACTTTATGGCTCCCAATGACGAGTGTTGCTTGGCTTATCTGCTCGCATTTGAAGAAGTCATAGTGAAGCGCCACGGTGGGTGGGTGCCACTTGCCCCAGGCTACACCTTCGATTAGTGCTTTGTTATCCACCTGCAATCTAAAGTTATTTTAGTAAAATGGTAGACGGTTAAACACATGATTCGTAACGATGGGCAGTTTGGTTTGTTAATTCAAGTTAGGGCAGTGTTTGTTTTGGTGTTGGTGCTGGTGTAGACAAGGCGATTGAGGGGCTCTTTTTGGTGATGGGGTGGTTGTTGGTGGATGTTGGTAAATATAACATTATTAATAATTTTAATGTAATTGGATTAACTTGTTGATCTAGTGATTTATGTTAGCTAGTGACTAAAACAATTAGGTGGCATAGGAGTGTGGGCTCGTTTTGCACTAATACAATTGATTATTTATATGGAAATAAATTGATCAGACTTATTTATTTATTATTGAATTTTGTATAGAGACTAATTTATGGTTGGTCTCATAAGTAGCCATTATTGTAGTTCATTATTTAAATGAATAATCCATTATTTTTCTAGAGTTTTGGTTAGTGGACCAAAATAAGGTCCAACATGCACATCCATATATCCATACATATACTAAGAAGAATTAGATCAAAGTTCTTGTTATTTTCAAGAATAGAGCACTCGTACGCTTTCTTCCTCTCTCTAGCACAGACAATCAAATTCATTCTTAAATCTCAATTTTAATCCGATTAAACATTTGATATGTACAATCAAATGGTTTAATCTGATAGTATTCATAACGTTTTTGAGATTTATCCAAGGTATCAATTTGTTGATTTAAGATTTGTTCGTTGGTTCGTCCATTGTATTTCGGTTTAAATTGCTCGGTTCAAAGGAGTATTTTATGTTGTTAATAACAAGGATCCAAAGGTACTTGTTCATGGTTCACAAATTTAAGAAGATATTGTTTGATTTTAACCATGAAAACAACAGATATTAAACCATTCAGTTAGTTTGATATTATGTAACTTGGGTTTAATTAATCCACAAAAACGTGATTGGATTTGTGGTGTTGATGTGTACAATTGATTGTTGGAATCATCTGGTTGTGGATTCAAAGCCAATTCCTATTTGATAAACGATTTTTGTTGGGTGAGAATCTGTTCAACTTTGATTCAAAGGTAGAAAGGATTTGAATATTATTTTAAAGGCTTTGGTTTGTATCTATTCAAGAAGGGTTTCTTTGGTAACTGTTTTCAAATCATAAGGGTTGATAGACACTGATTTGTTCATGTGATGGTTTTAAACTTCAAATAATTTGACTCAACTGGCAAGTGGGGAATCGGTTCGGGACATGTATAGCAAGTTTGACAAATTGGAAAATTTTGAGAGTCAAGACTTTAGGCGATAGAAAAAGAACATGCATTTCTTGTTGACAACGCTAAAGGTTGTGTATGTACTTTTTATAGCAATGCCTGATGTATTGGAAAATGATAATTATATCTGTAGAGGTCACATTCTCAATGGAATGATTGACTTGCTCTTTGACGTGTATTAGAATGCAAAATTTGTCAAAGATCTTTTGGATTCTCTTGAAGCTAAATACATAGTTGAAGATGCATCATGCAAGAATTCTTGGTAAGTAATTTTACAAATACAAAATTTTAGATTCTAGGCTGGTAATGGAACAGTACAATAAGTTGTTGCACATCTTGGGTCAATATGCACAACATGATATGCATATGGATGAGTCAATTTTTGTGTCAAGTATAATCGACAAGTTTCTACCTTTATGGAAGTGTTTCAAACATATTCTCAAACATCAAAAGGAGGATCTAAACTTGGTTCAATTGGGTAGTCATATACTAATTGAGGAACCACTTTGGGCTCGAGAAGTTGATAAAACCAAGGGTAAAAACCCAACATGATCTTCGGCTAATGTTGTTGAAGATTATGGGAATTTCAAAAAGTTTAACAAGTTTAAGAGTAAACGTAAGTTTAACAATGACAACAAACATCCCATTAAGAAAGCAAAACCTGCTTTTTGGAGATGTGGAAAACCAATACATTTCAAGGAAGATTGTCGGGTGAAAATGGCAGGTTGAATCAAGGCTAATGTAGCCGGTCCAAGTCGGTCAAAAGACCCAAATGTGAAACTAGGTTTGTTTCCTACTTTTGGTTCTAATTTAGTTAAGAATTATGTTCGTTTATTTCTTAATCATTCTATGTTTAGGATGATGAAATTGCATGGTGTGTAGACCTGGGTGCTACAAGTCACGTGTGCAAGGATCTAAGTGATTCGAGGATCTCAAACCAATTGAAGATAGATTTGTGCTAAGAATGAGAAACTTTGCAACTGAGCCTATGAAAGGAATTGGAAATGTTAAACTTATATTTACTTTTGGAAACAACTAATACTATATAGTGTATTGTATGTACTGTGGATTCAAAAGAATATCTTGTTTGGAATTATGTTGAACAGTTATGATCTAAAACAAGTCATCAAGTCAAATAAGTTTATCTTATCTAAACATAGAACCTTTGTTGAATTTGGGTATATATCTAATGCTATAATTAAACTTAAAATCATGTTTCATTCATTAATGAATCTGTGTCCATTGCTTCTTCTTCTCTAGCAAGGTAGATGATATCTCTAAGTTATGACATGCTAGATTAGGTCATGTTAATTTCTTTAGAATGAAAGATATGTCAGATTTGAGTTTGATACCAACCTTTGATATGCATGATAATAAATGTCACACTTGTAAGTTAACTAAGATTTCTGTAAAACCGTTGAAGGATGTTAAAAGGGAATCCAAGGTATTAGAACTCATTCACTCTTATTTATGTGATTTTTATAACACACCATCTCTTGGTAATAAGAAGTATGTAGTCACTTACATAGATTATGCAACACGATACTGTTATGTGTGTCTTATTCATAGTAAAGATGAAGCATTTGATAAATTTAAAGTTTATAAACAAGATTTGAGTTGTTTCATGGTGATCTAATTAAAACTCTTCAAACTAATCGGGGAGGGGAGCATTATGATCTAGTGATCTTCTAGTTCACTGCAATCATACATCATACTATAACTCCTTATACACCACAACATAATGGTGTTGCTAAAAGAAAAATAGAACATTAAAGGAAATGGTTAGTTCCTTGTTATCATATTCTGGTCTGAGTGATGGATTCTGGGAAGAAGCAATGCTAACTGCATGTTATCTATTAAATAGAACTTCCAACAAAAAGAACAAAATAACTCCTTATGAGTTATTGAACAAGAAGTCTACTATTTTAAAAAAATTAAAAAGTTTAGGGTCGTAGAGTTGGTGTTCGTCTTACTAAACCTAAACGAAAGAACTTAGGTGAGAAAGGAATAGATTGTATTTTCATAGGTTATGTTGAATATTCAAAAGCCTGTAGGTTCTATGTTATAGAACCTAATGACTCGGTATTTGTAAACATTATCATAGAATTAAGGGATGCTATCTTTGATGAAAAAGATCACTTCTGTACCTTAGTCAAAGGATATCATCCACAATTCTCAAACTATGATTCTTGATCCTATTGAGAATATAGTTGTCGATTATGTTAAAGCATCCGTTAATGTTACAATGTATCTACTCCTTCTGAACCTAGGAAAAGCACAAGAAAAAGAAGGGTAAGTTCTTTGGTTCTGATTTTCATCTTTACTTGGTTGAAGGGTCCAGGATTGATATTAACTATCAGTATTAAGATTGTTTCAATATCAAAGAGGATCCAAAGACTTACAATGAAGCAATGGCATCTCGAGATGTTGCTTTTTCTAAAGAGGCAATCCAAGATGAGATGGATTCTATCATGCAAAACAAGACGTGGAAAATGACTAATTTACCACCTAGGTGTAAGCCTTTAGGTTGTAAATGGATCTTTAAAAGAAAAATGAAATTTTATGGTAGCATAGAGAAGTTTAAGGCTAGATTGGTTATCCAAGACTATAGACAAAAGGAAGGAATTGATTTCTTTGACACATATGCTCCTGTTGCTAGGATTTCCAATATAAGATTATTAATTGCCTTAGCTTTAATTCATAAACTGATAATTCATCAAATGGATGTGAGAACAGCTTTCCTGAATGGTGAACTAGATGAAGAGGTATACATGAAACAACCTGGGGGTTTTGTTTTATCAAAGTAGAAACACAAAGTATGTGAACTCATCAAATCATTGTATGGTCTAAACAAGCCCCTAACAATGGCATTAGAAATTTGATGAGGTTATCTTATCTAATTGGTTTCTTTTGAATCAAGCAGATAAGTGTTTATACAGCAAATTTAACTCCTCCGGTAAGGGGATACTTATTTGTTTGTATGTGGATGATATGTTGATCTTTGGTACTGACCTAGATCTGATTGATAAGAAAAAGGTCTTTTAAGTTTGATATGAAAGATCTGGGGGAAGGGAATGGTATCTTAAGTATAAGGATAAAACGGATCAACAATGAAATATTAATGACACAATCTCATTTCATTGAAAAAGTATTAATGAAATTCAATTACTTTGATTGTTCTCTAATTAGTACTCCTATAGATCCTAACATCAACCTTATGCCTAATCAAGGTGATTCTATTTCAAAGTTGGAATATTCAAAAGCTACTGGGTGTTTGATGTATGCCATGATAAGCACAAGGCCTGATATATCTTATGCTATACGAAAATTTAGTAGGTTTACCAGTATTCCCAGCACACATCATCGGCAAGCTGTGAATATGTAGTTTAAGTACTGGAAAGGAACCATAAATTATGGCTTGTGTTATTCAGGTTTTTCTTTAGTTTTAGAAGTATACTCTGATGCAAGTTGGATAACAGATATGAAAGATCATTCTTCTACAAGTGGGTGGGCATTCCTATTTGGTAGTGGTGCTATTGCCTGGGAATCAAAGAAACAAACTTGCATAACTAATTCGATTATGGAATCTGAATTTGTTGCTCTGGCTGCAACTGGGAAGGAAGCTGAATGGCTAAGAAATCAGGTCTTTGAGATTCCATTGTGGCCAAAACTGATATCATCAATCTCTATCAGGTGTGATAGTACGGTTACTTTTTCTAAAGCGTATAGTCAAGTGTACAATGTGATGTCTAGACACTTAGATGTTAGACATAGCATGATTAGAGAACTAATCATGAATGGTTTAATATCTGTTGAATTTGTAAGATCTGAATTTAATTTGGCTAGTCACCTAACAAAAGGGTGAGGGAGAGATCTCGTGAATAGATCAGCTATAGGGATGGGTTTTAAGTCCATTTAAATTTCTTATGTCAAGACACCTAATTCCCGTCTATAAATAATGTTAGATGTTAAATTCAATGTAGAAAGCTTGTCATGTAGAAATTGGAACACATCAACAAGTTATCCCAAGGTTTGTGTCCGGACTGGAAGATAAAGTAGGTTGAAGTATATTTTATTATTGGATTAACTTGTTGATTTGGTGAATTATGTGAGTGATTAAACGAGTTAGGTGACGCGGGAGTGCATGCTCATTTTAAACTAATACAATTGATTATGTATATGGAATAAATTAATTGGTATTATTTATTTATTATTGAATTTTATATAAAGACTAATTTATGGTTGATCTTTTAAGGATCCATATAAGTAGTTCATTATTTACATGAATAAGCCCATTACTTTTGTGGAGTTTTGGTTAGTGGACCAAAATAAGGTCTAACGTGGGCATCCATATATCCATACATATACTAAGAAGAATCTGATCAATGTTTTTATTTTTTCCAAAACATATCACTCCTACGATTTCTTCCTCTCTCCCATACACAGACAACCAAATTCATTCTCAAATCTTAGTTTTAATCTGATTAAACGTTTGATATGTATGATCAAATGGTTTAATATGAAAGTGTTTATCACGTTTCTGAGATTTATCCAATGTATCAATTATGTTGATTTAAGTTTTGTTCGTTGGTCCGTCCGTTGTATTTTGGTTCAAATTGCTCGGTGCAAAAGAATATTTTCTGTTGTTAATCATAAGGATTCGAAGGTACTTCTTAACGGTTCACAATTTTAAGAAGATATTGTATGATTTTATCCAAGAAAAAACAATGAAGAGGTTTTTTGCCTAGGGAAGGCTATGATTGAATATAAAGAGCGTGTCGATCGGAATGATTGTTACGCGAAAGGTGTGTTGGTGGATGATCCATGAGTCCCCCTAGAAAGTAACTGTTTGTTCAAGGATATCTCGCTCGATAAGACCTTAGTGAGAATGGTATGCATGGTAGCGTGATTTAGGGATGAGCATTTGGTACCCAGTACCCGTACCGGTACCCATACCGTACCGGTACCCATACCGTACCGGTACCTAATTGGTACCGAAAATATGTATAAGGTACCGGTACCGGTACTTGATTTTCTTATATTTCGGGATCGGTACTGACTGGTACCTGTACCGGTACCGGTACTTTACCCAAAATTCCGTATAGTCCCGCTAGGTTATTTTGGAATTTGTATTTTGTTTTGTAATACTTTTCACCCCCATTAACTTGTATTTTGTTTTGACTTTTGAGGGTAATTATTATTATTTTTTAATATCATTCTTTTTTACTTCACTATAATGTTAAAAGATATACTACTTATGATTTTAATAGAAATGAATGGTGGACAAGTGTGTGAACTGAGTTAGCAGAAAATGAAGAAGGTAAAGAAACTATCATTTTATGTGGATGTTTTTTTGATATTTTATTTATGATTAGTTATTATAAACTTTTAAAGGTATCAGATACCAAACATGTATTGGGTACCGTAACCAAACATACACTATGTAACAAGCCTAAAAAATAATGTTGTGGATGTAACGGGTACCAAAAAGGTACTGCGTTCCGAAATACCGGTACCGTACCGGTACCGGTACCTGTACCCATATACCAAATTCGGTACTGGTACCGGTACTCGTTTTTAATAAAATTCAGGACCAGGTACTTCCGGTAACGGTACCGGTTCGGTACAGGTACGGTGCCGAGCTCATCCCTAGCGTGATTTGATCGAAATGGGACGTATTAAGCTAAAGCTTTGTGCACTTATTGACATAAATCCATCCTTTATTTAGTCAAGTGTGTTCATAGTTGCGATGAACCAACTTTGATACCATTTGTTATGAATCAAACAAGGGTAGTAACAAAAAAGAAGCAAATTAGTAACCCAACATAGGTGACCCATATGTAGTGTCCACAAAGTTGGGGCTTAGTGTAACACCCGGCCTCTCACACCAACAACATTGTCCGCTTTGCCCTCGAGGAGCTCACGGATTTGCTTTTGGTTGCCCGGGTGAAAACTTCCCAGGGAGGTCACCCATCCCTGGATTGTTCCCACCTGAGCACGCTTAAAGAACGATGAGTCCAAATAGGGGGGCTTGTGACACCCTACACATATCCCACATCGGCCGTGGACAGGAGAGAATCCTGGTTCATAAGGAATATCTGGCCTCTAACATCAACAAAGCGTTTTGGGCGTATTGGCTTTGGATGAGAGGAAAACTCCACAGTTAAGCGTGCTCAGGTGGGAGCAATCCAGGGATGGGTGACCTCCTTGGGAAGTTTTCACCCGGGCAACCAAAAGCAAATCCGTGAGCTACTCGTGGGCAAAGCGGACAATATTGTTGGTGTGAGGGGTTGGGTGTTACACTTAGGATCTCTCACTTTTTTTATGGAGGCATCAATTTTTAAAAAGAAATTTTATATATAAAGCCTATAATATAGCCTAAGAAACACCTAGTATATCAATAATTAGAAAGGAATATGATTGTGATTCTATATCCAAGGAAAGAATTTTACAATTGCAATTTTCTAAACATACAACATTTAGTTAGGGAGGAAACAAATAGGATCCATACTTGGTTTATTTTATATGACTGTTATGATATTTCCCAAGAACATGCTCAAGTTATCATTGGTTCAATGATCGCTAAGTCTTTGCTTCAATCACTCTATGGTTATTTGCTCATTCGTTCGTGTAACTGCTCAAGTTATCTAATATGCATACATAAGAATGAATCAATACATTTATCTACTTAAGTTATATGGTATACTCATTTTTGCTTGTTCAAGTTATTTGATACACATATGCTTGAATTTCAATCTCCTTGAATCTTGTACTGTTGGGATTCGTGCATAGCTTTTAAAATAGTTTTAAATACACGGCGGAATAAACGCACAAACTGATCTAGTTCTTGAGTTGTTGTAGACAACAACAAGAACAAGACATCATGTCGTAACAATCTAATTCTAGATCTTATTTCATGAAAAAAAATCTACAATCCTAGTTGTTATGTAAATCTAGATCTCTATATGCATTGTCTGCGAAAATCAATCACTAAAAGCACCCGGATCTCTATCCAATGACGATGAAGCGAGACAAGTAAATGATACACAAACACAACCTCGAGGACGATGCACAATACCGGTAGTCTGGTGACCGAGTGGCAGGAACTGCGATAACGGCAGCTAGAAATGGGGAGGGGGTTAGGAGTTTTGGTGTAACCTTTTTTTATAACCCTTAATCATTCATTTATAGTTAATACCAAACTTATTATTACACTTTAATCCTATTTGATTATCTAATAATCACATATAATCAACAAATTTAATTATTTTATTTATATAACAATTATGTAGTTATATGTAATTAATATGATCTAATTAACTACTAATTAATCAATATTATCTAATAAAATAATATTTTTTAGCCACTTGTCCTTCTTTTAACTCACTTTTTTGTCACTTGTCTTTTTTCTAGATATACACACATTAATTTTTCCTGCAAAAAGGTATTATAGTAATTTAAACACTCATATAAATTTCACTCTCTTATTAAAAATAAATTTTATTAATTGTTGCATTTCTCTCTCTTATCTATATTTTTTTTAAATCAAGCTATCTTTTTTTAAAAATAGATTTTATTAAGGAAATTAAAAATCACATCTTTTGATTAAAACCAAAATAATAAAACAACAAAATAGTTATATGATATGAAATTTTCTAAAACACTAAACTTTTTTTAAACAAAATATTTCAAACTATTTTGTTTAAAGAATTTATAAAAAGGTGATTTTTTTAATAAAAATTTTTATTAAAACAACCAAAATAATTACAAAACAGAGTTTTTAAGAAACAGGATTTATATAAAAAAAATAGTTCTTTTATAAAAAATCTTAAAACAATTAGATAAAAGGGTTAAAATAGTATAATTGTTTTATTTCTTGAACTATTACATATATATATATATATATATATATATATATATATATATATATATATATATATATATAATTTAAATTGCATTTTATATTAAAATATTATATTGTAACTATTTGTGTTTATTACTAACTATAATCCGTTTAATTAATGGGTTTTTAGCCTATCGATCGATCTATCTATCTACAAAACTAAAGTAAACATGACATGATTGTAAGACCCATCATATTAATTTTCGCATTTCTCTATATTACTAATAATAATATTAAATAAGAGTTAAGTTCTATTTTACTCCTTGAGGTTTGTTAAAAATAACCATTTTCCTCCAAAAGATTAAAAACATCAATTTACCTCCAAAAGTTTCATAATTTGTGTCAATTTCAGTCCAAAGTTTCATTAGGTTGTTTCAACTTAATCCAAAATAATGAAACTTTTGGAGTGAAATTGAAACAACATATGAAACTTTTGGAGGTAATTGATGTTTTTAATCTTTTGGAGAAAAATAGTTATTTTTGTCAAACCTTAGGGAGCAAAATTGAAATTAACTCAATAAATAATAATATACCATTTTCAAACTAAAAAATATATATCTTAATAAATTAAAACCTATATTTTTATTAAAATCACACTTTTTAAAAACAATAATTTTATAAAATATAGAATACAATGATTTTTTTAATATTTGTTTTTCTTAGAATAAAATATTTAAAAATCACAATTATTTTATAAAACAAAAGTTTAAGAAAAATACATTATTGTTTGTTTACTTAAAATGGCTATTTCTACGTAATTATAATCATATTTTATCTTTAAGCATGATTTTGTAATGCATAAATTACTAATTTATTTAATATTATATTTATTCAATTCGTGTAATAAACGAGTACTAACCTATTTATACATATATCCATATATAATAAATAAAAAGGGTTTAACCATATAGCATAATTTTAAACATTGTGTTGTTACATGACACCTTTATAGCATACGATTGGCACGTGACATTTTATTAGTAATATTGTTATAAAAGTAATCTCGTGGATCTTATTTAAACAGTATTTAATGTCTAATTAAGCATGATTTTAAAATTAGAATTTGAGATTTAATGATTGAAATAGAAATTTTAAAACTTTAAATTTTAAATTTAATCTGCAATTCAATGTGAGATTTTATCTAAAAATAATTAACTAAATTAGTCAAAATTTGAAATTTAAAACTAACAATTTTAATATTAAAACAAAACACATGTTGTTCACGAATTTTAAGTTCCAATAATAAAAATCAATCCGAGATTTTTGGGTTATAATTTCATATTGAAAATGTTCTATATTTTAACAATATCGTATAACATTTGGTTGTATTATATACCATCATACAATTATTTTACTATATATACAACGATTTGTTTTGTTTATTGTTCTTCCACTATCAAAGACATTTGATAATTATACGAAATGACTTCTCATACGACCAAAGAGTACAAGTATTATGCATGAAGAATTGATAATTTATATTTATGTTTATGTTTATGTTTATATTTACTTTAGTTTTTTCAACGCATGTAACACACGAATGATTAGGCTAGTTGTAAATATAACTTAATTGTTTATTTGATAATTCT